>JAVJIF010000806.1:0-502606 GCA_038442645.1 Agave tequilana
AGGGAGAAGGAGTTTCTCTCCTTGCTCTCTGTTGGAGGCTGCAGGAAACAAAGAGAAGAAGAAGAAGAGAAAATGAAAGAGAGAGAGAGAGGAAGGGGTATTTATATTCAAGAGAGGTAATGATTGGAGGTTTGACTTTTGGATGCCAAAAAGAGACCAATGTCTCCCACTCAAACGCAGCCCACAAAGGAAGCTTGCGTTTAGGCCAAAATGAGCCAAACGCGGGAATGAAGTGGCGTTTCAAGGGGGAAGCAAGCTGCGTTTCACAAAAGGACAAAAGGCATGATGAATTGATGGAGTGAGTTGCAGCACAATAACGAAGTATGGGGAGAGGTGAGGAGAGATCTTTGCATTAATGCAAGATCCGAGGATGGTGAAGCTGGCGTTTGAGAAATGGGAAAAAGACAAGGTGGTAGGTATTGGGCATATCCTCGGTATCTGGGAAAATGCAAGAAAACTCCGGGAAAGCCCAAAAATGAAATAGCTCGGAATGTTTCCCAAAAATTCTCAAAAATTATAAATATTATAAAATGATTTTGGTGAAATCGGTTTCAAAGATTCAATCTCATTTTCAAGTTAAAAATCATGAAGTCAACCGTCAATCTCGGTATACACCGGATTGGCCGGATTTTGATAAATCTGATAAATCCCAGAAAATGCATTTGGATAGAAAATAGATTTTAAGAAATAATGTCTAAAGACACTTCTGGAAATTCTAAAACCGTTTGTAAATTAAAAATCGGGAAATCGTCAACGGTACTGCCAACACCGGTTTTGAAGATTTACAACTTAATCTAGGAAATTCCAGAAAATCATATAAAATCTAGAATATTGGAAAATAATGTTTAAAACTGAAATCGGTCCAATCGGAATACCAGAATGTCCAAACCGAGCAATACTCTGGATCGGGCCTTCGGTTCAAACTAAGGTTGACTCCGAATCCACGAATCCAAATCCAAGACAAAATAATCATATAAAGAATTCATAATACAAAACAAATACAGGAAGCAAATCGAAAATACGATCGAGAAATCTGAATACGCAACTAAGTACGTATTCCAGGAACGGGGTGTTACAATCCATCCACCTTACAGAAAATTGCGTCCTCGCAATTTCGCTAAGGGGTAAATGAACACAAGGAGGACAAAGGTTGGAATAAAGGCTTCATAAAACCAAAACAGGATTAAGATGAACACAGGAAGGACCAGATGGACAATGAAAACAGGATAAGGAGGAATTCCACGAAGGATTACCACCTCAAAATACAAAAGGTCAGGGGTTCTGTCACAGTAACTTCCTCAAGGTTCCTGCTCCAGATACTGAGCTTCATACTCTGTTGCTGCTTCCTCTGATACCTCTGCCGCATGTTGTGAACTTGGCCCCGGCCATAATCTGCTCTGGGCCTTGCTCCTCTCTGTGGGTGATCATGTGCTGAGGCGGAATGGAGCTCTTTCGGTCCACGGGTTCTGGGTTCCTTCTCAGTGGTGGAGCTGGAAGTGCCAGGGGTGCTGCTCGTGCTGGAATTGCTGGTGGTTTGGGTAATTCCTCTTGAATGGACAATCACCTATAGAGTGATTTCCAGATCCACATACCAAGCATAGCCTATTAGCTCTTCGACAATTGCGTTGGATGTGTCCGGGCTTGTGGCAGTACCCACATATCATCTGCTGAGGGGAAGGTTGGAACGGTCGCTTAATCACTGGACCATGGGTTTGTCCTAGCTGTATCTTCCTCACTTATCAACTGAAAGGGCCTCTTCACTGACTTGTTCTGCACCTGGTTCTCATTCTTCTTCTCAGTCCCCTTTCTACTTCACGGGCAATGGAGAGGACCTGAGAGTATGTCTTCGGCTGTTGAGGGATAAGGAACATCTGGACATCCATCTTCAGTCCTTGCTGAAATCTGCTTGCCCTTTTTTCTTCGTCTGACACCATGTAAGAGCAAACCTGCTAAGCCTCAAGAATTCAGCAGCTATTCATCCACTGACCGGTTCCGTTGTTGTAGCCGGATGAATTGTTCTTCCATTTCTTTCTGAGCTGTTGCCGGAAGAATCTCTCATAGAAACCCTTTGAGAATTGATCCATGTGATGGGTTTCTCCAGTGTTGCTTCTTCTGCCAACCACCAAGTTCTGGCCACATCTCTTAGCTGTATCTTGGCCACTTCCACTTGGTTCTCATCAGGAACTCGGGCCGCCTTCAAGAGATCTGTTGTGTCTATCAGCCACTGTTCTGCATCCAAGGCTTCTCTGTACCTGAAAATACTGCGGTTGTAGCCTCCTAAAGTCTGACACATTGCCTGGCCTCTGTTCTCGGGGTGCGACCAACAGTCCTTGACGTAGAAGCTCTGTCTGCTGTTGTTGACTCTGCATCATCCCTTGAAGTACCCTCATCATACCATCACTATCTCTGTTGGGTCCATCTTGAGAGACACTAGGGCCATTGCGTGTTCCCCGTCTTTCCATATTTGAGTTGGTAAAAAGGGTAACAAGAAGGAGCTGGAAGGTAAAAGATTAATGGGTCTCAGGACACAAGGAATGGATCAGAAGAAGAAAAGATAACTCTGTACTTGTAGTTGGAATGTATAACCGAGACTCATGCATTCCATTTGCAAATTTCTTTACCATTAATTTGCCATCTGGACGTACTGAGGAAGTAAGAGCCTAAGCTCTGATACCATCCTGTAACGCCCCGATCCCTACTGGTACGGGGACGTCACTGCGACGTATATACGCAGGTCAGAAATACCCTCACGTATATACGCTAAGCATCAGTACAGGCAAGAATCAGAGTACGGAAGCAAGTGTGCATTATACATTCCAATACATGAGTCTAATTACAGAGTTATCACCAGAGGTGATCAATATTCAATAATATTACATCACCAGATAGGCGCAATTGCGAGAATACAAGAAATATACATATATGAATAGTACAAAGGGTGCTCACGAGATAGTTGGAGGTATCGCGAGCCAATCAGGAGGTGCAAGGATGGGACTGGAGCTACAGCTGATCTGACCGCTCCACAGAAGTAAACTTGGTCCTCAGCAAGAAGGATCCTCTAGCTCCAGGCTCCAGGACCTGGACATGAGAATCCAGGGGAGTCAGATGAAACTCCCCAGGCGAGTAGTAATACAAAAGCCAAATGGCGAGTATGGGTAAGCACATGTGTATCAGTAAATCTGGATTATAAGCATGAAGACCATTTTGTAGACATAAGCATGCTAGAACAAGAGAAGCATAGAAGGTGACATTCAGGGTATAAACAAGATAAGCAGTAAAGTAGATAGGGCAATACTAGTTATCTCCTAAGCTAATATAAAACCGATAAAACAGAATAAAAACCGATTACGAGAAAATCCAATTGTACAGTCTAAGTTATGGCTTCATGAGATTAGTACCTCGAAGAATAATCCAAACAAGGAAACCCTCATCTATATACCCTTACCTCATGTTACCGTAACCTGAAACGTGTACAGCTCGAGATCCAAAACATGCGGTGGAAACATATTAGAATTATTATTATGATTAGGCTGTCTAAGTTGTAGGTTTTAGTATGCGTCCCATTACACATACTTCTACTTACAACTTATAGAGCAAGTTATCTGGAAACTGATAAAGTTCGATGAATCATGTTCTGGATGGGTCCCGTACATGCCGGACAACGGTTCAGGAGTATCCGGTGCTGAGCCGGAACGTATCGCTAGGTACCGGGACTTATGGACGCCCGAACAGGAATAGAGTATCGCAGATCCCATAGAAATAGGTCTAGGGCGTGTGCATACCCGGCATGAATATCAGGAGTAGGGGTGCCAGCACACCCCACGGAATCCTGGTGGCCGCCAGGTAATCCCTCAAGTATGTGGCCACGCGTGACTCGATAGCGCCACCATGAACATGATTAATCAGGGCCCATCAGTTTCCCCCAAACCGGTGCAAGTTGTCTAATTATAATAATATATCAAGTAAACAGGACATGATCAGGAATCCAGGATTACATAACAGGAATCATAACAGGAATCAGGTATAGACAAGAGATGGCCCTTCAGATTCAAGAGGTGGCCCCCACAGATTCAAGAGGTGGCCCCCACCACGTGTGTGATGTGGCACTTTGTTCCGTGTGGCACTTTGTTCTGAGGGGAATGGATTCTAGAGGTGGCCCCCACAGATTCAAGAGGTGGCCCCCACCACGAGTGTGATGTGGCACTTTGTTCGTGTGGCACTTAGTTCCATTCAGGATCAGGATTGGCCGAAGACTAGCACAATACAGGAGATACGAGATACAGGAATACAAGAATACAGGGGTCAGGTGATAAGTCAAACCATAACTGGGGACAGGTGGTATAATATGAGTCAGTGACAAGTAGTAGCATGTTGGGTGTCAGAAAAGTGGCGCGTCTCAGAAAAGTGGCGCGTCTCAGGAAAGTGGCGCGTCTCAGGAAAGTGGCGCGTCTCAGGAAAGTGGCGCGTCTCAGAAAGTGGCGCGTCTCAGGAAAGTGGCGCGTCTCAGGAAAGTGGCGCGTCTCAGAAAGTGGCGCGTCTCAGGAAAGTGGCGCGTCTCAGGAAAGTGGGCAGAATGCGGAAATGTGGGCAGAACGCGGGAAAGTGGGCAGACGCGGAAAAGTGGGCAGACGCGGGAAAGTAGGCAGACGCGGGAAAGTAGGCAGACGCGGGAAAGTAGGCAGACGCGGGAAAGTGGACAGACGCAGAAAAGTAGGCAGACGCGGGAAAGTGGGCAGACGCGGGAAAGTAGGCAGACGCGGAAAGTAGGCAGACGCGGGAAAGTGGACAGACGCAGAAAAGTAGGCAGACGCGGGAAAGTGGGCAGACGCGGGAAAGTAGGCAGACGCGGGAAAGTAGGCAGACGCGGGAAAGTAGGCAGACGCGGGAAAGTGGACAGACGCAGAAAAGTAGGCAGACGCGGGAAAGTGGGCAGACGCGGGAAAGTGGGCAGACGCGGGAAAGTAGGCAGACGCGGGAAAGTGGGCAGACGCGGGAAAGTAGGCAGACGCGGGAAAGTAGGCAGACGCGGGAAAGTGGACAGACGCAGAAAAGTAGGCAGACGCGGGAAAGTGGGCAGACGCGGGAAAGTGGGCAGACGCGGGAAAGTAGGCAGACGCGGGAAGTAGGCAGACGCGGGAAAGTGGACAGACGCAGAAAAGTAGGCAGACGCGGGAAAGTGGGCAGACGCGGGAAAGTAGGCAGACGCGGGAAAGTGGGCAGACGCAGAAAGTAAGCTAACTTTTGAGGGTTGAGTTTTGTTTACAATCATGAAATAATATCCAAGTCTTGGCGAGTAGAATTACTCGCCTAACAATGTTCCTTGCTGTGCCCAACGAAGGGAGGTTCGGCCCCAATCCAAAAGGAGGGTACCGGCCCTAAGTCTTGCCGCCGGAGAAGAACTCGGCCCCAAACCAAAAGGAGAGGCCGTCTTCACAAGAGATGGAGGTTGATGGTGCAAGTATAGTTTTCTTGCCAAAAATGGGATTTTGCAAACATGGTTGCGGGAGCGACGGGTTGGCTAGAATGAAAGAGCTTGCCGAGGAGTTGATATTGGTGGGGTTCGTGGTGTCCAAGGAGTTGTAGGTGGTGGTGGAGATGGTGGTGAAGTTTTGTGGTGGAAATGGGTTCTTGGTGTTTCTTGGTGGAGAAGAGGTTGAAGAAGGTGATATGGGGGTGTTGTGGTTGTTGGAAAAGGAGTAGAAGATGGAGAAGAAAGAGGTGGTGGTGTGGGTGGTGAAAATGGAGGTGGAGTAGGTGGAGTATATGGTGACCAAAGGAGGGAGAAGGAGTTTCTCTCCTTGCTCTCTGTTGGAGGCTGCAGGAAACAAGAAGAAGAAGAAGAAGAGAAAATGAAAGAGAGAGAGAGAGGGAAGGGGTATTTATATCAAGAGAGGTAATGATTGGAGGTTTGACTTTTGGATGCCAAAAAGAGACCAATGTCTCCCACTCAAAACGCAGCCCACAAAGGAAGCTTGCGTTTAGGCCAAAATGAGCCAAACGCGGGAATGAAAGTGGCGTTTCAAGGGGGAAGCAAAGCTGCGTTTCACAAAAGGACAAAAAGGCATGATGAATTGATGGAGTGAGTTGCAGCACAATAAATGAAGTATGGGGAGAGGTGAGGAGAGGATCTTTGCATTAAATGCAAGATCCGAGGATGGTGAAGCTGGCGTTTGAGAAATGGGAAAAAGACAAGGTGGTAGGTATGGGCATTCCTCGTATCTGGGAAAATGCAGAAAAACTCCGGGAAAGCCCCAAAATGAATAGCTCGGAATGTTTCCCAAAAATTCTCAAAAATTATAAATATTATAAATGATTTTTGGTGAAATCGGTTTTCAAAGATTCATCTCATTTTCAAGTTAAAAATCCTGAAGTCAACCGTCAATCTCGGTATACACCCGATTGGCCGGATTTTGATAAAATCTGATAAATCCCAGAAATGCATTTGGATAGAAATAGGATTTTAAGAAATAATGTCTAAAGACACTTCTGGAAATTCTAAACCGTTTGTAAATTAAAAATCCGGGAATCGGTCAACGGTACTGGCCAACACCGGTTTTGAAGATTTACAACTTAATCTAGGAAAATTCCAGAAATCATATAAAATCTAGAATATTGGAAATAATGTTTAAAACTGAAATCGGTCCAATCGGAATACCAGAATGTCCAAACCGAGCAATACTCTGGGATCGGGCCTTCGGTTCAAACTAAGGTTGACTCCGAATCCACGAATCCAAATCCAAGACAAAATAATCATATAAAAATTCATAATACAAAACAATACAGGAAGCAAATCGAAAAATACGATCGAGAAATCTGAATACGCAACTAAGTACGTATTCCAGGAACGGGGTGTTACAACTGACGTCCCATCACTTCCCTTTCGAGATAGTGAGTGACCGGAGGCTGAACTGAGAAAACCTGACGGTCCCAATCACCTCTCTTTCAAGATAGTGAGTGACCGGAGGCTGAGGGTCCGATTGCGCTCAGGGTTGAAGCGCACTCTCGGTGGCTACTAGCCATCCCAGGAGTAGGCAGAAACCCAGAGTCCAATCGACCACGAAGGGTTGGCCACGCATGTTATAAAGCAGCAAGTATATCTCAGGCATGGTATATGTACAAGAATTAAACTACCCTAATACAAGCATTCGTCACAGAGCAATACATGTCCAGATATAGGTACTCGGCCATACACATTACAGGGACTCAGCCCATACAAAATACATGGAAACATGAAGTAAAATACATATCGACCCGACAAAGCGGGGAATCCCAAATGGAGGCGAGAGCGAGGACACTCGCCTAAATCACCGGAAAGCCGAAAAGTCTGGAATCCAGGGAACTTGCGCACGCGCCATAAAATAATATATATTTATGAGGAGAGAAAGTGAAGAGGAGAGAGAAAGAGTTAGAGAGAAAGGGTCACAGGGAGATGCGGGCTTTCGAGAGAGAGAGCGGGGTCGCAGACGCGGGAGTCGCAAACGCGGAAGTCGCGTTGCGGGATTAGCAAATGCAGGAATCACAGACGCGGGGTTCGCGTCGCAAGAATAACAGATGCGGGAATCACAGACGCGGGGATCGCGTCGCGGGAAGTACCAGACGCGGGAATCACAGACGTGGGGATCACGTCGCGAAGGTGCCATAACGCGAGGCTCGGGGCCTGCGTTTAAGTCAGGGCATGAGAACGCGGACGCGAGGATAAACTCCGCGTCACGCCAACAAGGATAGAACACAGACGCGGGCACTTAGCTTCGCGTCGTGCCGACACAATAACGCGAAGGCCGCGTTATGGAATGGCCTAGACGCAGGAGGTAAACTCCGCGTCTAACCAGCAACAGATGGAAAAGAGAGGGAGACAGGGAAAGGGTGAGACACAGAGATGGCCCAACTCCAAATCCAAACCAGTAAATGGTGGAAGTGAAGATGGTGATGGTAATTAGTAGAGGGGATGATGATGAAGATGGAAGTGTTGTCGTTGTAAGCATCACCGTTACAGATTACCGGAATAATCGTAAACGATTACCGGAATAATCATCGGAGATGTTACCGACGAAGAAGAGCTCGGCCCCAATCCAAAAGGAGTGGCCGACCCTTGAGTCTTGCCGACGAAGAAGAGCATGGCCCCAATCCAAAGGAGTGGCCGGCCCTGATAAGTGTCATTTTCCAAATGGAGAAGACGAACAGGAAAAGGAACTAGGAAGAGAGAGAGAGACCCAGGAGAGTGTGAGAGGTCCAAGAGAGAGAGAGATGAAGGTAGGAGAGAGAGAGAGAGAGAGAAAGATCCAAGGAGGGAAGAGAGAGAAGGGGTCCAGGAGAGAGAAAGAGAGGGAGTGAGAACAGGAGAGAGTGAGAGTGAGAATAGGAAAGAGAGAGAGATCCAGATCCAGGGAGAGAGAGGGAAGGGGGGCTGTTGCCCCCCTCTCACAGCACACAGCGCCCCCCCTTCAGGGGCGCTCGGCCTGGCCGCCGGCCAGGCGGCGGCGCCGGGCGGCGCCGGCCGCCGGCAGAGAAAGAGGGGGCAGCGCCCCCTCCAGCAGAGAAGAGAGAGGGGGCTGTGCCCCCTCTCAGGTCACGCACAGGGGGCCCCGGTGGGCCCCCTGGCCGCCAGCAGCCGCCGGCAGAGCGCCGGCGGCGCCGGATCCGGGGTGGCTCCGGCCACCCCAAAAAGAAGAGGAAAGGAGGGGGTTGGATTTTGTTTTGGTGGTGGTTTTTGATGGAGGTGGAAGATGATGGTGGTGGTGGTTGTGGTGGTGATTGGTGGTGTTGGGAAGTTGGAGAAGAGAGGAGGTGGTGATGGAGTAATTATGGTGATGGAATTAGGGGTGGTGATGGGAATTTTGGAGAGAATGAAAGTGGATGTGAGATGGGTTTGGTGAAAATTGGAGGTTGTTGGTGGTTGATTGAGATTGAAGATGGTGTTGGTGTGGAGAGGAGTTGTGGAAGAGAGGGGGGGCCGGCCTAGGGTGGCCGGCGGTGGTGGTTGGGTGCTGGTCGTCCCTTGGAGAAGAAGAGGAAGAAAAGGAATGAAGAGGAGGGAAGAAGAAAAGAAAGAAAAAGAAAGGAGAAAGAAAAATAAAGGAAAAAGAAAAAGAAAAGGAAGTGATGGAGATGGGATGGATGGGAGAGGGAATTAAATGAGGGGAGGAGTGGTGGTTGTCTCACACGTGGGGGAATGGGCTGGAGTCGGTTGGAGGGAAAAAGAAAAGGAAGGAAAGAAAAGAAAGAAAGAAAAGATAAAAAATAATATATTATAATATGGTCGCGAAAAATCGACTGTTCCGGAAAAATCCCAAAAATACCCGGAGGTAGAAAACGTCATCCTGAGGAATAATATGAAATCGGTTTTCAGAAATAAAATCCCGTTTTCAAATTAAAAATCCGGAGGTCAACCGCCGATACCGGTCTACACCGGGTCGGCCGGATTTTGATAAATTCCGAAAAATCCCAGAAAATGTATTAAAGAAAAAAATATGATTTTAAGAAGTAAAGTGAAAATGGAATTTAGAAATTCAACTCCGATTGTAAACTAAAAATACTGGAATCAACCAGCGATACTGGCCGATACCGAATCCGGTGGAATTTTCATAAATTCATAAATTCTCAGAAAATGCATTTAGATGGGAAATGTGATTTTAAGAAATAATGTCTAAAGACACTTTTGGTAATTCCAATTAGTTTGTAAATAAAAATTCGGGAATCGGTCAGCGGCACTGGTCGACACCGGTTTTGAAGATTTCCAATTTAATTCAGAAAATTTTTAGAAAATCATAAAAAACCTAAAATATTGGAAAACGATGTTCAAAACTGAAATCGGTTAAATCGGAATACCAGAATGATCAAATCGAGTAATACCCTAGGATCGGGCCCTCGGTTCAGACTAGGGCTGACTCCGAGTCCACGAATCCAAATCCAAGACAAAACATTCATATAAATAAGTCATAATACAAAACAAATACAAGAAGTAAATCAAAAAATACGATCGAAAAATCTGAATACACAACTAAGTACGTTATTCCGGGAGCGGGGTGTTACAATCCATCCACCTTACAAAAAATTACGTCCTCGCAATTTCGATAAGGGGTAAATTGAACACAAAGAGGACAAGGGTGGAATTTATACCAATTAAGATATGAAGCACTATAGGTAGGGCCCTCAAGTTGACTGATCAATAACCAGAATATAGAAATCTTCTGCACTTCCGGCTGTATAAATCTCCGAACGATGCCAAATAATACTGACTGATTACACAACTTTGCAATAGAATTCCCGCTGTACTGCATACTTAATGTCGCTCTGAGAATAAGCCAGAATACTGAAGATAAAGGAAACCTCGATAATACTGAGCATAATAAAGAAGACCGATAATTGAGAATCCCGAATACCAGGCATCAATCACTCTGAAAGATATAGCCGAGAATATAGAATATCCTAGAGAATCCCGACTACTGACTTCTGAAGATAACCCGTTCGAGATCAATCCTGAGAATACCCGAGCTTCATAGAGTTGGCCGAAGAGATCATCTCATAGCTTCATTCAGAACCAGCCACTACCTCTCTAGTATATCCATATCTTAAGTTGGTATAAAGGCTTCGAAAAACCAAAACCGGGAAAGATAGGAAGGATTAGGGATCAAAGGAAGAATGATCAAGAAAGAATAGATAACTTTGCACTTGTAGTCGGAATGTATAACCAGGACTCTGTATTCCAGTTGCAAATTTCTTTACCATTAATTTGCCGTCTGGACGTACTGAGGAGGTGAGAGCCTAAGCTCTGATACCAACCTGTAACGCCCCGATCCAGCGGGTACGGAGACGTTACTGCAACGTATATACGCAGGTCAGAAACACCCTCACGTATATACGCTAAGCATCAGTACAAGCAAGAATCAGAGTACGAAAGCAAGTGGTGCATTATACATTCCAACACATGAGTACAATTACAAAGTTATCACCAGAGGTGATCCAATTTACATGAATATTACATCACTGATATGCGCAATTGCGAGAATACAAAGAGATGTACAAGTATGAACAGTACAAAAGGAACTCACGAGTTTACAAAAGGAAAACTCGAGAGGCACACAGGGGCCTGGAAAGATAGAGCTTCAGATGGTCTGCTGGAGATCCACGCTACCGCTGCGCCATTCTGATCAGCAACTGGAAGAATCTGCACGCTCCAAGCTCCATGACCTGGACATGAGGATCCAGGGGAGTCAGATGAAACTCCCCAGGTGAGTGGTGAAGCAAAAGCCAAGTGGCGAGCAAGGGTAAGTATAAGTAAAGCGATAAATCAAATAAAGCCGAGGACGAGCAAAATCTGATTGTATGGTTTCAGATCACGGCTCCATAAGACTAGTACGTCGAAGGAATAATCCAAATAAGGAAACCCTCATCTATATACCCTTATCTTATGTCACCATAATCTAAGCACATACAACCCGACTGTACTCAGGGCATGATAAGATAATGAGCAGGAGGCAGGTGGATACAAGGGATAAAGCAGAGCATGAGCAGTTAATACTATAATACTCATAAAGCCGAAAATCCGAACGAAGTAAAATCCCGGACAAGCAAATATGGTAAGGCATATCACAGATTCATAGCCGTTTAAGCTGCAGGCTTCAGTATGCGTCCCATTCCACATACCTCTACTTACAACTTAAAGAGCCGGTTATTATCATGACACTTTATTATTACTCGTCTTACCCTGATATCTAGCTATGTGAACTAGCGTCCCAGCACACATAGATCCATATCCGAGTAAAGCAAGGTTGTTATTGGAAACCAGCGGGGGTATCAACGAACTATGTTTACAGTGGGTCCCGTACATACCCGGGACCACGGCCCAGGATTGTTCCGTTGCTTGGTGGACGGAACCCGCCGCAAGGCGAACAGGAGGGACTTATGTATGCCCTTATCATGATGGTACCAGGAAGGAGGGAGCCAGCACTCCCCTCGGTCGCCTGGAGGCCCACAGGTCAGACCGGAAGTTTTAGTTGCACAAACATGCCTAATACCACTGTAAACACGAACACATATTGATAGCCGCGAGTTTCCCCCGACCCGATGCAAGTTGTCTCATTTTACGGTTTATTAGATGATTATCAGATTCCGGGAATGAGCAAGAACAAGTCAGGAATATCAGGAATACATGTATATCAGGAGTACTGGTTCGTACTATAATGTATCACATGTGTATCAGGAGTACAGTTTGTACTATCAAGATGTCGGGTCATCATTCCCGTTATCGTGATAAGCATAAGAGTCAGGTATATCATGCCGGTGTCAAGTGATAGCATGACAAGAGGATGATATTTGTCAGGTGACCAATCATGTCAAGATTGATATTAGTCCGGTGGCAAGTCACGTCATAACAAGGGGTCTTGCCAAGGTAGTAGCATGTCCGATGTTAGGTGATAACAAATCATTGCCAGGTGATATACATGTGTTAAACAGTAGCATGTAAGGGACAGGTATGAAGTAATGGCATGGTGGTAGAATAGTAGCTGAGCACAACCAAGCGGAGCTGAGCAAGCTGGAAGTACAGACAGCAAACAGTATTTAACACTGGAGCGTCTGACGAGGTTACCGGGACGACTCGACTGAAGTACGAGCGGTAAATCCGGCAGCAACTCGCCTAGACGAATCTAGTGGTAAAGCGCTGAACGCTGATCATGATAACCAGGCGGAGCTGAAAGACCTGACGGTCCCAATCACTTCCCTTTCGAGATAGTGAGTGACCGGAGGCTGAACTGAGAAACCTGACGGTCCCAATCACCTCTCTTTCAAGATAGTGAGTGACCGGAGGCTGAGGGTCCGATTGCGCTCAGGGTTGAAGCGCAGTCTCGGTGGCTACTAGCCATCCCAGGAGTGGGCAGAAACCCAGAGTCCAATCGACCACGAAGGGTTGGCCACGCATGTTATAAAGCAGCAAGTATATCTCAGCATGGTATATGTACAAGAATTAAACTACCCTAATACAAGCATTCGTCACAGAGCAATACATGTCCAGATATAGGTACTCGGCCATACACAATTACAGGGACTCAGCCCAATACAAAATACATGGAAACATGAAGTAAAATACATATCGACCCGACAAAGCGGGGAATCCCAAATGGAGGCGAGAGCGAGGACACTCGCCTAAATCACCGGAAAGCCGAAAAGTCTGGAATCCAGGGAACTTGCGCACGCGCCATAAAATAATATATATTTATGAGGAGAGAGAAAGTGAAGAGGAGAGAGAAAGAGTTAGAGAGAGAAAGGGTCACAGGGAGATGCGGGCTTTCGAGAGAGAGACGCGGGGTCGCAGACGCGGGAGTCGCAAACGCGGAAGTCGCGTTGCGGGATTAGCAAATGCAGGAATCACAGACGCGGGGTTCGCGTCGCAACAATAGCAGATGCGGGAATCACAGACGCGGGGATCGCGTCGCGGGAAGTACCAGACGCGGGAACACAGACGTGGGGATCACGTCGCGAAGGTGCCATAACGCGAGGCTCGGGGCCTGCGTTTAAGTCAGGGCATGAGAACGCGGACGCGAGGATAAACTCCGCGTCACGCCAACAAGGATAGAACACAGACGCGGGCACTTAGCTTCGCGTCGTGCCGATACAATAACGCGAAGGCCGCGTTATGGAATGGCCTAGACGCAGGAGGTAAACTCCGCGTCTAACCAGCAACAGATGGAAAAGAGAGGGAGACAGGGAAAGGGTGAGACACAGAGATGGCCCAACTCCAAATCCAAACCAGTAAATGGTGGAAGTGAAGATGGTGATGGTAATTAGTAGAGGGGATGATGATGACGATGGAAGTGTTGTCGTTGTAAGCATCACCGTTACAGATTACCGGAATAATCGTAAACGATTACCGGAATAATCATCGGAGATGTTACCGATGAAGAAGAGCTCGGCCCCAATCCAAAAGGAGTGGCCGGCCCTTGAGTCTTGCCGACGAAGAAGAGCATGGCCCAATCCAAAAGGAGTGGCCGGCCCTGATAAGAGTCATTTTCCAAATGGAGAAGACGAACAGGAAAAGGAACTAGGAAGAGAGAGAGAGAGACCCAGGAGAGTGTGAGAGGTCCAAGAGAGAGAGAGAGAGATGAAGGCAGGAGAGAGAGAGAGAGAGAGAGAGAGAAAGATCCAAGGAGGGAAGAGAGAGAAGGGTTCCAGGAGAGAGAAAGAGAGGGAGTGAGAACAGGAGAGAGTGAGAGTGAGAATAGGAAAGAGAGAGATCCAGATCCAGGGAGAGAGAGGGAAGGGGGGCTGTTGCCCCCCTCTCACAGCACACAGCGCCCCCCCTTCAGGGTGCGCTCGGCCTGGCCGCCGGGCGGCGCCGGCCGCCGGCAGAGAAGAGGGGGCAGCGCCCCCTCCAGCAGAGAAAAGAGAGGGGGCTGTGCCCCCTCTCAGGTCACGCACAGGGGGCCCCGGGTGGGCCCCTGGCCGCCAGCAGCCGGCGGCGCCGGATCCGGGGGTGGCTCCGGCCACCCCAAAAAGAAGAGGAAAGGAGGGGGTTGGATTTTGTTTTGGTGGTGGTTGTTTTGATGGAGGTGGAAGATGATGGTGGTGGTGGTTGTGGTGGTGATTGGTGGTGTTGGGAAGTTGGAGAAGGAGGAGGAGGTGGTGATGGAGTAATTATGGTGATGGAATTAGGGGTGGTGATGGGGAATTTTGGAGAGAATGAAAGTGGATGTGAGATGGGTTTGGTGAAAATTGGAGGTTGTTGGTGGTTGATTGAGATTGAAGATGGTGTTGGTGTGGAGAGGAGTTGTGGAAGAGAGGGTGGCCGGCTAGGGTGGCCGGCGGTGGTGGTTGGGTGCTGGTCGTCCCTTGGAGAAGAAGAGGAAAAGGAATGAAGAGGAGGGAAGAAGAAAAGAAAGAAAAAGAAAGGAGAAAGAAAAATAAAGGAAAAAGAAAAGGAAAAGGAAGTGATGGAGATGGGATGGATGGGAGAGGGAATTAAATGAGGGGAGGAGTGGTGGTTGTCTCACACGTGGGGGGAATGGGCTGGAGTCGGTTGGAGGGAAAAAGAAAAGGAAGGAAAGAAAGAAAGAAAGAAAAGATAAAAAATAATAATATTATAATATGGTCGCGAAAAATCGACTGTTCCGGAAAAATCCCAAAAAATACCCGGAGGTAGAAAACGTCATCCTGAGGAATAATATGAAATCGGTTTTCAGAAATAAAATCCCGTTTTCAAATTAAAAATCCGGAGGTCAACCGCCGATACCGGTCTACCCGGGTCGGCCGGATTTGATAAATTCCGAAAAATTTCAGAAAATGTATTAAAGAATAAAATATGATTTTAAGAAGTAAAGTGAAAACGGAATTTAGAAATTCAACTTCGATTGTAAACTAAAAATACTGGAATCAACCAGCGATACTGGCCGATACCGAATCGGTGGAATTTTCATAAATCATAAAATTCTCAGAAACTGCATTTAGATGGGAAATGTGATTTTAAGAAATAATGTCTAAAGACACTTTTAGTAATTCCAATTAGTTTGTAAATTAAAAATTCGGGAATCGGTCAGCGGCACTGGTCGACACCGGTTTTGAAGATTTCCAATTTAATTCAGAAAAATTTCAGAAATCATAGAAAACCTAAAATATTGGAAAACGATGTTCAAAACTGAAATCGGTTAAATCAGAATACCAGAATGACCAAATCGAGTAATACCCTAGGATCGGGCCCTCGGTTCAGACTAGGGCTGACTCCGAGTCCACGAATCCAAATCCAAGACAAAACATTCATATAAATAAGTCATAATACAAAACAAATATAAGAAGTAAATCAAAAAATACGATCGAAAAATCTGAATACGCAACTAAGTACGTATTCCGGGAGCGGGTGTTACAATTATAGCCCCTTCATGGCAACTAATGTGATGCACCAATCAGACACCCTATAAGAGATCTTGATCACTGCTTCTTCATCCTCCTCCCTTCCCTTTCTTTTCTTTATCTGATGGAGAAAAGAGGAGAGCATGGCGGCCTAGCAGAGAAAGAAGAGGCGAAAATTTTGAAGCAAGCATACTGAAGAAGATAACGAAGATAATTTCCTCCCATGAGTCTCTCTTTATTTATAGATGGATGAAAAGTCACACCTCTTTCAATTCAAACTGCTAATACCTAGAAAGTCGACTAAAATCCCGAAATTTTTGGTCAGCAGAAAAGGCAGAAGATCAACAATCGTCGTCAAACCATAAAATCCTACAATCACAATCATAAAGATGTCATGATTCGAAGAGAAGAGGATGTGACTTTTGAACAATCCAGCCAACTGATATGACAACCAGTAGCCAGCTGTACAATCCCCATTAACTATAGAAGGTCTACAATGATCCAAAAAGATTCGTTGTACAGTTATCTGTCCGCAAGCGCCAAAGTAAGTTTAAGGCTTTGAGAGTCCCTCCGACCCACTTGCCCTTCCGACTTCTCTTCCGCAAGCTCTGTCTAGTAGAGCAGAGGGTGTAATATTTTATAACTAGTTGATATTACAAGGAAATAAACAAATAGAAAAGATAACAACTAGGAAAAATCAATCTAAATTCGTCCAAACTTTTTCCCTATCCTAAGACTCTTCTAAATCAAATTCAAATTAGTAGAGATATTTAAAAAATTCAGGCAAAGCTAAACCCTAACCCAAAAAAAAAAAATTCAAACTCAACCAAATACTCCAAAATTTGGGCCAAACTCACTACACCCTAAACCCAACTTAAACTCACTAAAAACTCACTTATGGCCTATTTAAACCCTCTGTTTTGTACCTTTGAAAACCCTAGCCGAAAATTAAAAAAAGAGAGAGAAATCTAAAATTCAGTTCTAAGAGGCCAAAAGAGAGCTAAAAAGGAGACAAATTGTTAAAAGAAATTCTACAGAGAAACTACAAGTTGTTATTGAGGTTTCAATATAAGGTAAGTACTTAGATATCTTTTTCTTTGTTAAATCTCCAGAAAACTAATTAGGTTTGTGAAAATATTCTCCTTTTGATTCTTCATTGATTTATTCTATCCTAAATATATTTTAAATCATAAAATTATCATTAGATTAATAGATCCATATATAAAGATTGAAATTTTAGGATTTCGTAATGTAGCTTTGTTTATTCCTTAAAGAATTTGCACAACTTGTTGTTCTAAAATTATAGATTCTATCATAATATTATAAAATTAATTTTATTATTGTCAGATTGTATCCAAGTTTCTAAATCTCTGTTTAATTATATTGAAGCGGTAAATTAATTGTTAAAAATTTAAGTGCGAAAATATTGAATCATTTTATTGATTGAAATTTTCAAACCTGAGAATTTTCATGAATTTTGATGAATTAAATATTAAAGTGTTATAAAATAAATTTTAGAATATTAATTTACATTAAACCAGTGGCATCTTATTTTTTTTGGATCTCAAATTAGAGTTGTAACAAAAAAGTTATGATCAAATCTTTGAACCCCTGTCATGGTGAATTTTGACAGCTAGACAGGGAATTTTATGTTAAGGACGAGCAAAGATAAGTGTGCTGGTGTGATTGTACGTGTTTATTACATATCTATTATTATATTCTTACATCTATTCTATAATAAATCCTGCTAATTTATTGTTTTAATGTCTTATTTTGCAGATTTGTCTAAATAAAGGGAGAAAAGATAAGACAAAATAAAATAGTTAAATTCTGATTTAATTGGATTATTTGGTTAATTAAAGATAATACCAAATAAAAATCAGTTAAATCATATTTATATGAGCCTATTTTTCTTGAAAGGGTATATTACCCAATTTAGAGGCAAACTTATCAGAAAACATGGATAATAGAGAGAGGATATTCCCAAATCTATTCTAACTAAATCAGATTTATTTGAATTTATTATCCTTACTTGAGAAATCAACAAAAATAATCCCAAATCTAGAGGTCCAGAGATGAATTTATCAGTATACAAAGGAATAACATGGATAAGAATATTGGCTGTTAGGCCAATGATTTGAGCTCAATTCCTCACTACCATTTGACACGCCTTTTATCCTATAAATACTGCATTTTCTCAAGGCAAAAGGGCACCACTCTTCAGATAGAGATTCTATGCTAGTTTCTGTTTTAGTTTAGTTTAGTTTTTTTTTCTTTTTATATGTAATTTTAAGTTTATTTTCAACTTAGGTTAGATAGAGTTACATGAGAGAAGGAGAGGAAGAGTTATATGTAGAGTGACACTGGATGTAATTCTTTTTCAAGAAAGAGTTGTGTTGAAGTGACATTTAATATAATTTTCAATCTTTTCTTTATTGTGCTAATCTAGCCAAAAAAATGCTTTTATGTTCTTCTTTTCTACTGCTTCACTTTATTTCAAGGTAAACTTCACAAAAATTCAAGGTATGTTAATCTATACAAGGTAAATACTCTTTCTTAAATTATTTTCATCTTTTTATTTCTTTTTCGTTAACTTCGTCTACTTTTTTTCTTTTATTAACAAAACCATCTTCTTCTTTCCCTTAGATTTTTCTTTAACTTAACTTAGTTTTAACTATTTTTATTTTCTTTCAAAACTAAGAAAAGAAAGATTAACTTGTTTTTGTAAATTAAATGAAGAAACTCACACAAAGGCTTTTATCACTGTCCCTCTTTGTTAAATACAACCCACATAGGCACTTGCTATAGCGGTAGAATTGAGAACCTAACACTGTTCTAAACTACATCTTTTCTGTGCACAGATTGAACTCGATCAAGTGTTTCGCCGGCCTAAGTCACGTGCTTATCTCGCTTTAGTAGAAGCGGGGCGGGATAGAGGGTATCTGTAGTGGTCAAAATTTGACCCGCCCGCATCAGGATGATGATACATGCCCAAACTATCGAGGGATTTCCCCGAGGCATTCACAACTCTCAGAATCCATCTGAAGCCTTCATCACATCTGGCCTTCCCGGAGCTATCCTCAATTGCGAAGACATTTTCAACCCAACACCGCATTCTGTCACTCGAGGGCTTTACCACTCCAAGGTCCTTACCTCCTCGGGGTCTTCTCTACTCCAGGACCCTTTCCGTTCCGAAGGTTTCAACTCTGAACTTGAAGCTCCAATAACAGATCTTCCTTTATCTTCACTGATAGTTATGCAACCCCGTCCTCCCCCGCATTCATAACGTGTAACACTCCTATCAGCGTGGGCAATTATGGACAGTGACAGATTTTCCTGCATGCAATCCCAACCAACTAGTGTTGATGACCATGACCATTATAACAAATCCAGCATGTACAGATCATGCAGTTACAACAATCCACTAATCTCCCCTCCAAGCCAGCATCCATCTCAAGTATATGTTATCCTTCTTCTCTAGGGAGAAGGGGCATCCTAATTCTCAAAGCACACGCACCCATTACACTAGCAGTTTTCCTTTGCTAGTCCACATCACACACCCGCATTTTCCCTCTGCACGATCCACTATTCATTACACCGACAATTTTTCTCAGTCGATCCCCATTTTCTTTTCAATTATTGATTCTCATGTCTGAGAGTTTTAGGCCAGCATCACACTGATGCTCCTTACCTGAAACGTGTCTTCCTTCTTCTGTGTGCTGATAAGTCCTATCGGGAGCGTCCAGTTGCTTGTGATGGAGTCTGATCCACGTGTTATTATCCATCAGTTGCCTGTGGCGAATCTAACCCACAAGTTTTTTATCCACCACACTCATCAACGGTCTTTATTTCAAGAGCTTCGAGATTATAAACTCTTAATGTTTCATCATCTGTCTTTAGTTATTAAGAATAATAATGATAGCTGGTGAAAACCATTAGCGAGTTTTGTGCTAATGACTAAAACCCATCATGTTTCAATTGAAATTCTCATCACATGGAGAGCGTTCAATTAATTAAAACCATTTTAGAATCATAACCATTTTGAACCTTTATCAAAAAATTAAAAGTAAATAATAAAGAATTTTTTTTCTTTTTGGGGAACCGGCCCATGTAGACAATAGGATGGCAGCATTTGACAAGGTCATGCAGATAATAGGATGGCGGCAACCAGTAAAGACGACAGCTACAGTATTGACATAGAGATAACAGTAGCATAGGTGGTTGCAAAAGTGATGGCAAACAAGAGAAAAATGTATATCAGCTTGCGGGCTGAGAGTACTCTCTCAGCCTGCGGTGACGTGGCTCAATTTGTCACTTCACTGACTTGCGGCACGCTTTTAGGAAGAAGTTAAATTACCAAATACCCCTTATGAAAAGCAACTCTTTCGGTAACCTTCCTTATTGTTTATTATTATTTTTCCCGCTTTTTTTGCCGCTCTTTATAGGTTTTAGGTTATTCTATATAAATTACTTTTCCCCCTATTTCCTTACCTCTTTTTGAAAGATCTAGTTTCTCCTTTTTTCAGCCTGCGATAAACTTTTTTCTGAAAATATAAAATCTTTTCAGATCAATTTTTTCTCCAAATATTTAATGTCTACGTCTGAGCAGTCTACTGGCGATCTAAAATGGAAGATATTGCATCTGGTTCTACTTTCTCTCAGAATATTGAAAATCTTGAAGGGTTGACATCTTTGCATGCCGATCAACAGGTTTTAATTGTTTCATTTTTTTTAAAAATAATTTCTTAAATATTGAATTTTTCTCTTTAGTCTATGAGATACTGCGACCTATAACAAATGATTAAAAGTTTCAGAAATGCGACTGCGACTTAAGTCGCAGTCTTTGATAAGGAGTAATATAGATTTCTTCACATACGGATAATTGCGACTTAAGTCGCAGTCTATAGTAAGAAGTAATATAGATTTCTACACATACGGATAACTACGACTTAGGTCGCAGTCTTCAATAAGGAGTATTATAGATTTCATGTCGCATGTGAAATCTTATTTTTATTTACTGCGACTTAGGTCGCAGTCTTTAGTAAGAAGTAATATAGATTTCTTCTTATACGGATAACTGCTACCTTGGTCGCAGTATTTGATAAGAAGTAATATAGTTTTCATCTCTTATGCGACCTTGGTCGCATTTATATAACTTATATTTTAGAATACAGTGATATCTAAAAAATATTTATATTCATTTAATTCGTGTAATTGTTTTTGTAGGATATGAATGCACATGGAGAAATGTCTGGAAGCTCAGATAAGTTTATAGGGAAACAGTTCCTGTCGGATATGGAAGCATACAATTTCTACAATTGTTTTGTAAGGAATAGAGGTTTTAGCGTAAGAAGAAAAGGTACAGATAAGTCACGGAAGCCTCCTTATGAGATTATTTGCAGAAAATTTTGCTGCAACAAGGAAGGTCTGAAGAAGTTGTGTGACAAAAGACAAGAGGGGCTTACAGTGCATCGTCGAATTAACACTAGAGTAGCTTGTCCTGCTGAGATGCATATCCATCTTCGTTTTTTTGGACAAAAGACATTGGGTTATCGCAAAATTTATCGATACTCATTCACATGAATTGTCAAGCCCGGATAAGGTACATCACCATTACTCTCACCAGAATCATCGTTCAAAAATTAGCAGAAGCATTATGAGCAATCTGGTTGATATTGGAATGCGGCCTTCAAATATTTCCCGCGTTGTGAATGCAATGAGCCAGGGAGAAGGCTGTGAAGAAGTGAGCCCTCAACAAGTTATTGATTTCACTCGTCAACGTAGAAATAACTGCGGTCATGAGTTTATTGCTATTATCAAATATTTTCAAGAGAAAGCCGAGACCGATCCAGAATTCTTCTTTTCAAGTGAAGTCGATAACGCGGGCACACTTAGAAGCATTTTTTGGGCTGATGGAAGAGCTATTTCCTCGTATCTGAGGTTCTGTGATGTGATCGTTTTTGACACACCATACAGAACTAATCACTTGAGCTTGCCATTTGCTTCATTCACTGGAGTAAATCATCACCGGCAGTCAATTTTGTTCGGCTGTGCATTGCTTGCTGATGAGCAGAGGGATACTTTTGTTTGGTTATTCAAAAATGGCTCAAGTGCATGCATGGAGTTGAACCGAAACTGATTATTACTGATCAGGATGCGCAGATTGGTGACGCCATCAAGATTGTTTTCCCAACTTCTCGGCACCGTTACTGTTTCTGGCATGCGCAGAAACATATTGCTGAGCAACAAATCCCAATGTCAAACAAGTATGGAGAAGATATGGTCTCCGATTTCCATGCTTGGTACACCTCCCGCGATATAAGCACTTGTAAGGAACGATGGCGTCTGATGAATGAAAAATATCAGTTAGAAGAAGAAGATGACAGTTGGTTGATGAAGATGTACAGGCTCCGTGGACATTGGGTTAATGCATATCTTAAGGATGTTTTCTGTGCTGGAATGACAACCAGTCAGAGGTCCGAGAGTATTAATTCCTTCTTTGATGGTTTTGTTAACTCAAACACTAAACTAGTAGAATTTGTTCACCAATATGATAAAGCTGTTGCTTCCCGTCGTACATCTGAATCTCTTCAAGATTTTAGGGGTTTGAATTCTGTGCCCAATTGTACATCCAATCTATATGAGATACAGGTTTCGAAGTTGTATACACCGAAGATTTTTCAGTTGTTCCAAGAGGAATGGGTAGTTGTAATGACACTATTTTCAGAAGAGGTGGAACATGACAAACCTGGATCAATATATTTGGTTGGTAATTTTTCAGAATCAAAAGACAACTGGGAAAAGGTCAGTTATGATAAGCGTGAGGAACTTCATGTTTCTTGTAGTTGCTCGTTATTTGAAACAGAGGGTATCCTATGTAGACATATTCTATGTATTTTGTGGCGCAATCACATTACACATATACCGGAATCATATATACTTCAGGGATGGAGGTTGGATGCTCGTTACAAAAATGTTGCAATCGAAAATGGCATGAAGCCTTTTCCCAGTCAGGGCACTCCACGGACGGCTAGATTGTGGACAATACGTTCAAAATTTAATGCAATTCTTGAGATGGTCGCTGATTCTGATGAAAATCTTTCAAAGTTGGATGCAGTTTTGGAAAGTTTTGCCGAAGAAAAAACTAGTGAATACAGAGCCATGTCAGGAAATTATCATTCATCACAGCCTAAAACTACAGTTGGTTCCAGTGGATCCGTTGTCGTTTTGCGAGATGGTGAAGAATTGAATATACGTGATCCAATTGGTCCTGTACCAACCAAGGGAGGCCTAGAGCTGCATCCAGGCTTAAGTCTGATTTTGAAGATTTTATTTATCAGAAGGAAGTTAAGCATTGAAGATGTGGTAACTGCCAAGAGCTGGGCCATTACAGGACTGGTTGTCCGTTACTGGTATTACATTAAACCTGTTAATCATTTTTTTATACCGATTAATCTTTAAAATTCTTACTATTTATTTTTTTATTGGCAGAAGAAGTAGGTTTGGGTTGCCTCCATCTCGAAGGAACAAAGACTTCAATTTTTTATGAAGTGCGACTATGGTCGCACAGTGTAGAGAGATTAAGTCGCAGTCCGCCACTGGCGTGTCATTATAATCAGATTTATTATCATTCTTTAATTTTTACTGTGTTATTTTTTATGTAGTTGTACTTTAAAGTTTTACTGCTACAAAATTCTACTTTATAGTTTAATTTTTTTTGTATATAATATAGTCAGAGTCTTTGGTCGCAGTGTACATTTAAACTGCGACCTTAGTCAGAGACTTTGGTCGCAGTGTACATGGTTAATTGCGACCAAGGTCGCAATGTTGTTATTGATAAAGATGGCCAGCAATTGCAATCTAGGGTCGCATTACATGGACTGCGACTAAGGTCGCAGTACGTTAGGTAGGTGTTTGATTCATATTAACATGCATAGCGACCAAGGTCGCAGTGTTGTTTTTGATTAAGACTCCCGCCAGAAACTGCGACCTAGGTCGCAGTTTTGTTGTTTTATTAAGACTACTCTGCCAGCAATTACGACCAAAGTCGCAACCTTCATTTTAAAATTTACTTTTCGGGTGAAATAATTTAATTATTAACTGCGACTTTGGTCGCAGTATATTCGTTTAGAGTAAAATAGTTAAAATGAAGATTTGTAACAATTGTAAACCATTTTCTACCTAATCCCTTGGACCACGTGAATATCTACCAAATTTATTTTTTACCTTTTCTCAAAAAATTGTATACTTCCTAGGTGACTATTCAGTTATCCAAGACAGTTTAAAAGATAATACACTATAACTTTAAATTACTTTGAATTGCAAAACATTTCATTATTGCGACCATAGTCGCATTGGGAACTTATAAATGATTAAGTAACTGCGACCGTGATCGCCGTCTTGATTAAAGTGTCACCGTATAAGGAAACGCTGTTCTCAAAACAGTTCATTACTGCGACTTTGGTCGCAATACAATTACTGAACGCATTTTTGTTTCTAACATCAAGACGCAATAGTAAAATCCAAGTTGTAACAAATGTAGATTGAAAATAATCAATGAAACTTATAATAAATAAATGTATAGAATTGTTTACAAATTAAATCAATAAAACAAAAAAATTATTCAATGAATTACAATTGCAATTATTTTTACATTTATAAAATAAAAAATTGTGCTATATCAATAAATTGTCAAACTGTTAGTCATTAAATACTGTCCTTCGTATAATTCCTGTTTCTTCATCCCAACTCTTCTCTCTATCTGCAAGTATCATGTATGCAAGCTCACTTCTTAGTCTCTGTACATGAGCATCCATAACAGTATCAACAGTTGGACTACCAGACGCTATACTTTCCATGTACTTGCATACATATACACCGCAATCAACACTGAAAATTTCATAGAGTAATCATTAATTGAAATTAGATTTTTGGTACTAAAAAAGGTAGAAAATATGAAAGGTAAGGAGATGTCAAAAATTTATATACCTGTTTGGTTGTTGGGGGCATTTTGCGTATTTTATATTTATTCTTCTCATTAATTTATTGAAATCAATCTCAAAAATCTGTAATAATCTTTCTTTCTGCAATGTCAATAGAAACAAAAATTAGTATTAATAAAATTAAATGCCAGTTTCCAGTAATTGAAATATTAAATTTCAACTCACCATTGTTCTTGCATCTTTTGGTAAAGCTGTAATATACTACTTTTTTTGTCAGCTGAAACCAAAGAGTTGTAAAAATTCCACTCTTGTGTATCGGCATCAAATACCAACAAGGTCCAGTGAAATCCGGGTTCGTCGGCACTATGTTTGTGATTGATCGGGAAGAACATGTAGTGCACATCAGCTGTCCAGTTTTTCAACAGCTTCTGCTTGATGAAATGATCTTCCAAATCTTCACTTTTATTTACAACACCGTGCTGCGGACAAGAAAAAAAGTACAAAATGAATTTAAAATATAAGAAAAAATTAATTAAAACAAGAAGTCATTAAGTAAAGACAAGACACTGCGATCAAGGTCGCAGCGTTTCTTATTAACATATTTTTAAACTGCGACCTTAGTCGCAGTACATGAGTTAGTCGCGATACATCTTAATTATTAACTGCGACCTTAGTCGCAGTACATGAGATAGTACGACCTTAGTCACAGCTGCGACCATAGTCGCAGTACATGCCTTCACAGAGAGAACATGAGTTAGTCGCAATACATTTTAATTATAAACTGTGACTTTAGTCGCACTACATGCCTACACAGATA
The DNA here is from genome assembly GCA_038442645.1 of Agave tequilana. Lineage (NCBI taxonomy): Eukaryota > Viridiplantae > Streptophyta > Magnoliopsida > Asparagales > Asparagaceae > Agave > Agave tequilana. The sequence continues at coordinate 25,597 of JAVJIF010000806.1, forward strand.
GAGAACATGAGTTAAGTCGCAATACATTTTAATTATAAACTGCGACTTTAGTCGCATTACATTAGTTAGTAGCAACACATTTTAATTATAAAATGCGACCTTAGTTGCAGCTGCGACCTTAGTCGCAGTACATGCCTACACAGAGATAGAGAATATAAGTAATCTGTTCCACAATTGATAATACAGTAAACCGTAAATGAGAAAGTAGATTTTTACCCAAGCTTCGCTCCGGAAGAATATGTTTTTTAATCCTTTTCCCTTCTCTAGATGCTTCATGTAGAAATGAATTATATTTGCATCTAATTCTCTACCGAATATCAGGTCCTCAATGTCATTCCTTATAATAATGATTCCGTTGTCAGTATCCTGATACGCAGTAGAACTGCAAGATATTCAAAACAAAGTTAGTAATTTAATTGTTCTTTTATAAAGGTATAACAGATTTTTTTATATGAATTAACTTACTCAGAGAAGGACTTGTCGAAGAAATTTTTTACAAGAGCTTGTTGATGGGGCTGCAGAATTCTGTATGCCCTGGTTTCGGTCAATTCTCTCGATTTTGGCTCTGTAGAGGAAATCTCGTTGTCGCTGAAACCAGCGGCAGAACTCACAGCCGCAGGCTTGGAAGAGGATGTTCGTTTTTTTCTTCTTCTGTTTTGGATAAACGAAGTCGGAGTCATCGCGATCTCTTTCAGCGCGCTTGCGTTCTTTGACTCCCCTTTCAATAGTTCCTTTAGAGTATTCCAAAACAGCTTCTTTTGAGGATTGCTTCTGAGGCGGAGTATGTTCTTGAATTTCTTCTTCAGAAGCTCTATCTCTTTAGATTTCTTGAGTCATTTGAGTTATATTCAGAGAAAAACTTGGCACATCTTCTCCAGTAATATTTAAAATAGACTCAGAACCCATGATTTTATCCTCTTCCAGTTTTTTCTTCTTCTCCTCTTCAGCCTGCTTCTCCATCTGTTCCTTCATTCTTTTGTGCTCCTTTTCCTCTTCACCCTTCCTTCTATTTTCCTCTTCCGTCACTTTCATCTTTTTTCTCCCTCTTCTTCTTTAACTCCTCCAACACCTTCCTCCTCTTCTCATTCTCTTTCTCTTCCCTCCTCCTCCTCTCCTGCCCCTCCTCTTCCCTCCTCCTCTCCATCTTTTCCTGCTCCTCCTTTTCCCTCCTCTTCTTCTCATTCTCCTCTTCTTCCCTCATTATCCTTTCATTCTCCTCCTCTTCCCTTCTTCTATTCTCCTTCTCCTTCTTCTCCACTTCTCTCCTTCTCTTCTCCTTTTCCTTCTCTTCTTCCCTCTTCTTCTCCTTCTCCTTCGCAGCAGCGGCTGCTCTCAGCAACTCTTCTTTCCTTTTTTATTTTTTCTTCTCTCTTTTTTCTCTCCTTTTTAATTTTAATTCAGCCTTGAGTCTGTTCTCAGTCTCCATATTTTCAATTTTTTTTCATGCTGAGAAACATATTCTCTCAAGTACTGATTCTGAGACCTCAATTATTTTATTTCTTCTGCTTGAACATCCGGTGGAGGTGGCAAATAACCTTCAAAAACTGGTTCTTGCTCACTCGTTTCAGCCGGTTCTGGCTCCTTTTTCGCCGGGATGTAAGCTTCATTATATGTATGGCCTCCTTCATCTCCTTCTTCTTCTTCTTCATCTTCATCTTCTGCTTCTTCTTCTTCCTCCTCCTCTTCCCCTTCAACAGGAAGGCCAACCATATTTTTTTCAGCAATAGAGATGTTGCCCATTCGAGTCAAAATCTGAAAATAAACAGAAAAATGTAAGTTAAAAATAAAACAATGAAATAATGAAACTGCGACCATGGTCGCAGTTTATTTATGAAGTATTTTTGAAAAGAATGCGACCATGGTCGTAGTATGTTTGTCATGCCCAAATTATCTGCCAAGCCATGCAGCCCAAGACTGCGACCATGGTCGCATTCCATGTAAAAGGTATTTTCAGGAGAATGCGACCATGGTCGCACGTTGTTTGCCAGGCACAAAACGAACTGCGAAAGGTGCAGCTCAATAATGCGACTATGATCTCATTTTATTTGTACTGAACAAAAAAAAGTCTGACTTACAATATTGCTGTCAATCTAATTTAGATCAACTTCAAGTAGAGATCTACTAATATTTTGGAGGTCCCATCTTAAAACGCGTGGGGTTATGTCCTCCAAACCAGACCTCGGCTCAAAAATAGGGGCCCTCTCACATAGCCAATATTGCGACCAAGGAAAATTAAATTAGTTTACACAAATATTCAAAAAAATTTTGGGTAACTTTCATACAATGTTGGCCAAATATGAGATTTGTACTTACAATTATTTGCACGGAGCATCCTTGCAGCTCGTAAGTAGTTTGCCTGAATATGTCCATTGACTCAATCAGGATTACCAAACAGCTTTTGCCCAGCATATTGTCCTCATCAGCTGCATATTGGCAATCTGTTTCACAATATACCACGGCACCGTGCATTTACTGCCAGAGAAGAAAAGAGTGGCCGACATGTATAGGATGATTAATGTGGTAAAGTCTTGAGCTGCAAGTCTGTGCATGTCTCTTATAATTTCATGTAAAGACATTTGCTGCTCAAGCTGTTCATCCTTTGTCACATCCAATACACCTCTCCGCCTCTTCTTGACAAGAAGATCATCCAAAGTATCTTCAATGGATACTTTAGTGATCTTCTTTATATTGGGGAAATAATGTTTTATCACCCTCTATTTTTCATTGTACATGTTTTATTCATCACAAAATCTGCCCCAATGATAGGTAGACCAAATGTGAGGGCAACATCCTCCACTGTTAACTCAATCTGTTTGCCCCAATTCTAAAGGTCCTTGTATCCCTATCATACTGGTCTAAAATACCAGCACAGCAACGTTTGATTTTAGACCCTTTTCAGCCCCAATTGTTCATTGTAGAACGCCATGAAGATTGGGTCAAATGGGGTATTGTTCATCGCCTCTACGAAATCTGCGTGAATGTACTTTTTAAATTTCTTCATGAACTCGCACATAGGTTTCAGGCTTGATCTCAGAGGACGAACCTTTATCTGTTTTTTACCTACATAGTAAGAAAAAATAAACAGTTCAGACCAATGATCATTTAAAAATTATAAGGGGGTCAAAGGCATATTTGTTTTAATAAACTGCGACTTCGGTCGCAGTCATACAATGTAAACACAAACAACTTGCACCCGGACGACACTGCGACCAGTGTCGCATAAGACTACAGTGCAATCATACACTGCGACCAATGTTTGTAAAAAGCATATTTTCTTTTATAAACTGCGACCACGGTCGCAGTCATACTTTGCAAACATAAACTTGGACTAGGGACGACACTACGACCAATGTCGCATAAGACTACAGTGCAATCAAAGACAGCTGCGACCACAAGATCGCACTGCGATCAAGGTCGCATAAGACTACAGTGCAATAAGAAAAACTGCTACCCGGGTCAACATTGCGACCTAGGTCGCACAAGACTACAGTGCAATCAGAAACAACTGCGACCCGGTTCGACACTGCGACCTAGGTCGCATAAGACTACAGTGCAATCAGATACAACTGCGACCCAAGTATGATAAAACAAATGACGTTAAATACACTGCGACCTTGGTCGCAAGAGACGACAGCTCATATTTAAACAATTGCGACACCATGTCGTCGGTATGTAAGAAAAAAAAAGTAAGTTTCATATACTGCGACCAACGTCGCATTCGGCTGCAAGGAAAGGTCCTTTCGAAAAAAAACCAAGTCGCACAAATCTAAAACTATAATTTTATCAACTGCGACCGAGGTCGCATGCAGTGTATGCACATCATTTTTCGAAAATACTGCGACATAGTAAAAATAGAAGGAAATACAAAAAAATTTGAAAAAAATAGGACCTTTTTCCACGGATGATTCCAAAATCTCTTTCTTAACTGCGACCATGGTTCCAAGATTTAAAAAAAAAATAAAAAAATGCGACCTCAGAAATAAATTTGGAAAAAATTAAAACTATTAAAATACACAAACGCTAAATTTTTTTGAAAATATTATTTTTTGTAGTACCTTTTTCCACGGATGATTTCTTAGGCGCCATCAGTTGCAAATATATTTTTAAAAAAAGGATCAAATTTGTGAAAGAAAATAACTATTTTGGATCAGAATCGCCGTTTGAAATTTTAGAGCTGTAAATTTTTTTGAAAGCCAACTTTTTTTACATAAGGTAGAAAGTTGTGAGGGAGGGTATTTTTGGAAACTACAATGTTGAGGTGACTGACATTAAATTGGGCGGGATTTTTCAAGATTTGTCCGCCAAATTTGATGACAGATGTGGGACGGTGATTTTGCCACGTCCGCCGGCTGAGAGAACTCTCTCAGCCTGCCGGCTGAGGTACAGTAACCTCGGCAAACAATATTATCAATGACAATAGTGGCAACAAGAATAGTGGCAGAGAGATCGCAACAAACTTTGCGTTGATGATAGTGATGACATTAAAGAGTTGTGACATAAGCAATGTTAGAGACGGTGGCAATTTCAGCAGTGGTGATGCCGGTGGATGCCCATACCAGAGGTGAAACTTTTTAGATCCACAAGCATTTTGATTTATCATATGGTTTTATTTATATATCTCGTTCTTATAAAAAATACCAATGATATAAGAATTTAATTCATTTTAATTTTAAAATATCTATCACCTTTAGAGTAATAATAAATTTACTTCTTTTTCTATGCGGACAAAATAAGTTAGTTAGCAAGTGTTACTGTAGCACAGTGATATACTCTCTTTACAGTAACTAGCAAGAAAAAAGTCTAGACTCAGATCCCGGCGCACCAGTTTAGACTAATAACTGTGGTCCTGTTTTAAGATGCTTTACGCTTACATAATACTACTAACTATTTCTGGATTTTTTTTCTTTTTCCATCGTGCGCCCGCCTCTTAATTTATGCGAGTAGTTACTAAAATTCTCTTCGCACGTGAGTGAGCACGTGTCTAATATACCGATGGGCGAAGACAAATACTTGCAGTTCCCACGCAAATCGCAATATTTGTCGGGGCATCGTTGCAGTTTCCTCCAAAAAATAGAATCCTTTTCCCAATCCACATCTAAAGATAAAGAAAAAAGAGAGGGCAAAAAAAAATCGAAGAAAACTCGGGCCTTTAACGTCCCATGAGAAAATGTCGATTCTGTTTCTCCGTTAAATATATATATATATATATATATCGTTCCTAATTTTAGTGCAGCTTTCTTCCTCGTTATTTGTCTCCGCCCATTTTTGCGCCCTTTTGAATCCTTCTCTAATTTGCAATTCTGGTCAAATGATTCGATTTTAGTTGGCCGTCTTGCCACCCTAACTCCCTCAACGGCGGGCCCCGATTGGGGTTAGGGTTAGGGCTTTCTCTAACTGAAAAAAACAATCAATTCCTTCAAGTTTCCTTCAATCGGCAAATGCAGTTTTTTCTCCTTTCAAAATTTCATCGAAATTAGAAACCCATCTCGTGGTCTCAGCAATTTGGCCTTCGGTTGATTGGAGAGGAGATTGTTGGAAAGGAGAAGATAAGCGGTGATTTTAAGGAAAATGCGGAAAAACTGAGCTTTTGATTCATAAATACTGTAATTTTAGGAGAAAATGGGTTGTTGATCTGGGAAAAAAAAAATCAACTTTGTTGGGATATGATAGGGAAGAAATGAGAAAAAAGCAGTAATTTTGATGATTTGTTGACTTTCATGCGAGGACGCGTGACACTGCCATTTTAAGGAGAAGTTGGTGTTGGGATTTAGGGGGGAAAAGAAGTTCGTCATTAGGATCTTGTTCTTCCGTTGATGAGCTCAATGGAGGAGATGCTAGCGGCACTCCGGCAGAGAGAAACAAAGCCGAAGGAGTTTTTGCCGGGTTTGCCTGCTCGGCCGCCCGCTAGAGGTCGACTTCCTTCTCAGAAAAGGTCACTGCCGTTCAATTCCGAGGCTGAGGAGATGGAGGAGGAGAGAGCTTTGAGGAGATACCAGGAAATGGCACTCAGAATTAGTGTCTTCGTTCGCAAGAGGATCACGAAGTTGCAACAACCAGAAGAATCTCCTTATGGGAAAATGCCAGAAGTAATAAACTGCAAAGGGGGGTGGGAACATTTTAATAGGTTGAACCCCACAGCTCTTATCGATGAAAAGTTTAAATGGGCTGAGACCATGGATACTGTAGCAAAGAAGGTAACTTTTGGTCTCATTTTGTCGTGATTCAATTGCTTTGTTGAACTTTCAGCTGTTCTTGAAGTAGCGATGAGATACGCTGTTGCTAGTTTGAGTATTTGCATGTTTCTGAACATTATAACATGACCGTTTGTAACTGAAATAGCAGATGTTCTCTTTTGTTTTCACTATATACTGATAGATTCAGCTTTGATACACCATGAATGAATTACAAACTATGGAATGGTAATTTATGTTTGTGTTTGAACATAAATATATTACCTCACCTCACCACACCATTACTTTAATATGGTTCAATTCTCACTAGGCGCAAATTTAAAAACGGATTAAAACATACACCGTTATGTAAAAAGCCCAGATTTCGACTTATGAAAAGGACGTGTTAGAATATTAAATATATTGCCCTGAACCCTCACCATAATTTCAGACTTCAGTTGTATTTGAAAGGGAGAGCTCCCATCAAATATATTGACATAATCAAGGATATGTATGATGGAGTAGTGGCAAATGTCAGAACTTGTGGAGGCATAACAAATGATTTTTCTATCACAATTGGATTGCATCAAGGATCTACATTGAGTCCATTCTTATTTGTTATAGTAATGGATGAGGTTACTAGAGCTATTCAGGATGAGATACCGTGGTGTATGCTATTTGCTGATGATATTGTCCTACTCGATGAGACGAGAGCTGAGGTAAATACCAAATTGGAGTTATGGAGGCAAACTCTAGAATCTCGAGGTTTTAGATTAAGTAGGGCCAAAACAAAGTATATGGAGTGTAAGTTCAGTAAACAGAGAATCCGAGATTATAGTATTGTTAGACTAGATGGATAAGAAATACCGATGAGCAGTCATTTTAAGTACTTGGGTTCTATTATTCAAAATGATAGGGAGATCGATAGTGATGTCAACCATAGGATTCAAGCCAGCTGGTTGAAATGAGAGAAGCACAATAAGAGTTTTATATGATTGTAACATTCCATTATGGCTGAAGGAAAAGTTTTATCGGACTGCTATTAGGCCAGCATTGTTATATGACACAAAATGTTAGGCTATAAAGAGATGTTATGCCTAGAAGATGAGTGTAACAGAGATGCGCATGCTTCGTTGAATGTGTGGTAACATGCGGAGACATAAGATAAGAAATGAGGATATTCGTACTAAGATATTGTAACTTCTATAGAAGAGAAGATGAGAAAAAATCGTCTACGATAGTTTGATCATGTGCGACGTAGACCTACAGATGCGTCAGCCTGACGAGTAGAGCGTACCAAATTAGGGCAAGTTAAAAGAGCACAGGGAAGACCGAAGAAAATATGGATAGAGGTAATACGACAAGATACAGAGGCTAAAGGTCTTAGTGAAGGCATATTGCTCGATAGGAATGAGTGGAGAAAGCTGATCCATGTGCCCGATCTGGCGTAATTCTCTTGTTTCATGTAGCCTACCCCAAATACTTGGGACAAATAGCTTAGTTGTTGTTTAGGTGTAATGACATGGACTAATAATATGATTTTGTTGCCATTCGAAAGAAGAGGAGATGGATTAATGTTATAGAAAAGGATGTGTTAGAATATAAAAAAATATTACTCTAAGCCCTCATAATAATTTCAGACTTTAGGTGTAATGATACGGACTAATAATATGATTTTGTTGCCATCGGAAAGAGAGATGGATTAATGTTATAATATTTGTAGAAAGCAAATAACAAACTGAAGGCTTCTCAAGAGTCTTATTATGGAACACTACACGCAAATGGTTCCCCAGTCAGCCTCTTGTCCATCTATTGCAAGCTAATATATTTTACACTTAATTAGCTCGCAACCTCTACAAATCGTCTATGAACATCAACTGACAAGTCCCATCAGGCTTCAGCAGAGCCCTCCCCACCTCCACACAACCCTCTCCCCCCAACACGCACACGCACACGCACACTCGTCTTGCTGTGAAAAAAGAACATGCAAATGGATCTTCGTCAGCCTTTGGTGCATCCACCAGTGTCATTACAAGGTACATTAGACAACTTATTAGGCTCTTAACCACTACAACCATTCTATGACTTCATGTCATCAATTGAGAAGTCAACTTCAGAAGAGCCCCATTGTTGCTTCCTCCCCTCCTGTTCAGTGGAGAATGAGGAATATTATCTCGTCTTATTGGCAGACAAGTCTTAAACTTATTATACTATGTCTAATGTTTTTCACATCATCATCAGTTGGTTCTTAGTATTGTGTTCTATGTACCCATTGGATGGTTTTTAACTGGTCAATGACATAGATAGCGTACAATATGTGATTCATTTGTTATGGTGTATTAGCATTTGCATTCACAAGGATGATTGGTTTCATGGAATGGCCATGGTGACTTAGAGCAGAGTCGGTGCCTCTTTGATTCAAAAAGCATTTATCAGTTGATAGTAGTGCTAGTTGGATTGTACTTCACGTGTCCACTGGTTTGATATGTTTTTAATGCTGCAGTTTAATCCGGCCTTTCACGAGGGCCATGGTTTGATATCTTTGATGTTCCTTGATATTTTTAAATAGCTAGGTGCTCAAATTAAAGTTTAAGAACCAGGTCGAAGTTTTTACATCTGAACATGAGTCTACAATGTAAAAGGAGAGAGATTCTGGACCAGATTATATAACATTTAAGAGGATTCCCATTATTTTTAGCATCTGTTCCACAATACTGAAGTGACAAAACCTTTGTTGTTCCCCACCCAAAACGTGCTCTGTGGAATTATTCCTATAGATTTGCATATTGGGCCATATGATCTGTTGTTTCCTTATTTCCCCCTCAAATTCATGAATACAATAAAAACCACTTAACGACAATACTTCAAATGATGACATTAACTTCCGAGTAATGTTTATATAAGTCAAGATACACCCGTTTAGTACCTGCATTTATTATCTGGCTGATTTTTCACAGATAGTATTAATAACAGCAGCAATAGAATAAACAATAACACAATGCCTTCAGCTCAATATCTGTGGGTGCCATCATGAATTCTTTTTAGAAGGCCATCTCCTATGTTAAATTAACAACTAATAAATCCCTTTTACTGCCTCATCTACATTTAGGTCTTTCCCTAGCTTGTGGCTCCATTAACTATCATCATATAACTCCTCATAACTGGTGAACTTGCCAGTCTCCTGCTGCACATGTGACATGTCCAAACCATCTCAAACCATTATACATATGTTTTATCCTTAATTGATATTACCTTTACTTATAATAGTGCACTTATATCTTATCCTATCATTTAATTCCATTGGCACTTATCGGTCTCAACATTCTTGTTTCCACTACACTCATTTTTTGAACATGTTTTTTTTTAATTGCTCAACACTCTGACCCATAGGATAGCTGGTCATACAGCTACATAAAACTTCTCACTTCAACTTCATGAATTCATACGATCACGTAGAAAGCACTTTTTCTCTTCTGTCTTACCACATTTATTCTATCAACAACATCCTTCTCATCTCACCGTTATGATGAATGCTTGATCCCAAGTAGTGAAATTACTCACTCCAAAGTATCTCTTGGCCAAAAATGTATCAACATGGACTGTTCCACTCTTATCGTTTTGTATCCTTACTGATATAGAACTACCAATATAAATGACTTTACCATCATCATGTGTAGGAACTATGCCTCAAGCTTTTTGACATACTCCTTTTATTTATTGCAAATGATTGTCATGCGATCCTTTTTCTTTCTTTATATGTTAGAAACTCCACGTCTGGTGTAGACTTCCAGATGTCAAGTGGGAGCTGGGAAGTGTTAAATCTGTCAAAGGGGAGGATGCTAATATTTTACTCTCTGATGGCAAGGTGAATTCTCTGTTTTCAGATTACTGTATTTCTTTTCTTTTCTTTTTTCTTTGGAGTAAAAGATGGTGAAAAAAATCCCCTGCGAGATAACTGTATTTCTTGATCTTTCATAAATGAGCACTTGTACGTTTGTGTTTAGATACTTACATATTGTCACTATTCTCAGGTTTTGACGGTATCCATTGAAAATCTCTTACCAGCAAATCCAGATAATCTTGATGATGTTGATGATCTAATTCAGCTTGGTTACCTAAATGAACCTTCAGTTCTGCACAGTCTAAAATTCAGATATTCCCATGACATGATTTATGTAATCCATCTTATGAAGCAAATTACAGCCTTGTTTTATCTGTTTCAGTATCCCTATAATAATTCTCGTGCCTTTTTTCCATGGTAGACTAAAGCAGGTCATGTGTTGGTTGCTATTAACCCCTTTAGAAAGGTGCCTCTTCATGGAAATGACTTTGTTGCAGCTTATAAAGAGAAAACCAGCAACAGTCCACATGTATATGCAATAGCTGAAACTGCTTTCCACAAAATGATGAGAGGTACACATATATTACTTGGGGTTAATGTAGTTTAGTCCTGCTGTGATCATTTTATAGGAAATGATAAGGGAGGAGGAAGAGCAAAAATGTGCTGTTTTTCATCTATTATCTTCAAGGAGGTGTTCAGTTGCTGAGACAAATTATTGCTTGAATTTCTCCTGTTTTTATCTTTTAATTTTTCTCTAGGGTTTCTAAACAAATATGTATTTTGTCCCAGTTTCTTTCCTAGAAGAGCAATATGTTTCATTAGGGATTTATGAAATTGTTTTTTAAGTACTTACGATGTTTCATATCGTGGATTCTGCAGATGGAACAAACCAGTCTATCATCGTAAGGTGAATCAAAGTATCTTCTTGTTCATGATACTTTTGTTATTATATTCCTTTCATCATTTGATGTATATTGTTCCTAGGTAACATTGTTGATGGAATACATGTGACTTGCATTGCAGTGGTGTAAGTGGATCTGGGAAGACTGAAACAATGAAAATCGCAATTCAGTACTTGGTTGCCCTTGGGGGTGCCAGTGGGAGAGAGCACGAAGTTCTGCGGAGTAATACTATTTTAGAGGCATTTGGAAATGCTAGAACTTCAAGAAATGACAACTCTAGCCGATTTGTGAGTCCTATTTTCCTTTACCTCTGTATGATGGTTGGAAATTTCTGTTTTTCTTGCATATTATGTTTCAAATATTGCATTATTGATTGATTTTACTTTCACAGATTACTGCATTATAACTCTTCACTTTCTCACATTTGATGCAGGGGAAGCTTATTGAACTACATTTTCACATGGGGGAAAAATTTGTGGTGCTAAGGTTCAAACCTGTAAGCATGTTAATCTGCACCTTGTAGATTTTGGATTACTTTTTAACTATTTCTGTCAGCTAACATGTCTTCTTTACCTTGTTGCTCAAAAACTCCGAAAACTTTGTATAGTTTTGCTGGAAAAGGTAAATCCATTTTCATTACCGTCTTTGACAGTGTCCTGACTGATCTTTTAAGGATGAATTGGTTTGTGTTATCAGTCAAGGGTAGTTCGGAGAGCCAAAGGGGAACGATCATACCATGTTTTCTATCAGCTTTGTGCTGGAGCTCCTTCCCCACTTAAAGGTAAATCATGTGTTTTGACTTTCATCTTTTCACATAAAGGTAAATCATGTTGCTTCGTGCAACCATATGCAGATTTCTACATTTCCGAAACTGGATAGCAAGTAGGAAATTCACAGTTATAGTTGATAGAAACCCTTTAAAAAAATCACAATTAGCCTTACCCTGCCTATTGAGTGTCTTTACGGATTTACTAATCTTTCTCATTTAGAAAAAAACTGGTTTAGTACCAAGCTTATTGGTCCCTCCTGTTAACTGATAAAGAGTCCTTCCATACAATGATTCCAGTTAGTTGCATCGTTTCTTTTACACCAGGTAAAGTTTCAGCTTATGGTCTCATTTCCAGGCACGCCATTGTCATTTTATTAACTAAAATCTAGTCATCAAGTTGTTAAAGCATTTTAGGCTGGACCAAGTAGAAATTTATAAATGACTGTTTTGTGGACTTCTAGGCCATGTGAAGTTGGGAACAATAATAGCTTGAATTTAATGTTAGTTCCTAATCATAAGCTCTTATCTATGCACCACCTGCAATAAAAGCTACCACCGAGATGCCTGCAAAATTTGGATTCTATGTAATTATGAGGTTTGTTTGCTTTAATTTGATCCTAAAGCTGATATAAACCTTGTGAATATGGTAAATTAAATATGAGTTAAGGACTGATACTATGTCAGCTGGTGCTTTCATTCACTGGTTTATGTAATTTTCAGAGAAACTAAATGTGAAAGCAGCCAATGAGTACGAGTATTTGAAGCAGAGTGATTGCCTGAGAATCAACGACGTGGATGATGCTCAAAGATTTCATGACCTGATGGTATTTCACTCCCCTGTCCTGCTTCAGGAAACACTGTTGAGTGCCTTTCTTTTATGCATGATGCTTAATGATTTCTCCCTTCCTATTCTTTTTCCTCTTGTTGTTTCTTAGGAAGCCTTGAACATTGTCCAGATCAGCAAGGAAAATCAAGAGAATGCCTTTGCGATACTTGCAGCAGTTTTATGGCTCGGTAACATTGAGTTCTCTGTAATTGATGATGAGGACCATGTGGAAGTAGTGTCAAATGAAGGTATTGCTTTATTTAATTTTGTACTTCATACTATTTGTTTGTTTTTGTGCATGTGTTTGCATGGGCGGGGAATGCGCTTGTATGTATGAATGCAATGACCATGCTAACAGAAGATGGATATTTACTTCTTTTTTTTGAGAGAAGATGTTGGATATTTACTGTCTAGAAGTTTCATATCTGAAGATTTTGATAATGCTTCATATCTGTTATTTGTTTACTGCATTATGAATCTTCATTCTAAGCCAAATCCACAAATCCAATGTCTTCTAGAAAAATATCTTTTGGACCACTTTTATGAAATGAATGACTTTTTACGTGAGTATCACAGTTGTAGTATTAATTTCAAGTTGGCACTAGAAAATATCCTTTATGTGATAAAAGTTGTTTATGGAAATGAATGAATAGATCGCCTCCTGTATCTCCTTTTTGTATATTCTATGATTTGTAATTCTAAAGGATTAGCAAACAGGAATTAAGTCTAGACATTAATTAATTAAATTGTGATTATTTAAAGAGTCCCCAACTGTTAAATGGATATATACACATCATTTTGCGCCCCCCCCCCCCCCCCCCCCCCACCCAACACTCACCTCATGATTTTACTAACTCATTCTATCTTGTTTTTCTAAACTAACTAAAATTTTCTTTTATCCCTAGTCATCCTAGTAAGATTGGTCATTATGATAGAAACTGCAGGAGATAACTCCTATACCATGTTATGTGGAGACTGGAGAACTGAAGAGAATCTTTTCTATTGGAGAAAACATGGAAATTGGATTTACCATCATCATTGTTGTCCTTCTCGTTTATTTAGTACCTTTTCCCATCAAAAATGGGGCCTGCTATGAAGCATTACTTAAAGTCTAGAAGTTTCCCTGCGAATGATGCAGAAACATGTGAATCACTCATGAAATTGACTCCAACTTTCACTGAATTCTTCGAGTTGGTGCCAAATTCCTAGCCGGACAACAGTAAGCAGGAGAGCTTGGGCATAAAACCTCTGAAAATCTGGTTGCCAGGTAGAGGGAACTAGCTTATTCCTCCTGCAGATCATGTTTATGTAATTGGGATCAATCATCCAAATTATTCCTAGTCCAAAAGGACGGGTGGAATCAAGAATATTTGGCAGGGAGTTCCAAACGAAACAGGAGAGGGCAGATGTCTATAGAATATATTTTCTTTTTAATGTAAGTTTATCAACGTTGCTCTTCAAAAGTCTGATAGGAACTGAGGGCTGTTTCCTTCCCCTTTCCTTTCCTCCCGCCCTCCCGGTTCTCTTTTTGTAGTGAGGGGTTTGGGGTAATCAATGAATCGTGCAAACAACGAATTTTGCAAGGAATTGGTCAAGAATTACTGTTCTGATCAGTATTTCCTATTTGGGTGCTGGAGTATATTGATTCCATGTTTCTCGCATTTTGTTTTTATTTCATCTGGAGAAGCCATCACGCTACTGAACAACCCACGGAACCCCCACACCCTCACCCACCCACCCCAACCATCACTACCAAAAAAAAAAAAAAAAAAAAAAAAAAAAAAAAAAAAAAAAAAAAAAAAACCTTGTTACATTGCTTTTCTTTCCCAACTAATCATTGCCTAAGTATTTTTAACTTCTCTGATCAATAGTTTCGCTTCCTGTGTACTCTTGAATTATTGACATAATAGAACTGAACCACCTTTGACCTGACAATCTTCTAGTTATTGTAGCCATGCAATATGTAAGCTTTGAAAATGGGGCCACTGGAGCAGTTGTTAATGTCTTGCCTGTCTTAGTTACGGACATGACAAAGTTGCACTGTCAATGGTGTGAGGTTATTGTACTTTTGTGAGGTTCTTGTAATTTTGTAAGCAAGTGTTAGAAGTTGAGCCATATTGGCAGGGTAAAAACAATTGAAGTACTTATCAGTTATAAGGGGAAATTAACTGATAACTCTGACTAGATACATGTGTGATTTATACAATTAGCAAAGTAAACCTAGATTACATCAAGGAAAAAATTTAAGTAAATTTTAGCACCTGAACTAAACCTGTATGCAGAGTTGCAGCCCAAAATTTTTTAATTCCATGTGAGATTACCCAATTAACTTGATAAAGTTGACATTCTCCAACGAAGTAAGAAACCAAAAGTCTTATCTTGTATTGCATTATGTGATTTTGGTACACAAATTCATGCATCTTAGGTTATAACTTTAATTAGTTTGTAACTGAACTAAAAATTTATAATTATACCTAATTTAAAAAAAAAATGACGCTTATGATGTCAAATAAATGTTGATTTACAACATTAGACTGATTCAAACTAATGATGAAAACATAGAAGACAGCAGAAGAGATTCTAGTTAACGACGGAAATATAATTTGAATAGTCCGTGATTAAGAGTGATGGGTAAAGGGTTTTATGAAGTTGCAGATGCAAGTGCGATTGAAGTTTGCCTAAAAATTCATATTTTTCAATTCTATTGGCTGGGACATCCATTCTTATTGTACTTTAAGAACTGTATAGTCTCAAGTTTGCTAGAAACCAGATGTTCTCAAACAGTAGACAGATTGTTGGACTATCTCTACTTGGTGAAACAGTCTTTACTTTTTAGAAGTAGTTACCCTTATCAATTATCAGAAAGCATACTGCTTTTGCATTCCAAATGTTTTGTATGAAGAGGTGCTTTCACGCAGTAATATTTGAACTCTTCTTTTGTCCGATATTGTTGAGAAGCTTGGTATATTATACAAGGAAATTGTTTGGTTTCTTTATGCACATCTCTTTTTTCTCTTTTCTTTTTCTGTAAAAAGTGCATTACACTTCTTTTTTTAGGAAGGAAAAGAAGGAAATAATATTATAGACCCAAATTACGGTCACCTCAGATTTCATCTGAATTTGAATAAGTTAGCTGAGGCGTTAGATTTGACAAACAACTGAGAGGCACATTAGCTGAGGTGTTGGATTCGTTAGCTCTGTATTTCTACCTTTGCACAGAAAAATTTGAATCATAGCATACCGAGTGTTATAGACTTGGATGGCATTTATCAATAGGATAATGTAAGGCTTAAAAAGTGTTATGGAGGAAAAAAAGAGAGGAGAGAATTTGGTAATATTTTGTTTTGTTGCTGAAATTAAACCAAAAAAGAATGCCTTGAAAGTTAGGGGAGAAGAAACACATGGAATTACCTATAATATTAATGTGAGTATGTGCTCTATTTCCACTTGTCTATTTATGTCAGTATGTTTTCTTTTCTTGAAATTTATAGTCCTGATTATATATCTGCCCAGGTGTAATTAGCGCAGCCAATTGATGGGTTGCAAAGTCCCTGAATTGATGCTAGCTTTATCAACTCGCAGAATTCAAACAGGAAATCATGAAATTGTTCAAAAACTGACCCTTTCACAGGTAAAAATTTGCTTGTGCAACACTGTCACACTTGTCAACTTAAGTTAATACATTTAGACCTTTTGTGATGCTATTTGAAATATCCTTACCCTACAGGCAATTGACACCAGAGATATGTTGGCAAAATCTATTTATGCTAGCTTGTTTGACTGGCTTGTTGAGCAAATTAACAAGTCACTTGAAGTAGGAAAGTTATTTGCTGGAAGATCCATAAATATTCTCGACATATGCGGATTTGAATCTCTCCATGTATGGATTATTGGCTAATGTTGCGACTAGTCATTTGGTTTTTTACCAAGCTTGGATTTTAAACTTGCTCTTTGCTATACTGCAGGTGAACAACTTCGAGCAATTTTGTATAAACTATGCAAATGAGAGAGTGCAGCAGCATTTGAATCGCCATCTTTTCAAACTTGAACAAGAGGTGAACATCGTGATCTTTCTAATGCAGTTTGATGTTTATATTGACACTGTGTGCATAGGCATCTGATGAAAAATGTTTTAGAAAAGAACCTCATATTTATGTGGTCTTTCTTGATATTATGCATAAATAACATTGCGGAAAAACAAGAAACTGTTTCTTTGGAAAACTGGACATGGTGCACCAAACTTCTATATATAGCCTAGAAGTTGTAGATCACTTAAATCTATGTTGATGATGGTCCATTTAGTTGGTCTGTGAAATTGTTGAGGGATTTGAATTTGGATTTTATTTATTTTAAAGCCAATTGTTTCATATGGTGATATTGCCATCATTTCCCCCATCACTACCTCAAATGCAACTACTTTGTGATATTTTCAGTCTCTATGATAGCAAGAAATATAGTCCTCCCTTTAAGTTACATTTATTTGCATCTATAAATCCCATAATGGCTTACATTTTACTTTTATTATCCTTAGAGTACTTGCATCTACATTCTAAGTTTGTTTAACTACAGTCATGATCATTTTGATATTGGTGATTGTTGCTAACAGTTTTAGATCATTGAGGCTTTAAAGCTTAGATCAATTTTGGTTTACTGATGGTTTTCATTATATAAGCTAACACTTTCCTTGTCACTATCGTAGTTTAATTGATTTGTCTTGTAGGATGGATGCATTTCGTAGTCCAAATCAGTGTTAGTACTTAAATGAAATTCTGGATGCTACTTCTGTAATTCATACTCTTTGTTAGTACTAGATGCTTTAACAAATGTAGTTCACTGATTCTTATTGCTCTTACATGAGAATGCTTATTAACCTTCGACATACACTTTATGTTCTTTTTTGCTTTGCTGGTTGCAGGAATATATCCAAGAAGGAGTCGGTTGGAGTAGTGTTGAGTATACAGACAACACAGATTGTTTAAATCTCTTTGAGAAGGTATATTATAATATACTTTAATAGTCAATCATCCTTTTCTTCCAGTTTTCCATCTAGAATATTCATGGAGGGTCTTAAGCTAGTCCATAGAATCCATAAAGCAATTCAATAAATTATATTCTACATTTTTGTTTTAGACTAACTGAATGAACTGGGTCTAATTTAAGGGCATCATGTAATGTGGATCTGTGTATGCCTTGTATCCTTTTTGTCATTCGATTTCTCATTTTCATGTCTTTGCCAAGAACTAGTTTGAAGAAAGAAAAGCAGTGAGCAAATAAGGACGCCTTTCCTTTCGTCCAACACAGGATGTCTTGAGAAAATGCATGCTTATTGTTTCATCACCAATTGTTACATTCATGTTTGTTTACTTGTTGATTTGATAGTAATAGTACTCTGATCATTTTGTTTCGATGTCATATCATGAGAGTGAGTTTGGTTCTTATGTATGGCAGAAACCATTGGGGCTACTATCTTTATTGGATGAGGAGTCAACTTCCCCCAGAGCAACTGATTTGACTTTTGAACGCAAGATGAAGCAGAATTTGAATGGCAGCCCTTGTTTTAACGGTGAACGAGAAGGAGCTTTCCAAGTTTGTCACTTTTCTGGAGCGGTTAGTCTGTTTGAAACTCTACCACTTCATTTTAAAAGAAAAAAGGGAACTGCTTTGTTTTGCCTTTTTGTTGTTCCAATTTGCAAGATAACAATAGTATACTATGAACATGACTAATAATATTCCTTGATTGTTTAAGGAAGCAAACATACTCCTGTCCTGAAGTATTATGATGCCATTTGCAGAAACAGGCCCACAAGCAAATTTGTGGACTGTTGACAAGACTGTTCAGTTTGCAGTTTTCCATGGGCTAGATTTTTTTGGTGGCATAGAAAGAGTCAAATTTAATAGGTAGGTTGTGTATATTCTTTAGACAATGGGAAGGCGTCATTCAAGGAGCCACCTGAAGTAGTCAAAGGATATACAATGAATTTTATTTTGTGACTTCTCTTCCATTATCGATCTTGCATTGCCTGATATTGTACTGAAACTTTTCTCTTTTAGTCTTATGTTGAAAAGTATTAGTTAATTTGGTGATGCAAAATTCAGTTGCCTCTAATACTACACATGCAGCTCCCGTTATGACCTTAGTTCTCACATGTCTAATGTAATGTAACATCAGGTTTTGTATGACACACATGGATTCTTGGAGAAGAACAGAGATGCACTGCCCTCAGATTGTATCCAGCTACTGTTATCATGTGATTGCCAGCTTCTCCAATCATTTGCTTCTCGTACGCTTACTCGATCTCGGAACCCAATTAATTCATCCAGGAGAGCAAGTAGTGTTGATTCACAAAAGCAGGGCACAGTAACAAAGTTTAAGGTAAAATCTCATTTGAACATGAAGTATATCTTTCCTCCTCCTTGTAATAAATTATATTTTCTCTGTTGCCAAACTGTTGCATGTCAGGATGCTTGTGAGGTTAGCGCCTTTACCATTCTGTTTATGTAATGATCTTGATAAGATATGTAGTATATCCATCAAAGTCAAGGCAGTTCCTTGATTTCAACAGGAAGATTTATGATGTAAGAGATAAGAACCATCAATTTATCAATTTTGTGTTTCACAATCATTGTTTTGGCAACACAAATGCCCGCGAGTCTACATGCATATACATGCGGATATAAAATATACCCATCCCATAACTAAATTTTGATAAGGTCATATTGTCCAGCACTCATCTTGTAACTGACAGACTGTTGAGTCCATATTTTCCAGATCGTAGGGAATTAGGCACCCATAGAGGGTTGGATGCTAATTTCGCAACTGGCCATGTATAAATTATTCGCGGAGCTCTCTCGACTTTTTGAGTAATGTAAAAGAGGCTTATAGATGATGATGGTGACAATGATAACATTGAAATTTTGTAAGTTGATTGCTGAAAATCCTAAAGATATTATTTATCTGGATTCTGATTTGTGAGTTTTGTAACTTGTCCATAACAGAAGTCAGAAATGTTTAACACTGTAAACTTCTTTAAATTTTAACAGGGAAGTTATTTGCTTATGAGTGGATTATCAAATTAGCATTTCCAATCTTGTTGACATCTTTAGGAAAATACTCTTCTTATTGAACTGCGTGCTTTTACGGTCACCTTAAACCTAACCGGTATCAGAGTTAAATTTCCTGAATCTCCCTTTTTCTTCCACAAAATTTCCTAACCCTAGTTCTACAAAATTTCTGAACTTTTTTCTCTCCTCTTCGCTGCCACTGATGCCGCCAGAACTGCTCAGATCCGTCGACAAATCTGCTCAAATCTGCAACCGTCGCTGTGGTCATTCCTTCACCTCATCGCTGTCGTCTCCTTCATCCACAGATATCGTCGAGATCACTATCTGATTTCGCCGCCTTCGACTCTGTCGTGATCACCTCCTTCCACCGCCGCCCCCTGAAAGGGTTTGCAAGACCTAGCTACAGGCGGTCAGGAGAAGGAGAAAGACTAAACGAGTTGTGGGTTTGAGATATCAAACTCGCATCAATTTAATCCGACTGAACTAAGTCGGGTTTAAGTTGAAACTCGTTATCATTTTGGGTCAGATCTACTTCAATCCAACCGAACCCGATTCGTCGAGAAGAGCCGCTCAGCCAAGCTAGGCTGACCTTGTCGGCTCAAGTCGCGGTTCAACTGAGACGCATTGTTTATCGACTCAAGCTGCGGCTCAACTGAGCCGCATTGTTTATCGACTCAAGCTGCGGCTCAACTGAGCTGCACTGTTCATCGGCTAGACCTGAGCCGACTGAGTCAACTTAATCCAGTAGTAACGCATAACAGTCAAGAGGTCGTTTCTCGCCTGTTTGGAGTCCGTCTCTGTTTGAAGCATTGGGTCCGTAATTGAGTCCCGCAGTCAGTGAAAAGATTTCATAGCAGTTGAACAACAGATCCGCCTTCCACAAGCTCGTATTGGTGTCGGTACTATTCATGCAGTAGAAGAGCAGCGTTTTGAATTCTCACCTAGTTCGAGCCGTTGAGATTCTTGGGTGATTTCTGAGTTTATGCATTGAATTTTCATGAGTTTTTTACTTTTGTGGTAGGTATATATATTGATGGTGATGACAAAGGAATGGAACAGGATACGTATGCAGCTATTTTGAATTTTCGTGGTGCTTATGATCGTTATGAGTATGAATAATGAGAAAATTATTTTGAAGAAATTTTGGTTATTTCTCCCTGACATCTGAGCAACACTGTCACTATACCCAAATGAAGCTGGCTGAAGAAACTTATTGGTGGTGAAAGACAATCATAGATTCTGTCGATGTCGAATTGTCTTACAAGATCTTTTTTGTACACAGTATGCTCCACGCCTTCTTCATGTATCTGAGACAGATTGCAAAGAGCCTAATGTTGAGCATGAGCTTGAGCTCGAGACGCCACAACTCAGTGATCTAGTCCCTGAATAATATAAAGAGTTTCTAGATAGCGTAAGGAAAATTCTAGAAAGCATGGCTATAAAGGTTGTTCCAAATCCCTAGCCTCTAATCCTTATCGAAACAATAAGTTGTTGAGAAGACAGAAGTGGAAGAGGTAGAAATGGAAGAGCCTCTTATTGAAACTCCGTAGATCTTCCAGTGGACCCTACCATGAAGTTATTGTCATTTTTGCCAGCTATGATGTTTTCCTTATCCCTAAGGTCTCTGACGTGTACGACCTTTTTCAGATCTTTCTACATGAGACATGTTCACAGGAGATTGATGTCTTGGTATGCGAATTAGTTTTCAGTAGTGAAACTGAGTTGTTTTGTTATGTTGCAACATATCTTATTCAAGCTATTATCAACTGCAATCGTTTGTCACAAAAATTATCCCTATCATGGAGCTACCATGATGTGTACGACCTTTTTCAGATCTTTCTACATAAGACATGTTCACAGGAGATTGATGTCTTGGTATGCGAATTAGTTTTCAGTAGTGAAACTGAGTTGCCTTGTTATATTGCAACGTATCTTATTCAAGCTACTATCGACTGCAGCCGGTTTGTCACAAAAGCCAGTTCCACATCTACCACCTTGATTCATCTATGACATATCAGTGCTGTTTCTCGACCACCACCTTGATCTGATTGAGGATTTGTGATGTGGTTTAACCCAATTGTACTTGTCTTACTACTTACCACTACATTCACTGAAGATAAATATTTTCAAGTCGAGGAGAATGATAGGAGAATCAAACAACTTAAATTTAGTAAGATTTAAGGTTTTATTTAAATTTAGATTTGAGCAGATTTGATTGAAATTTATGATTAATTTGAATTAGATTTGGTTAGATTTGATTTTATCAATAATTGCACGTATGAGCACGTATTGTGGCTATATAAAGTCAGATATTGAACTTTGAAAGTGATGATGATTTGATTAAAAAATTATTTTCATGTGAAACTTTGTGTTATTTGCTTTAATCTCGATGATTGAATCGAATTAGGTGGTGAAGCTAAGATCCGAGTTGCGATTCATTATCATACATTTTTTCCCTCTCTTGTTTTTTCCCAAGTCCCTGTTCTTCACCAAATCCACCAAAATTCCCATAACAAACCCTAATTTCCCCTTCTGTCCCCAATCACTAACCTATGTCATTAAAAATCCTTCTTCGCTAGGTTTTGAAGAAAGCATTTCATGACTTTTTAACATTTTCATCACCATCTTCAATTTAAAGAATTGTTTGAAAATACTTCTTTGTGGCTTCTCTCATGGCATTTTCAAGGCTAAACGCCTCAAGGCGCAAAAAAGAAACCATTTGTCCCAAGAGGCATGCGCCTCATTATTTGAAGCATGTCTAAAGCTTGCGTTTTGCACTCCATGAAGCGCTTTGCTGAACCACACGCTTTAAAGGAAAAAAGTTATAGGAAGAAAATTAATGAATTTCAAAACTTAAATTAAAAATGAAAAAGAGCAAAGCTCACACCTATTCTTCTCTTTTATCTACGCATTGGAGACACTACCATCATTCCCTGCTTTCATATTTAGAATATTGTTGTTTCAAGCAATTATGTTTTCTTTCATTATCGCAATCATCTACCTTATTTTTTTTGCTGAATATTTCAATATGTTGTATTCAATTTATGTTGTAGTGATTTTGAATTTGCGTTTGATTTCTGATTTTTTATATCATTTTTATTTGCGATTGAATTCACCTTTTGAGAACTAAGTAGTGCATTTGTTTTTGACCGTCGCCTTTCATCTCTTATGTAATTTTTTTTAATCCAAACTCTTTAGTCATGTGGTCATGTGTAAAACAATGTGGTATAAATAGGTCAGGTGGTCTTTGGCTCTTCTCCATTTAACTTATTTTGTAGTTGTTTCTATTTGTATACTAAGCCTAATTCATTCTTGATTAATGACTCGACCCGTTTTTAAGAATATTACATTTTGACATATTTTTATAATATTTATAAATTTTAGGAAATAAAATATAGAAAATTCATGAGGCTTACGCCTCACTCCTTGAGGCTTAGGCCTCACCTTGTAAAGGGGTCCACCGCTTCGCCTCACACTTCCGCCCTTTCAAATACTGATTTGAAGATAATCATTATATCTCACATCAGGTAACTGCCAATCAATACATGTGATTTGACAAATCTTTGACATGCTTCTAGGGTCAATTGTTCAACCTGATGCAGCAGCTGGACAACACTACACATCACTTCATTCATTGCATTATGCCAAACACAAAAAAGCTTCCTGGTACGTATGAGGATAAACTTGTGTTACAACAGCTTCGCGACTATGGTGTTCTGGAGGTTGTTAATATATCAAGGTCAGGCTTTCAAACTCGATTGACACATCATCAATTTGCTGAAAGGTAATATTATTTCTTTCATTCCAGCTCATGATGATTACAAAATTGCTTCATTCACGAGGAACTCTTTAACATAAATTTCTGTTCAGATATGGTTTTCTCCTTCTAAAGAATGTTGCATCTGTGGACCCACTCAATGTTGCAGTTGCTGTTCTGAAGAAGTTCAATATTCTTCCTGAAATGTATCAAGTTGGTTACACAAAGTTGTTTTTTCGCAAAGGACAGGCAAATTTCTAACCATCTATTTTTTACCCTTCATATCTCTGTCACATGAATTTCGGTATATTTCCAATTTTTATTATGCCTGCCGTATATTTGTTCCAATGCATGTATTTTTATGAATTCTTGTGTCACCTTTGTTGGTATAAAGAACATTTTCATTTCAACTTTAACTGAAAAATAGCCTGTATGTAATAGAGTATGAAGAAACAAATTCATACCCTTAGCATTATTATCTTTTTGCTAACATTGGAAAGGGTATTAAAATTGGATGTTTGCTTAATTGCAGCAGTAAGGGTTCTTTAAACCATAAATTTCAAGGGGTGCATGCCACTACAACATATACATTCTGGTAAATTGGTGGACATATTGATTATGCATTATTTTGCATCTTTTGTCGTACTCAGTTTGAATGCTTTTGTTGGCTTTAGTGGATTGACTTGGAGGAATTTGCATGAAATATTGTGGCTGTTGCTTTGCAGGTGTGCAGAATATTACATTTTCTTTGGTTTGGTTAAGGAATGCTGCCACTAGTTCCAGAAGAGAATGTGAAAAATAATTGTGAAGGATTGGAACAAACTACAATCTTTACTATTATAACCACAACCCTTTTGATTGAAATTCTAGCTTAAGAGTGACTCATGTTTGTGTCACATCAAAACGAAATCTATCCATTCATTTACAAAACTTTAAAATATCTTGAAATCCATCCATACATCTATACCTATACCCTCATATCAAAAAGAAATCCTAAGATAAAAAGGTAGCATTTATTAAATAGAGAAATCAAGTACTTATCTCTCCTCATTTATATACCAAAATTTTCTATTTGTTGCTCCTCTATTTTTCATCCTTATATCAAAAAAGAAAGTGAAATAAAAAGAGGTTATAATATCCAAAATTCTAGACATAACAATGACAACCCTAACTTTTCAGAAAGAAGTTTGAAATAATAAAAAAATGAACGACATTTATTAGGGATCCTTATTTCTAAAAAGAATTTTGAAATAGAAGAAGCAACATTTAATAGAAAGAGAGAAGATTTCCCAAAAAGAAGATGAATGTTTACTTTCTTTCCAATTCAGGAGTAAAATTCTCTAGAATCAGAGGAAAAAGCATATAAAGAAAGGTACTAAGAAAAAAACTCTTAATAAATTTTATTTTTGCACCAACCCTTAATAAATAACAAGTGTACTAAAATATGTCGTAATATTTTGGTAGGATAGTCTAGCCAAAAAATGTTTTCATGTTACAGAATTTTCTGTTGACATCATGGCATCTATTTGCCCGGTGTTATAATAACTAAATAGCATGAAGATCATATGTTCTGTGGGATATGTCAAATTCAAGTAATTGTTGAGAACTACACATCTTCATTTCTTGTGCGTGAAATAAAAACTAATTTAACCACTTTTAACATAACGATTGTGAAAGGGTAATTGACAACTAATCTAATTAAAAAGCATCTATTCTTTTACACATGGTTAAAAAAATCGTCTGATTCCGTTATTAATTTGGCCAAATTATATCAAAATCGGCTGTCAGCAAGATAGAATCAATGGTAAATCAGAATCAGTCAGAGTCTGCCGAAATTTCTCGGTGCCTTCTGAGTATAATAATTATTACCGAGTCTGAGAGAATCTTATGCTTATTTTTGTTAAAAGTTATAAATACTCCTTTCTCTTGCCCACAATGCTTAAAAGAGAATTTAAAAAAAAGCAAAATTGGTAACTAACCGAACAGATTAATTGTTTTAAAAATTATTTTGTTAGAAAAAAGGAAAAATTGCTTTTAGGTCTCCAGGGAGTTTGACTTGTGTCAAAACTCACTTGGAGAAAAAATGGTGTTAAAATGCCCTTAATACAGGATTTAATTAGTCCAACTCCTCGGGTATGCTTTGCATAGGCACATGGGTCTTCAGCTCTATTTGAAAGACCAAATTGTCTCTATGTTGTTTTGTATTACAAACTCTTTAATTACAGTTGTTTTGTACTTTTCAAGGAGTACTTATTTTGCTGTATAGTTTAAAATTTATGGAGCACTTATTTTGTTGTCTACTTAAAAATTTATTGTTAACTTGATTAAAATATTTAAAAATATTTAAATATTTGAAAAATGAATATAAATGAAAAAAAAGTAATTAATGACTTGTTTTATAAAATCATTTAATCTCTACTATTTATAAAATAAAAATCATTTAACATATGAATATTTATTAATTTATTTTTTACTTATTTGTTTGTTTATCTTTTTTTGTTAATTTAAAAATATTTGTATTATACTAAAAATTAATATAAATTGTCCAACTTGGAGGTGGTACGACAATCTAGGCGGAAGCTTGGCGGCAGATGAATTTATTTATTATAAATTCATCGCAAATTTATAACTCAGATGCATACTGTCTTGTGATATAAAAAATAAGACAAATTTATGAATCATACTGCCCACTTTTTAGTTTTTTCTGTCTACATATTAAATAATTTATCCACTTTTTAACTCTTCTGTCTCGCATTAAAAAGTTGGATAGAAATATATAAAACTAGACAACAATTGACAAAAGTGGATATAAAGGAGAAAGTTGGACAAAATTTTATGAAGGTGAACTAAAAGAGAGTAAGATGGACATAAAAAGAGAAAGTTAGAAAGAAATTGATGAAGTGAAAAAATATTGACGAAAGTGAACAGAAAGAGAGTAAGATTGACATAAAAGAAAAGTTGGATAGGAATTGATAAAGGTGCACAGAGATAGAGTAAGGTGGACATAAAAGAAAAAGTTGAATAAAAATTGACGAAGGTGGACAGAAATAGAGTAAGACGGACATAACAAAAAAGTTAGACAGAAATTGACGAAATAGATAGAAAAAATTAAGGTGGACATAAAAGATCTTATTTTATGTCGTGCAGCATAACGTAGTGAATTACCTAAATGATCACATGAAGGTGGAGACATTCAAGAGAATTTATATCCCAACACTATATCCTATTATCGATTTGGACAAGCTAAAGGTACCATTCTCTAATATTTTATCCACCTTAGTATGATTATATCCAATTTTTTTGACATTGTGTCCACATTTTCGGATGTATGTCCACATTTTAGAATATGTGTCTAAATTTAGAATATATGTCCACATTTCGGAGTATATGTCGACATTTTCAAGTAAATGTCCACATATATGTCCACCTTATGAGATATATACCATTTTTCATTACTATCCAATGTTTGTACTTTGGTACTAACTTTGAAACTAATCTACTTAGTAATCAAATTGAAAATGTGAGTTTTTTCATTTTGTATTTATCTATAAATTTTGGAATATATGTCCACATTTCCGAAAAATGTCCAAAAATTGGCATATACGTCCACCTTTTGGAATATATGTCCACATTTTGAAAAAAAATGTCTAACAATTAGAATATATGTCCACATTTTGAAAAACAATGTCCAACTATTGGAATATATGTCTACATTTTGGAAACCTGACTACCTTTTAGAATATACGATCATAAAATATAAACAATCTTTACAACCAATAAAAATATATATCTAAGTTTCAAAAATTATTCTCTGCTTAGGATTTTAACGAGCCAGCGGAGACTCACGGAGCTCGCCAGGGTCGGAGAAGCTTGGTGTTGTGATCTTCACAAATCAGGGGTTTCACAGATTGGGGGTTGGACACAAATCAATAAAAAAATAAACAAACAAATAAGTGGAAAATAAATAAATATTCATATATGAAATGATTTTTTTTATAAACAATAAAGTAAATGATTTATAAAACAAGTCATTAATTATTTTTTGTTTTCATTTATTTTTATTTTTTAAATATTTAAATGACTTTTTATAAATATTTTGATCAAGTTAACAAAAAATTTTGAAGTGGATAAATAACAATTGAAATGGACAGCAAAACAATTGCTTCAAGAATTTTGAATTGAATATCAAAATAATTAAAGTAACTATCATCAAAGATTTCATAGTATATCACGTGAACCAATTAAAGGACAAATGACAGCACATGAGTTAATTTAAGTAAGAGTAATATAAGCAATACGAATATACACTAAGTCATATATTGAGACAGGGACGTGTAAACAAAGAAAACTTGGTCAAAGGGCTTTTCTGACACGATTTTTTCTCCAGGGAGTTTTTGACACAAGTCAAACCCCGGGGATCTAAAAGCAATTTTTCATAAAAATATTAAAAATAGTTAGAAAATGAGCAATAATTTGTTATCTTTGATATATGTTATTAATATTTAGGAAATGTTAGAAAATCTTTAGAAAATACTTATGAGTATTATTAAATAGAATATAATTAGTTTGTCATATGCTATGTAGCACAAACACTTCTATCATGGAGTGTTTGAAACGTGTTTGACACGGCACACATGTCGTGTATATATTAAAGAATTTGTAATTTATCTACGTGTCGTGTTCATTTCAACATTGCCGTGTTCGTGCAACACAGGTCATATGAATTATACATTAGCTTGTTAGATTAATTGTTTAAACTTAACTTTATTAGAAAAAATGTTAATTTTTCATTACAAAATGGTAGTCATGAGTATAAGTAACTAATTAATTTTAGAAAAAGTTAGAAAATGTTAAAAAATGATTACAAAATAGTTGTCATGAATATAATTAAATAGAATAGAATTAGCTTGTTAGACTAATTGCATTGTAATATCTTTAGAAATACTCTATTAGTTATGTCTTGCACCAAGTGCTTTGTAATGTAATGTTTTAACCAAATGTGATTCAAATTATTCACTTATTCTAAAAATTTATGTCAAAATGCTATAAATTATTTGAATAATAATTTAAATATTTTAAATATTTTTTAAATTTTTTATCATCACCGAGATGAAATGGCTAATATGACCGATTCTAATACCTAAAACTGTTGGCCGATCTTGATTCAGAGATTTTGAACCATGCTTTTATGGTTCACAGAAGTATTTGGTAAATTTTTGGATGCCTAGTCTGTCACTAATATTTAATGGACTCATAAGCTCCATCCCATTGCATTACCGTATATCATTAATAGTTTTTGAATCCACTAAAAGAAGTAAACATGAATGACTATATTCATCTCTGTATTGCCTTCACTCTTCACATAAGTAAGATTTACCCATCTGCAGCGTTCTATTTGTTGCAGCCATAGTTGTTACTGTTACTGTCTATGTTAGTGCAATTCACTGTTGCTTCAGTTTGGAATCTTTGGACATATATATAAACTATAAAAATTGTGATCTTGATGAATTTTTGAGGAAGAGATTATCATTTGATACTGGTTTTTAACATGGATCCATCAAGCTGTGGAAGTTCAAATGTCTGCATAAAATAGAAGTTTTTAATTTTACTTTGTATTGTCTTCGTCTTTCAATTAAACACATTTGCAATTAAGCATAATTTTTAACTAACTTCATTAAAATGTCCCTAAATTTTGTATAACTAAAAAAGGAGCATATTTTCTTTCAGTAAGAATACAGAAGCATGTCAAATTGGTATATGTTTTTGATTGAATCAACTTACAACATATAGATTAAAATATTTTAATTAGAACAGTAGCATTAAAATCTTTAAGTGGTTTTGCCTTGGTAATCACTGATCATACTATAGTGTAGTGAATAAGGACAATTTACCTTTGTATCTCTATGCTTGTTTAGGAATTGTTCATTAAATTTGTTTAAAGACTTGGATTCTGGTTAAAGTTGCAGTTTTTCCATGTGCGAGCCATGGGTGTGTTGTGAGTGTGTTGGGGGTGGGGAGGGATGGGAGATTTGGCTTTTTCAGAACAGATTTTGAAGCAAATCCTTCTGAGGGAGGGACCAAGCGAGATTCAGATCCTCTAGAAAAGATTTTTGTCACATATCGAGGCCAACCTTACGTAATGGGTCCCAATGACAGTCCGCCACAACTCTCCCAAATAGGAGAATTGGGAAGCCTAACATAATTCATGTTTGAATTTACCAAAATATAATACCAATAGCTTAAATTACTAGAGTTCTTCACTTACATATATACATGGATACATCTGTAGGTTCCATAAAACTCCAAATATTATTACATCAATCTAAACATCATACTTATTAAATACTTTAATTCTAATTCAAATTTCAAAATAAACTTTCATATTAATTCCAAATACTAAATAGTTAACTACCACGAGTTGTCCTCGAAGATCTGACCACGAGCTCCACAACTTACGAAATCCCTAAAACGAGCTAGTTAGAACCTAGAACAAACAAATCTGAAAAAAATTGAGGTGAGCTTAATGCTCAGCAAGTAATGAACCATATTATAAAGTTTATACTTAAATGACATGTAACAAAACATATAATTCTAGCATGACAATAACAAAGAATTCTAACAATCGAATAGTGTTACATATGGAATGAACTTCACTTTTAGACAATGATAATTCTGTAGAATTAGGTAGGCCATGTATCAATGCAGTCAACACTTCATCCCCCCATTGACTTGGGTCTCAATGTTATTATTGCTTGTGGCCCGGATGCCTTTATCAAGGCCTGTGTAGATCAAACATCTCATGGAGATGACACATTGAGATGCGGCACGGCTTAATTCCGATATATATGCCGGTATATCAAACTAAGATGCATGCAACAAGGGGCTCATTCATAACCACATAAGTGTTCAAGCATGTTTTCATCACGTCATATCAATGCATTAGTAACCAATAATCTCGGTGACGCATGAGCATCTTAGCCTATTACTACATGAGACAATTATGAATCGTGTCCAAAGATCTAACATGCCATTCACATGTATCATTTTCATAAGATAAGCAATTCTCAACATGCATGCAGTTTATTCACAAATTACATGCGAAGGAATGCTATCCAAGATGCACGATCACAATTATTCAACATGAATCAATAAGTACATGCTACAAATATGCATAGATGCTTCATATCCAAAATGCACTTGAATTTGTAACATAATATAAAATCTATATATATAAAATTCATAAACTATATATCATGAGTTCATCACTTACTAAAAGATCTTGATAAAAAATCTTAACTGTGATTCCAAGATGATCTTCAACTATTATTGAAAAATTCTAATAACAAATAGTGGATTTCCATCATTCCCTGAATTTTGTTAACCTACTAAGTTACTAACAAGCTGGATTAAGCCATACACCCATCTATAAGTATTTGAAATACTCTTTAAATAGTCTCTTGTATTTTTAGGTAATTTTATAGAGTTTTTAGGAATTTTTACAGCAAGTTTAGAGTGAAAAAGAACCTTTATGCAAATTTCAGAAAGGTTGAGGCCTTTCTGTAAATGTTAAAACACTGATCTAACATGATCCATGGGTTGAATCTGCAAAATTATATTTATCAGGGGTCGTTTAGTAAATCTACAATAAATCTGATGGGTCCAGGGGGTTAATAGCAAAATCTGAGATTGTTTGAGCTTTATAATAACTTTCTAAAGGCTCAGGGAGTTGATGGAAAATTTCTCTCCTCTATCTTCAATCAACAACAACCCACTCTCAAACCAATTTGGGCTTGGGTTTGGGTTGCTGTCATGGCCACCTTCGTGGCCATCCCCGGTCGCGTAGGGTGCCGATGACTAGCCGCCACCCCCGACGACCAACCGCCAACTCTGGCGGTCGACAGTCATTGCTGTCAAGCTCCAAACGCTGCTGGCGATCATCGAATTATTTTTATTAAAGGAATGCCTTTTAGAGGGACGCTTTAACTGAAAATAGATTTACCCTAATTCTTAAATATTAAAAAAACTTTAAATTAGAAGAAAGGTAGAAGATGACCTCAATGAGACTCCTCTTCTTTCGCTCTCCTCTCACTCTCTTTAGCTTAGGTATGAGGGGAACGAGGCAGCCTTGGGATTTTATTTATAAACTTTGTGAGGCTTGTGGGGGACGATTCTCACTTTGCACATTGCCCCCCACACAATCTAATTTGCAGAAGTGATCCAAAATTTACAATATGCAACTTTTATTAGCACTAAAAATGGTTCAATTTTAAGTTACTACAATTTCTAAGCAAATTCTTTTCATTCAAATTCAATGATTTGAAAACCAAATTGAAGATCCACACCGTTAAAGTTGAAATATATTGTTTAGGTTAGCTGAAAACAAAACTAGAGGGATTTTAGTTATTTTTGTATATGCATCAAGTAGTACAAAATGGACGGCTAAAAAAACTAGTTGTTTAGTTTTAAGGTCTAGAATTCTCGAAATCTAATAAAAGTTGGGGTGCAAGGGTTGTAAAGTATAGATCATGATTAGGGATTTTGATGCGAGATTCATATGGCACGGACTATAAACTTAAGCAACATTCTACTTTTAAGCCCTCTAATTTTTTGGTACTTAGTTTGTATACAAGAAACTCAAATTCATTTGAATTTTATTATTTAAGCATAAAAATAATATGGATGAACTATAAGAAATTGATTTCCATTTGAATATTCTTCATTGAATTTGAATGAAAGCATTAGCTACCAAATTATTTTGGAAGTAGCCAAGTCTACAAACACACATATATGCACATACAACAAGCAAATATATATACACATACAATCATCTTTATCCTAATTTTAGGGTCGGCTACGTGACCTTTTCCTTCCATTCAGCTTTATTAAGAGTCATATCCCCAGTAATATGGAGCATTAGCATATCCTTGCTATTTATCCATGCAAGTTCATTTGGGTTAGACTTAGGGGTGCAAACGGATCAGATACGGATCAGATATAACATTTATCATATCCGTATCTGCTTTCAACTTTTGGATACATATATTGTTAGATATGAAAAATTGATCTTTGTTTGTATCAAAAATTGGATATCAAATATTAGTGAATTGACTTTGTAGGAAATAAATACATTATGGATAGGCTAAACAAATATGCTTATATCACAATTCATCTTAGCTAAAAAAATGTAAAATGCAATGTAATAGTAAAGTACTATGATAAAACTGTGAAGAGAGAAACAAGTATTTTTACTTAATTAATTAAATAATTAAGTCAACACCAATTTGAAAGGAGAAATAATTTTATGGCTTTGCATATTCCCCAATCATCATCCTTCAACAAAACAATTTATCCATAAATCTCAAAGAAATTCTCAATTTCAAAGTAAAAAATAGAAAATCACAATCCTATGCGAATTGTTATAACCTGCTTAGATTAACGAGCTCGCTTGATGACGAATAAGAGAACAATGAACTATCACAAACAAAAATTTTTTGTGCTTCGGCAATATTCTTGCGTTCACGGGGAGAGGGGTTTTATTAATTTGAAAAAGGGGATTAGAAAAATTATTTTTTCTCTTAGATCTCTCTCTCTCAAGAGTACAAATTTGCCTTGAGGAATTGAGTCTCTTTTGGATTTCGCAATTCATCCAATACTTTCTCTAGGGGTGATTATATAGCCTTTTCATCTCCTAGTCCTTATAGGAATACAACTTCTATTCGCCTTGAGAATTAATCTCGTTTATCGATTACTGTGAGAAACCTTCAATGTAACTGTTTCTACATGATGAACTGATCTTAATTAAATTGCACTGCTTGTATTTCGAACCGAAAACTGACAAGGACAACACTGCGCATAAACCGAATTATACTTGGATTGCGTGTGAGACCAATTTGGTCTTGGGCCTGCACATGATGGTCCAATTAGAATTTGGGAGGTCTTTTGCTCCATGTTTGACTTTGCAAACTCCTCATTGGTTGAATTCATGTTGTTGCTAAGGCTCCACTTCGTCATGCATCTAAGCATGTGAACTGAAATATAATTATCCTTCATGAGCATGAATTTGCATTACATGCAAGAATGTCCATATTTTTCATGCACCAATAGTTCATAGCCAGGAGTAATCTTTAAGTTTTAATCCTCTTCTTAAATTCTTATAATGCAAGCTATATTTCTAGCATGGATATTATTTGTATGCGGATATCTGTATCCGTATTTGTGTCCATCCATATGCGGATATCCATACCCAAAAAATTATTCATCCATATGCGGATATCTGTATTTCTATCCTCATTATCCGTATCTCTATCCATATCCGCAACCTTTTAAAAAATCCTTATTCGAGTCCGTATATGTATATGGTTGGATGAAGATTTTGCATATCTGGATCAGCACTTTTTGCAAATGTGGATATCCATGGATTATCTGCATCTGTTACGCACCATTGCCTTTTAACTATAATCATATATATATATATATTTAATTGGCACATTAATTGGTTTGTGTTGCATGTGCCCAAATATATTGATGCAGACATCATGAAGTCGAAGCACAATTCAAAAAGCTTGAAAAATGCACCGAAGGAGGCCCAAATATTAAGGTTCTAAATATCGAATATCTGGATCATTTCGGATGGGTTCTTCATATTAGATGTCGGATATCGGAGGAGATATCGGGGATACGCACGCATATCGGGCGTTCATATCAGACACTATATATAATAAAATATTGATAAATAAAAGTTGATTTAGTGTCATAGATATCATCTACCTAATAAAATGATATAATATGCATGCAAAGACAGTAAAAAAATAATGTACATTTGCACGCAGTCGTGAAATAAATAAGTTATTTCATATTAGGCGATATATCGAGCGATTTATCGTCGATATCGGGTGACTTATCGGCTGATATTTCAAATATCAGCCGTTTTTTTGCTACAAACGATATGGCGAATGATTTTCTTATATCGTATCGGCAGCAAGTAAAAAGGAGATATCGGACAATATCTCGGCCGCCTCGGCTGATATTTAAAACATAGCCAAATATACTATGACAATTTGGCTTTAGGAGTTGTAAAATCAGAGTAGTAGTTGGAATTCTAGTTTCTATTTTTTGTATTTTTTATTTTTAGTAATCTGATTTGTAGTAAGATTACTACTTTTCTTTTTATGTATTTTTCTTTCTTTTAGACTTTTGATTTCTTTTAAGAGTTAGATTATGTAATACAAATAAAAGTGGGAGATATAATTTTTTATCCTATATAAAGACCCAATGTATTCACTTTTCAATGAACAATCAATGAAAGTTTTTCGTCACTCTCAAACTCAGTTTGATTATTAGATTTCTCTATCCTAAATTCTGTAAGTGATAGGATATCCTAATCAGACTCAATTAGTGGTGGAATGTTCTAATTAATTTATATATCTCTATTCTCTCTATAGCCCTTCAAATTTTTTCCTCTCAAATAAATCTTAATCGAATATTCCGTCGCCAAATTCCTCTCTCCCACATCACGCATTCAGCTATTTTGGCATTGTCTACATAAGCGCCTCGACTTCTCGACGATCATGTTTTCATTAACTGTACCTGTTCTCATCTGCATGAGTTCGGAGATCAACCAATAATCAAAAAGCAAGCTAAGATTAAATTTACAACCATCTCAGGTATTTTTCTTGTTAAATCAACTCTTAATTATAAGTCTAGATATACATCATCCAGTCTGTTATCTATTTTGATCTTGTATCCACATTAAAAGTGAGCGAGCGATCATGCTTCTCCCGTGTGTTTGCTTGACTTCTTTATTACATATAGAACTTGATTTCTTGTATAAACAAAAACTTCTAATTAGTTTTTTAAACATTAAAATTGATAAGCACTTGCATGATCAACATAACATAACATAATATTATTCAATTCCTACCAACAATCTTTCTTATTGGTGAAGCGTATATTTTGAGTTAATTTATCAATTGCTTCTGCCCTATGTACGTTTCATATCATCTTGATATCAGAACAATTAGGTAGGATTTGTATATTAGTCACATTTATTTGCTTTCTTTCTTATTTATTTAAACCTAAAAAATTAGTGTAAATTAGGAAACCTTAAAAGATAAGTCTTTCCTTGAAATTCTGTACAATTGATGTCTAAGCAAGAAAGGATACTCAACGTGATTCTGTAATTAAGAAACACCAAGTGCGAAAAACTTCGCACCTGAGTTGCGCCTACTAGCCAATTGGACTAGTAAAATTGGGGTTTGACTGGCCCGACAATTTTAGAAAACAGATTTTTTGAAAACCAAATAAAAATTTCAAAATCCAAAATAAAATAAAAATTAGTATAGATTTATATTCATATTAGGACTCATACATTGCATGTCAACCCGTGATATCCCATACTTGTGTGAAGAAGTTAGTGAACCCAACACTGATTTCATGGCCTTCCAACCTACCTACCCTAGTTGATCTTATGGCTAAACTTAAAGTCTTGACCACTATATGGCTCAGATTCGAGCTGATCAATACGAAACTAAAGAGCAAGTAAAAGAAATATTTTGTCGAGAGTCCTCCACTGTTGGAGAAAATTCATCCTCATTGCGAAACAACTGTCATGATAACACTGATAACTCACCCAATCCTGATGATCAGTTTCTGAATAACATCAAGATCGATATTCTCACCTTTGATGGACGTTATGACCCACAATTTTTCCCAGACATTCCAACTAGATAAGTACTTTATATGGTACAATCTCACTGAGTTGAGGAAAATTAAGTTGACTGTCATGAAATTGATCGGTCAAGCTAATCAGTATAGGACTAACTTATGTACTGGACTAACTTAGAGAACATGCACGCATCCCGACTTCAACGGCCGATTGAAACGTGGGATATGATGAAGAATGAGCTCAAAGGTAAGTATGTGTCACCATCATTTAATGACCGTCTTATGGACAAGTTGCATCAATACACTCAAGGTAATAAATCAGCAAAGGAGTACG
The DNA here is from genome assembly GCA_038442645.1 of Agave tequilana. Taxonomy (NCBI): domain Eukaryota; kingdom Viridiplantae; phylum Streptophyta; class Magnoliopsida; order Asparagales; family Asparagaceae; genus Agave; species Agave tequilana. The sequence goes on from JAVJIF010000806.1 coordinate 61,921, forward strand.
TTACAAAATTCGATGAGTTCTTCATTAAAATGCAGTACCTTCAGTAAGGAAAGACAAGCTAAAATTCTTTCTAGGTTTAGAGCTGAATTTAGAGAAAACTTGTGAACTGAATTGTTACACCGAATTAGAGAAAGCCTACGCCATAATTTAAGATCTAGATTCTCTTAGGTCTAACTACAATAGTAGGAGTTTCGAAGTAAAATCGAGTGTGGTTAGGACTTTCTCTTCTTTTCAGTTCATAAGTCAATAAATTTAGCACCCAATTCTCCTCCCGAAAGAACGACTTCAAAGGAAAATGAAGTGATGATCGTAGCAAACCCCTGAGCAAACTTCTAAATTTAGTGCCTCCACTAAGTGTTATAGATGTCAAGGTTATGGTCACATCACCATTAACTGTCCTAGTGAAATGAAGATCACCTTCATTAACAGAGTTCCCACACAAATTTTCGAGTCTGATGATGAGGAAGTTACATATCACCCAGGCATAAATGAAAACGAAAATTCCGATTATGACCAAGAAGGTTCTGATGCTGAATGTAACTATATTCGACTCGCACCTTCAAATTTCATATCTATCATCCGGTGTGCGTTCTCACAAGAGAAGGATGATTGGAGAAGAACTGCTATCTTTCACACATTCATTAAGATTGGAGACAAGATTGAAAAGTAATAGTGGATTTGTGTCAATGCAGTATCGTTCAAAATGATTGGAAAGGTTGGATGGAAGTTGAACCTTATCTCCATCCATATAAGGTGTTATGGATCAGCTCAACGGCCCTAAACGTGACAATGATATTGTTCCGATTGACTTTGATGTTTATAAAAACAAGATATGGTGTGATGTGGTTACGATAAATATAGGTCAAATCATATGAGGACAACCATGGCTCTACGATAATGATGTTACTATTCATGGTCGATCGAACATGTGTCGACTTGAGCATGAGGGTAAGAAGATTAAATTGATACCCTACCGAACTATAACTAAAATCCTAAACTTAATGCACCGAAGAAGTTGAAATGAGTTAATTTGATCAGTGCAACAGAACTTGATCAAGAACTCAAGAACGGTACCCCATTCATGATCCTAGCTGCTAGAGAAGTGGTTAAACGCTAAATAACACTATTCCTCTGGAAGTCACTCCCGTAATTGGAGAGTTTAGTGATGTCTTTTACGAAGACCTTTCGAATAAGTTACAACCGAGCATGACATCCAACACATTATCGATTTAGTACCCGGATCAAGTCTACCAACCTGTCACATTACCGAATGAACCCAACCGAGCATACTGAGCTTAAGAGGCAAGTCGATGAATTGGTAGACAAGAATTTATTTAAAAAAATATGAGCTCATGTGTAGTCCCCGCATTATTAGCACTGAAGAAAGATGAATCATAGTGTATGTACATGGATAGTAGAGCGATTAACAAGATCACAATCAAGTATCGCTTTCCCATTCTAAGGTTAGATGATATGCTGGATATGATATTTGGAGCCACAATTTTTTTAAAATAGATCTTAAGAGTGTTATCACCAATCCACATTCGTCCGATAGATGAATGGAAGACCACTTTCAAGACGAAAGATGGACTATAAGAATGGATGACCATGCCTTTTGGAATGACCAACGCTCTAAGTATATTTATACGAGTGATGACTCAAGTACTATGACTTTTTATGAGAAAATTTCTTATAATTTACTTTGATTATATCCTCATGTATAACCACTCTTGTGAGCAATATTTAGAAGACTTATGTCAAGTTTGTACTGTGTTGAGAAAGGAAGAATTGTATGTTAACCTGAAAAAGTGTGCCTTTCTTACAACACAAGTTTACGTTCCAGGCTGTCATTTTTTCGAACGGAGTTTCTGCAGATCTTGAAAAGTGAGAGCCATTAAGGAATGGCCGGAACCAAAGACCAATCATGAGGTGAGAAGCTTCCACAGACTTGCTACCTTATACCAACGGTTTATAATGTTTAGCACTGTCATGACCTTGATTACGGACTGTCTAAAGAAATGTGAGTTTGCATGATTTAACGTGGCTGCTAAAGTGTTTGTCGAGATTAAGGAAAGAATGATCAATGCTCCAGTTATGTGTCTCTTGATTTTTTTAAGATTTTTGAAGTAGCATGTGACATATCCGGTATAGGTATATGAGGAGTCTTAACTCAAGAAGGGCATTCAGTTGTTACTTTAGTGAGAAACTGAATGTCGCCAAGTAAAAGTACTCTACCTATGATAAGGAGTCTATGCGGTAATTTAAACAATCATTATTGGCGATAATATTTGCTACCGTAAGAATTCGTTTTCTTTTCTGACCATGAGGCTTTGAAATACATATACTCTCAAAAGAAGTTCAATTTTAGACATGGCCATCGGATTGAGTTCTTACAGGACTACACATTCACCATACACCTCAAAATGGGAGTTGAAAATAAAGTCGCTGACGCTCTTAGTTGTCGAGTGTTCATCTTGACTAAGATGTCAACTGTAGTTAATGGTTTTGAGAGATTGAAAACTAAGCATAAGTTATGTCCTGCTTTTCACTAGATATATGCGAACTAAAAGATGAAACTACACGAGAACTTAGTGGATTTGTTCTGCATGATGGATATTTGTTTATAAACCGTAAGTTATGTATCCCAAGAACCTCTTAGAGAATTTCTTATTTGGGAACTGCATGCCCGTGGTCTAACTGGACACTTTGAGAATGAGAAGAGCATAGAAGTTATCGAGTATAGGTTCTATTAGCCTAGTTTGAAATGTGATGTCACTAAACATGTTGATAATGTCACATTTGTTAAATAGCTAAATAACAAAAACAAAATACTAGTTTGTACACTCCCCGTCCTGAATTATCCTTGGAAAGATGTGATTATGGATTTTGTGTTAGGTTTACAGAAAACTTTGAGAAAACACGATTTTGTTTAGTTATTGTGGATCGTTTCTGCAAAATGGCCAATTTTTCTCCTTATTCTCGAACTGCAGATGCTTTTAGAGTTACTAAGAAATTTTTTGACGGTGTTGTTAAATTATATGATTTGCTTAAGACTATTGTGTCCGCTAGAGATGTGAAATTCACGAGTTACTTTTGAAAAATACTTTGACATATGTTAGGCATGAAATTAAAATTCTTCACTGCGTTTTATCTCCAGATTGATGGCCGAACTGAAGTTGTCAATAAGAGTCTAGGGAACTTATTACGCACGTTAGTTGGTGAACATACGGAAAGTTGGGATCTTAAACTAGCCACTGCAGAGTTTGCATACAATACAACTGTGAATAGGATTACAGTAAATCACCGCATGAATTTTTTATGGTTTTAGACCTAGACAACTTATAAACCTTATTCCTATGTCCGATCATATTAGAGCATTAGATTCTGCATCATCATTTGCATCACATTTGCACGACTTATAAAAGAAAGTTATGTATAAAATTGTTCAAAGTAACACCAACTACAAGCTACAAGCCGACGTAAGGAAGACTTAAAACATTTAATGTTAGTGATTATATGATGTTATGGATTCGTCGGGGACAGTTTCTACCCTAACTGTTAAGAAACTACATGCTCGTAGTGCTAGTCCATTTCAGATTTTAAAGAAGCTAAACACAATGCTTATGTTATTGATCTTTTTTAAGATTTTGGTATTAGTTCTAAATTCAATATTGAAGATCTAGTAGATTATAAGGGTCCTAATTTTAAGCATAACAACTTATTAGATGATGAGCCATCCCTTGAGCTTATTTCTGAGAAATATTCTCTTCCACCACTTCTAAATATTTTACCTAATACAGTGTATCAGATTGATAAAATTGCGGATGATGAAATTATCACCACCAAAGATAGTGGGACTTGTAAGTATTTAGTTCGATGGAAAGAAAAACCACCAACAAATCATTTGTGGATATATCAGAGTGAGTTGCAAAAGATTAATCCTGACATATTAGAGTAATATGATAGTTATTCTTCTTCAAACTTAACAGAGTCGAGTTCTTTCCAACCCGAAGAGAATGATGCGGACATTATGAAGTCGAAGCGCAATTCAAAACCAAATTCAAAGGTCAGAAAGTGTACCAAAGGAGACCCAAGAATACTATGGCAATTTGATTTTAGAAAGAGTTGTAAAATAAGAGTAGTATTAGGAGTTCTAGTTTTTATTTCTTATTTTTTTATTTTTAGTAATTTGATTTATAGTATAATTACTACTTTTTTTTTGTTTTTTCTCTTTTTTTAGACTTTTGATTTCTTTTGAGAGTTGGATTATGTAATCCAAATAGAAGTAGGAGGTACAATTTTATAGCCTATATAAAGGTCCCTATTATTCACTTTTCAATGAATAATTAATGAAAGTTTTTTCACTCTCAAATTGAGTTTCTTGATTTTAAATTCTGTTAGTAGTCGGATGCCCTAATCAGACTCAATTAGCAGTGAGATGCTCTAATTGATTTATTTATCTCTATTCCCTCTATCTCCCTTTCAAATTTCTTCCTCTCAAATAAATCTTCGAATACTCCGTCGTCAAATCCCTGTCTCCCGCTTCACACATCCAACAACTTTGGGCTCGTCTGCATAAGCGCCTTGACTCCTCGATGACCCTATTTTCATCGACTATACATGTTTTCATCTGCGTGAGTTTAGAGATCAACCAACAATCAACAAGCAAGTGAAGATCAAATTTACAATCATCTCAGGTATTTTTCTTATTACATCAACTCTTTAATTATAAGTCTAGATGCACCATCTAGTTTTTATCTGTCATGATCTTCTGTCCACATTAAAGTGAGCGAGCGATTCTACTTCTCTCTTGTGATTGCTCGACTTTTTTTTATTGTGTATAGGACTTAATTTCTTATTAAATAAAAGTTTTTAATTAGTTCTTTAAACATTGAAATTGATAAGCACTTACATGATCAATATATCATAATCTAATATTATTTGTTTTAATTCAATTCCTACCAGCGATCTTTCTTATTGGTGAAGCGTATCGTTGAGTTAATTTACTTGTTGCTTCTGCCCTATACACGTTTCACATTACATATTCTCTTATTTTATACTCGACAAGGGTAACCTTTAACTTTCTATAAATGTGCCCATTTCTTATTTTAACTCTTAATAATTTGCCGCCCATCCATCTTAGCATTCTCAATTTTGTAATACTCATTTTTGGATATGTTATTTTTTAAATACCTAACATTCTGGATCATAGAGCATAACATGACTTATAGTCATTCTTTAAAATTTAATCTTCAGTTTTTATATATATATATATATATATATATATATATATATATATATATATATATATATATATATATATATATATATAGACTTGTATCCTTTCAAAAGGATTTGATCCCGGATCCTTCCCACTCAAATTCAACCCTCCAACATTCGAATACAAGATCCACTCCGTTAAAGTTGATCTGTACTATTTCAAGTATCTATAAACCAAAAATCAAGTGTTTTAAATACTTTTTGCCCATCCATCAAGCGACGCAAAATGACGGCCGAAAGTAGTGAGTTGGTTAGATCTATGTCTTTAGACATACAAATTCTCGATCCGGCCATTTCATTATGATCTAAACATTTAAAAACCCCTATAAACTAATTTTTGTTAGATTTCAAATGTTATACACCGTTAAACTAACCAACTCACTATTTAGGCCGTCCGTTTTTCTCCTACTTGATGGATGGGCAAAAAGTATTTAAAACACTTGATTTTTGGTTTATAGATACTTGAATTAGTATAGATCAACTTCAACGGAGTGGATCTTGTATTCAAATGTTGGAGGGTTGAATTTGAGTGGGAAGGATTCGGGATCAAATCCTTTTGAAAGGATACAAGTCTATCTCTCTCTCTCTCTCTCTCTCTCTCTATATATATATATATATATATATATATATATATATATATATATATATATATATATATCCTGTGATCACATAAAACACCAAAACACTTCTCCACATTAATCATTCCACTGTGATTTTACGAATCACATCTTCCTTAATTCCACCATCTTGATGTATGATTAAATCCCAAACAATGACAATGAGCACTCTGAAGTATTTCTTGACCATCAATCTCCACTATACATTCATGTCTTTTCACTATTTTACCAAAGTCCCATTCCATATGTTTGTGTGTGTGGGTTTGTATGTATGAGAAAAGATTCTTATTGGGATTGTCTTGTGTTAGATATTAGGCAGACTCCTTAAGTATTTATCTAAGAAGTCATCTTAGGTCCACTTACTGGTACTGTAAAAAGAGCACGCAACAACACGGATACATATAGGGAAAAGTTTTGCATTGGGATGGTCTATGCTAAATATTTGAAGTCCTTACTAGTTATACAAGGAGTCACCTTACGTGCGCTTTACATTGAGCCTAAAAAAGCAACTTTGGTTGTTTATACCAGGTCCTATTTCTAGCATTCGTCTGATCTTTTTTTCCTTTTCTTTCTTTCTTTCTTTTTTGGATATTGGTGGAGACTGATGTTGACACATTTCAGTACAATAAGCGCACTCTTTCTATCTTTTTCAATGTTGTAAGATTTCTTCCAACTGATATTATCATAATGATGGGCTTTAGATTGTTGCACTGGAAAACATCAGAAACCATACAATGCAGAGGATTCTTTGGTTCAGAAATCTCTTCTTTGTCTTCAAGACCGCCGGACTTTTCTCGAGCTCAAGAAAGGGGCAACTATACTTCAGTCATGTAAGACACACACCCCTTGACTTTTCTGTATATACTAAAGGATTTACCAATTATATCCAGATTGTTTGAGTGACCATCTTTTAGAATATTCAGTTGCACTGCTTCAAATTTAATAAATAACAGATAAGAGTAACTGTTAGTCAGAACGGATTTCGTATTAGCCTTCATCTTTATCTAATACCATTCTTAGAAATTAGAAAATAAAAAAGACTTACAAGTTACAAATGCATACTGTAGATGCTTAGTTTTCTTTTCGTTCTCCTGTACTTTCTCTTACTTTTTACCATCTGATTTTGTTTTCCACTACTTAGACTAGTAGGTACTGGAAATGGCAATGTGTGAAATTGAGTTTCTAATGACAGTGTGGGGACAATTGTGTTCATACCTCATCATGTAAGCAGAGTGCTCAGAATTATTTTTTGATAACTGGTAGAAGGAAATCCTACCTTTTGTAGTATGCTGAGTCTCTCTAGGAATATATACTGTTGTAGACATTGGATAATACCAACTCAAATAAGCTACAATATCAATTTTGATGCAGATAAATGCATACATTATTGGTCTGTTAGGCTCGCTGATAAGCCTTCTTTTGTTCATTGTTTATTGAACTGAGAGGGTTGGTGTAGCATTTTTAAATTAAAATACCAAATTTCATCAACCTATATTGAGTTGAAGTCATCACATGTTTTATTTATAATCTTTACTCCTTTTGTTCTTTGCTATCAGATCCTTAGGATGTGTTTGCTAACTGGCATTGGGAGAGTAGGGGTAGGGGCACTTAGAGACAAGAGTTAGGCAAAGATTGGGTTTACTCCTACCCCAACTCAAAATTTGATGTAAGAGCTAAGTACTTGCTCGCCGCCCCCCCGCCCCCCCCCCCCCCCCCCCCCCCCCCCCCCCCCCCCCCCCCCCCCGAAAAAAAAAAAAAACCCACAACACACACACACAAGGAAAAAACAAGAAGAAGAAGGGGGTGCACAATATTTTTGGAAAGATCCCAATTTTACTCTCGACAAGGTATGCCATGATTATCGTCTAACTCTTCCTCCAATTGAGTGTTTATAGAAGTTAGCAAGAGTTAGCGGAGGAACCACACCACCAGACATTGCCAATAGGACCCATTTCATCTATATTAGGTAGCAGAGTCATCCTGGAGGGCACAGAGAAGCACAACCCTCTCGACGAGGGATCCATTGTCGGAGTCACTGAAACTAGGTCGCCGTTAGGGAGAATTGATGAAATATTTAGACCTGTGAAGAATCCCTACTACATTGTTAGGTATAACTTTGACAAGGAAATCGCTCCAGGAATCAACACCAATGTCACCGTCTATTTTGTTGTTGATTTTGCCAACCACATTTTAAATGAAAAATCCCTAGATTCACTTTTAAGTCATAGTAGTTGTTAACAGGCATTGGATTCTACTTATTCTATTAATGAACAATGTTATGTACAATAATATAGTACATGATTTGGTTAGTATGTGAATAGGGTTAATTGCAGAAAAGTCCCCTGTACTATTAGGGTTTAGCAGCAAATCCCCCTTTCTCAGTGAAATCAACAAACTCTATATAACTACGTAGGACTACATCTTTATTGATATTTAGAAGAATTACAAAATATAATTACATAAAATCACCAGCAAACCTCTCAGTATATAAACTCCATACAAAATTAATCCTCTAACATTGACTCGTACCAAGACCCTAGAAGACTCCAAATACTTTTATGACTTCATATTCAAACTTACCTATTATATCTAACATCCCTCAAACTCACAATGTTATGATGAAAAACAAATATTGAAACTACTGAAGTGCTCAAAATAAATTCTAAAAACTAAAGACGTTGATCAAAAGTGTTAGTTGCTAATGCTAATACTAAAGTTGCAAACTAAATCAAGCTGAATTTGAGCCAAACTGAAAATTGAATCATGAGCCGACACAAAATTGAAATGTAGACTTGTAAAGAGGAGACTGTGAATTATCAAATATTCATCTCCTTGGAAAAGCTTCGGATTTTAGAGATTCACAAACCCAATATGAGGGAAAGTTTTAGAGATTTTCTAACTAGTAAAAGGGAGGTTTCAGAGTCCCCAAACCAAGTAAAAGAGAAGTTAAAAAAAAAGGTAGGTTTTAGAGATCCTCAACCCCATTACAAAACTACTACCAAGTAGATTCAGATCAAACAAAGTCCATTAATGCACTTGGAGTGCCAAAAATATAGAAATCAACTCTTAAATCATAAAGCAAACTATGATAAATGACCGAAACAATTTTTCGTAAACAATGCTTAAAATCAATCAAATTGAGAAAATAGAGTTGTGACAGGATTGCTATACAAAAAGATAGATCAGAAAGGAAAGAAAGAAAGCTTATGAATAAACAGTAGTCATGCACTGTTCATGATGAACAACAATCTTTTTCTTTGAGATGTATTTCTATGCGTTTCGAAAAAAAGTAGATGTAGAGGACAAGATGAATTTGCAAAGAGGAGGAAATTTTTTTTTTTTGGAGAAAATTGGTTGAAGACGAAAGAAGATGTGGTTGCTCCTTAGGACTGTGGCTCTGCTACCATGTTCAACTGCAAAGATTACATCGATGATCAGAAGACTTGCATAATGCAGTTAAATAAAATTATGAGCAAACGTCTCTTATAAACTCCATACAAGACTAAAATCCTACTCAAATTATGACTTTTAATATTACTAAGACTCTATAAGACTCTAAATACTATTGGAATTCTATAACCGACTTGACCAATTATCTAAACACCCCTGTCCTCCCGTACGATTGAATTTAATAGAAAACTTTCTCATATTATCTTAAGATTGGACAACAAACCCTTGTTCTATTGGATCTGGTGGAGAACACACCTGTATTATCTAAGACTTGGCATAAAATCCCCTCCTTCATTATCTTAGATTTGGGTGAAAACTCTTAATATCTAAGATAGACACGAGTGTTTTTCTGCTGAATGCAGTAGAATAGGGGTTTTCTATTGATTCGAATTGAGTAAAGAAATTTTGAGCCAAACCTTGATAAGGCAGGGTTTTTTTAATTACCTTTTTTTCATTTTTCTTTTGCAATTTATCCATATGAAATATTAGGAGTACTGACATTGGCATAAACCCCCTTCCCCAGAACACCACCAAAACTATGCAAAAACATAAAGGAAAGATTACCACAATCAACATTGTAAATATCAAAACCTTTTTGTTATTTTATCTTGAGTAAACAAAAGAGATTTCACAGGAAATCTTTTTAACTTTATGTAGTTTAGTTTTTAAGTGACAGAGATTATATATTTAGAGAAATTCATAGCACCTTGGTCATTTATCTCACCGTATTAGACTTCAAAAGAATTTGAAATTTTCAAATCTATTTATTTATTGTTTTAAAGAGATGAAATTATCAAATACTGATGCAAAATACCAAATTACCGATATAGCAATCTTTTAAATTGTAACAGACCAATGACTTTTCAGCCCTTGATTTCTTCAGACTTGCACTTATCTTTTTAATTCCCATTTCCTTCGTTTTGCAGTTATCCGAGGTTCCCTGGTGAGGAAAAAATTTATAACCAATGTTGGGTCATATCATAACATAGTCAACCAAGTGCCAGCTCAAAATCAAGTAAGCAAGATACTTTTATTTTGTATTATATTTTATATGAACTAGAATATTTACTATACTCTTGCCTTTTGTCATTTATGGAGATTTTGTTTTACAGCATGTTGAATATTAAAGCACCACCAAGAATTGTTTGATGAAAATGAAATTTGTATTGGGCAATGGAAGATATTTGAAATTGGTTTTTTTTTATTCTTTTCCTTTTATACTTTGCTTAAATAGGTTAGACAAAGCTTATCTATAGAAAAAGAAAACATGTGGTCAACTACAGGAGTTGATGCTAAGCTTTTGATAGAAACCATATATACTTAGCCATTCGTGAAGCCATGGTGGTTTCCATAGAGCAGTTGAATATTTGAAGTTGGTGATCGAAGGAACACAACTGATGTTGCAAAGAAGTTCTATATTTCAGGTGAATAAGATATCTGATCATGTAGTTTTCAATGATAGATACAGGCTGAAACTAAACATATTAATCTCAACGTAAACTGACACCATGACTTGGTTTTCCTTTATAACCCATCTATCTAACTGTTTGAGTTTCTAGTTTGATTTCTCAACCGGTTTGAGCTGACTTGACTGTTTAATTTGATGCGATAATAACATTTGTAATTTAATTATAATGAAAATTTTACTGTTTATAAAAAGTGTGTAAGCATTGAATAGGATGCAGGTTCGAGCTATCCGTTTGCTCAATTTGTTTTATATAGATTAATAACATTAGTAATACATGATTCTGCCTGACCTGTTGTTAGTGGGGTTTCACAAGTGAGGTTTGTGTTCTGGTTGATAGACCTGAGCCATTTAAAATGGGTCAGGTTTGGGTTGAACAAATATCTGTGCAATAGTCGGGTCTACAAACCCAGCACAGTCCCAATGCGCGCGCGCGCGCACACACACAAATACACACTTAAACACGTAGACACAAGCAAACATCCATGGATATGGAATCACAAGAGTTCGCATTATGCTGAAGTCAAATTTACTCCGGCCATCACTGCCAAAGAAACATGTTGCATGTGCATAGATTAGTTGATTGCATCTTTGACTGGGGAGAAAGGAACACTGGTTGTTTATATCTATATTTGTTTGAAGGTCTCTGAGTCCTATTCTGGAACCAGGAATACTAGTTTTGGGACAGTTTAGGAATGGAGATTGGGTAACCAGATGTAATTTTAAGTGGAGATATAGGTTATGTGAACTCCCAATTTGCAGGGTTCTACCTCCACTTCTTTAAAATGTACTTGAGTGATGTGTTTTGCTTTGAGAATAATAGAGGTATGAGATAGGTAGGACTCCAAAATAACTGGGAGTCATCTCAACTCCAAAAATAATTTTTCCAAGCACACCTCAGTTAGCCTTTTGGAGGCAAGTTAACATAACTCTAAAAGAATAGAGTTATGATAACTGAACTCCATTCCTGGACTGACCATAAACTGTTTTCTGATAGTGGTATACTAACAACGATCATCTTCAGGTTCTGGATTCAGTACCAACGGATACACGGGTTCTAACAGCAGAGGTTGCACTGCGACAAAAGGAGGAGGAAAATATTATATTGAGAAAGCAACTTCAGGAGTATGAGAAGAGATGTTCAGACAATGAGGCAAAAATGAAGTCTATGCAAGAGTTGTGGCAGAAACAAATGACATCTTTGCAGGTACATCTCGGTGGCTGTTAATATTATTCAGTACTTGTATTTGATAGATTTCCTGCTTGCCATTTATGAGAACAAGGAAATAGAATTTTGGATCCCATTGTCAATAGGCACAATGGCCAAAAAGTTGTGAGGTCTTGTTTTAAAATTAAACATAAAGTGTAATCCAATCCTTCCATTTGAAATGATATAAACCTGCAGTTTGAGAGATTGTTTTACAAGTGTACACACTTTGAGAGAAATATGCAAAACTGATCAGTTTGACATTTCTGCATACAGATGAATCTGCCGGCAGGAAAGAACACCCACCAACCTGAAAGGCTTGACGCATTACCAGCTCAACGCTATTTTGACTCTGAGGGTACCATGTCTACTGATGCACTCGCTCCAGAAGGCATGCCGGCAAGGAATGCCCACACTGCAAATGGTGGACAAGCTATAAATTCTGACAACACTCAGAATGCTGTCCGCCACCTTGCAAGAGAGCTTGAACAGAAGAAACAGGCTTTCGAGGCTGATGCTCGAGTCCTCATTGAGGAGAAGCCGGATCAATCAAGCTCAAGCAAAAAACTTAAAGAAGATCTCCGAAAGTTGAAATCTCAGTTTGCCTCGTGGAAGAAGGATTACAAGGCTCAGCTGAAGGAAGCAAGGGGAAAAGTTCGCAAGCTTGTGGTCTCAGATGGAGAAAAGCGTCGTAAAAAATGTTGGAAAATGCGCCACCGTTCAAAGGCTAGGGTATGATCAGCATATCTATAAAGAAGGCTGACAAGGTTCCTGAGCTCCTATCTAACCTACCGCTTCATCGCCCTTCTGCTCTGGTGCACAAGGGGCTTGTATATTTGATGTCTCTTTGAGGATATTATTTTGTGAATAAATGTTTTGGGTTGTGCATATGTGTGCGGGGTTGTATAATGAGAAAAACAAGAGACGTTTAACAAAAACAACCTGCTGATTTGCTACTTCTGAAGCAAATTAATCCATATTATTTTATGTCTTTATTCCTTTTGCATCAGCAAAACGCATCTTTTCGTCCCTAACAAGTTTTTTCTGTGGAAGGACAGAATTTAGAACTTCGAAACCCCATTATTTTCTTGGATTTGATTATGTTTGATTTGATTGTTTGACAGGTTGAGAATTTGAGCCATGTGCTTTGGTGATGGAGAAGTACAGCACATAAACGAACAGGTTGAGGAACTGGCAAACTAAATCCCTTCCTTCTGAAGCCCAAGACGAGAGAGGAGACGATGGTGAATTGATGAAATAAGGTTAGAGAACTTGGGTTACGCTGTTATTATCAGTCTCAAGTTTCTGTTATCTGTCAACTTTCTGTTGTCAATGAAGATAATTTCTGCATATTGAAACAAATATCATGGTTTCCTGTTTATGCTCTTTCTGAAGTAATTTTAGTGGCTGCTTTGGAGTTGCACATGCTTAAATTTATGAAGTAATTTTATTATTATATTATTATTACAAGGTGATGGCAATTTGCCCCATTAATAGAATTAAATACTTGAAAGAATATACAAAATTTCTTGGCAATAAACTGTTGCATTTTTCTGAAGTCAATGATCAGCAAGAATTCATGGCATCCTCGCAATTTTGTGCTTGGATAAATGACATTTATAGTTTAATAACAAATTAACAAAAAAGGGAAAAAAATGAAAAATACATAGAGATGTTCTATGTATATACAATAGCACCATCCATTCATGACATATTTTCATAAAATTCAAGAATTTGCCCGCAAGAATGGGCAAACTCGATTGCAATGTAATCATCCCATACCAAAGATTGAGCTAATAATGTTTCTTTGCTGTCCTTCCAACTCTTTTCACAAATTGTTCCTAAAGTTATTGAATTGTCATGTATCATCTAGATTCATCATCCTTCCAATTATTCTGATACATCACTCACAATTTTTTTTCTAAAAAGTTACAGAAAAAAAAATTATGATGATAACTAACAAAGTAAGTTCACTTGAATCGCGAGAAAATCCTTTGTGAATTATGAACCTGGCTATAAATATATTAGTTCAACAAGTTCCCTACTCAAGAGTCGAAATAATTTCCCTCAAATGTAAGAAAAACCTTTGAGCATTAACGCGATCTTATAATATTTAATGCTTTACATCAGAAAATCAACTACCACGTAAATAAGTTTATTTACAAGCGAATAAAGTTGTACACTTGAAAATTATGAACTCTATCTTATGCTAAACGGCGACACCATTAATTTATTTTCCATTTAATTAGTTTAAATTTTAAATAAGACGATTTCAGATCATACTTTTGAGCATAACTTATAATGATAATTTCTCATGTCAGATTCTAAATAAAGAATAACAGAAATGCAAAATTCTTCTCTCACCCATGCCCAACAAATCTAATAAGTCATAAAAAATCTCATAAAGGTAAACTTAATTAGTTTGAAATTATTAAAACTACATACAAAGTTCATTCCCCCATCTACCTTACCATCCTCTCAATCCTCATAACCCCCATCCATATTTCCCTCCAAATCCCACTTTAAACCCCCCAACAACCCCCCCCCCCCCCCCCCCCCCCCCCCCCCAAAACAACCAAAAAAAAAAAAAAAAAAAAAAACCACCCAAACCTGTGCCACCTCTCCAAACTCCTCTTGGATCCCGTGAAGCTTTTCCTCTCCTTCCACCTCTCCTTCGTCCCCTACCCTCGACACCTCCACGTGCTTTACACAGTCCTCCACAGCGCGGCTGCCTGCGGGGTTGAGGACCTATCCCTCAACCTTCACAGCACCAGCTCCACCTTTCCAAAACCCTTTCTTAATTTCAGCTTATCTGCAAATCTCTCCTCCTTGGTGAGACTCTCCTTACCTGGATTTCACCTCTCCCGGCTGCCTTCCTACATCAAGAACTTTCCCGAATATCGAGTACATAAGCTTTTGCAGGATGATTGGATGAATATCATCGATACGATCTTTAGGATGATTGTTGCTACTTATCCCCTGTTCTGGACTTTGGATGTGAGGGAGTGCCCTGATTTGAAGGTGGTGGTGGTTATGAGACGAAAAATTGTAAATGTGACTGTTGTTGATTGTCCCAAGGTGGTTCAGATTATAGTGAAGGCTTAAATCCTGAGCAAGTTTCATTTTAGAGGGAGGTTCGAGGTGCAGAGCATTTGAAGGAATGTTTACATGTGTTCTGATTGGGTGGACAGCGAGTTTCCAAGGAGCAATTGGGTGGCAGAAGACCATGACTCCTTCATGTCAGAGTTCTAACCCAGTGTAGTTTTCTCTTCAGCTAGTTATTCCGTTTTCACTCCTGAAATCTTTTATATTTTAGTTTTAATGCTGTAATTGTATTTATTTTATTTATTTGTTCGTCCTTGTGTCAGTATATGATGGCTGAAGACACTAGCGTGCATGCACAATTCCAAACACGCGATTGCTTGAAGGGAACTGCAGCTCCTGATGTTTTTCTTAACTGAAGAGAACCTGACAGACATTTACAAGTATTTCAGATTGTGCCAATGTCCTAACTTGGAGAAGCTCTTCATAGAGGTTGATTCGAAACACTTTGAATTGCATAATCATTTAAATCAGTGCTTTCTTACTTAATTTCCTAATCTACAAATATGAAAAACTTTGCAGCTGCCAACCAATATGCATGATCCTGAGCCCCCACCAATGAGTGTTTTCGCTAATCTGAAGACGATAAAAATGAACGGCTTTAAAGAACATCGGTCTGAGATGCATCTGGTGAGATTCTCTCTGTCGAATTCAAGCAATCTTGAGTCTCTGACTGTAGTTTGCCCTCAACAGCCCAAGGAAGAAGAAATGTTGGCTCTACAACATTCACTGTCATGCCTTGCAATTTCTTCGCCTACAGTTTGATTTAATACATGCCAAAATTTTTGTGATTGAAGATGATGATTGTCTCATGAAGCCTACTACAAGGTTTACGATGTGTAGCAAGAAGAGGACCAGTTGTTTACTAAATGGATCTCTCAATATTTCTGACAATAATAGGGACATATGACTTGTTAATGTTGTTTGTATTCTTTTATTAGTACAATGATTTCCTAATAGATTTTTTTTTTTTTTTTAAAGTATTTGTTGTGAATGTTGCCCTTCCAGCTAAGAGATAACAACGTATTAGTCCTAATTTTTTGGCTTTAAGGACAAAATAGTTCCTAATTTCATCAAAATGTCTTAAAGAGTTCCTTTTTCAGCTAGAAAATTCTGTTATGGCCTAAGTCACAAGAACAAAGTAATCTTAATTTCACTAAAATACCTAAAAAATGTCTCTTTCAACTGAAAAATTCTTTTGGAGTTCAAATCAATTACAACATGAAGGGAAAATAAAAATATGACAATATGTTCTTTAGAAAATAATAGTGTGACCATTATAAATATTGGGGATATCTACTGAAAAAACATTTCCGATATCATATGGAGAAAACATTATATGCCAAGGAAAACATGACTATTTTCTCAAAAAAAAAAGCATAAAATTATATACAAGAAACTAAGAACAATTTGGATTATAAGATATTAAAATTAATACGAGTAATAAATCCTTAAGCTAGAACTGTCTATGTTTCCTTATATAATACATGAATGAAACGCAAAAGGATTTTCAAAAGGGAAAACCCATGGAAGGATAGGAATGCTGAAGGAATTTCTTTCTTCTTACTTTTGAAAAATAATTCTTTCTTCTATGTTTTGGTTCTTGAATAAACTGACAAAATATTAATTCAATTAAAAAATCAAAAAAAAAAAAAAAACATAGCGCCGTTGCCGGGGATCGAACCCGGGTCACCCGCGTGACAGGCGGGAATACTCACCACCATACTACAACGACTGGGTTGTTTGCCGAGTTATTATACTCAATTTATATATCAGTATATAAACCACAGCTCGATTGCATCAAAATTAAAATGTTAGTTAAACTGAATCAGAATAACAGTGTGTGTGTGTGTGTGTGTGTGTGTGTGTGTGATGGAGCTAAGGCCCCAATTTACCCTCAAAAACAGTGTGTGTGTGTGTGTGAGCGCGCGCGCGTGTTGTCAAACAGTTCCAAGATTTCCAAGATTTACATTGTCAAACAGTTCATCTCCATCATGTTGGTGAATCATGGCATATAGGCATCCCAAGTTTCCAAAATTTACAATATCTGCATATCCTTTGTGTCCTGGATCCGTGTCTGTGCTACACAGGCAGTAGGCAGGGGCATAGACATACAATTTTGGTCATTTAGTTTAAGTTCACACAACAAACAAGCTTCTCAGTTCTCAACTTAATTGCAAAAAGAGAGAAGAAAAATGGTCAGTAGGTTTATAATATTTTTGATTTAGCTTGTTATGTCAATTACAAATTGATGCTTTTTTGTTTCTTCCATCAACTTTCCATGCTTGAGAGAGTTGCAGCTCCTGATGATGACAACAACCAACTTCAACTTTATGGATATATGGAATTTTTTCAGGCTTTGCTTTTGCCCAGGCTTGGAGAAACTTTTCATAGAGGTGGTTTCAGTTGCTTTAAACCCTTATTAGCATATTATGCAGTTCTTTTCCCTGACTTTTTTCTATAGTACGAATATGAATGTCGCAGTTCCCATCCCATACGAATCATCTCAATTTGTTGGAGTTCTTCAATGTTGTCGAGGAGCAGCCTACACAGATGTTTTCAGCAATCTCACGATGATGGGGGGGAAAAAATTTTGAGGGGCACTGATGCATTTGGTGAAAATCTTGTTGTGGAAGGCTACATGCCTCAAATCTTTGTTCACAGTAATTCCTCAGATACAAGTGGTGTTGAGATTTGGGTCGAACAAATAGTCCCACATCGGCTAGACGTGGGGATGGTCTTGGGTTTATAAGGATTTGGGCAACTCCACCTAACAGACTAGTCTTTTGGGATGGTGCCCCGAGTCCTTCAAGTGGTATCAGAGCCATGCCCCGAATTTAGTCGTGCTCTTGAGAATCATCTTCTACGCATGGAACTTGATACAATGGCGAATTCGTCAGAAAATGCAAAGATAGTTGTGATGGAGCATGCATGATGATCACCGAGCACGCCTAACTCATGATGAAGTATTTTTGAAAGCTTCAACATGTTTTTGCAACAGAGGAATGATCACTCTTCTTCGCATCTTTCTTTCCTTTTTCTTTAACTGACAGTGGCCTTATTTTAGTTCTAATTATAATCTTTCTCCTGCTGTATCTTTTTAGAAACTAATGTAAGCAACACTTTTATATGCCTTGATAGCTAATTATTTCTCATCTGAAATTTTGCGTATCTGCTCTTGTAATATATTTCCCCATCTGTTACCAAACCTTGGACTGTGTCAGTGAGATTTGAGTCATAGTTATGAGTTTCAAACCCATATCTGCAAACTATTGTACATTATAGAGAAGGGATTATCTCCAAACTTTCCCACAATCATTCGATGAATATAGCTCTTGTAAATTTGGCCTTCTGATGGGAATGAATCACTTCAAGTACTAATGATCTTGATTAGTTTTTTTTTTCTCTCTTGTTCATGCAACTGGATTGAAAGTTGATTCACTCAACATTGCAAGCATGGGCAAATGCACAGATAACTCATAAAATGCGATCTTTTATCGGCATTTGGCCATGTATAAACCAGAGTGCATGAGCACACAGGCAGTGTCAACAGAGGAGGAGATGAGAAAGATGGAGAGAGGAGGAAGAAACTTATGTCAGGATATTACATTTCATTCAGATTATTGATCATTTGTGAATTTTCTTTTTTGTGATGGTTTCATTTGTAAATGTCCAGTGAAACTAATGTGAGAGTGAAGTGAAGACCAAGATTGTTCTGGGGCCTGAAATTGAAGCAAGCTGAAGTTCAAAACCTATACGCAAACATTGATTAAATTGAATTTGCTCATCAAAGTTGCGCCTTCTGGCTAAATTAATCCTTTCTTCACATTTAGCCCCCACAAAATGATTTTGTGGCTGTCGAAATAAAATTTGTGACGTGCTACTTTAACCAAAACCTAAGCAAGCAAGAGTTTTAAGATGGATTTGAAGTCCAATCCTATACCAAAATTGATACATCGGACACACTCCTTGTACTATAAACATTGGAGCAGACAAACCCCTATTTTCATTTTTTTTAAATTCAAATTGGGTTAGTTTCATATTTTTTTTAATTCTCTAACTATCCTTGAACAATATTGCTCTTTTATATTAATTGTTTCCCTCTCCCTATATAAAATTAATCCAATTTGAATTAAAAAAAAAAGCAGGGACTTTGTCTGCGAATAAAAGAGTTGAGGGGGTATATTTACTCCAGTGTCTATAATACATGAGTGAATATGCAATTAATGAAAAAAATAATCATGAAAATTTTAAAAATGCTTTCAAAAAATTCAGAATTAAATATAAAATAAATTTAAGCGTCGTTGTCGGAATCGCCCGGTGTGATAGGCGGGAATATTCACCACTATCCTACAATGATTAAAAGTGTTTAGTTGATTTTCATTATTGTTTTTTGGATACGATGGGATGTGTGCTCTTTACATGGATATTTATACCATCTTCATGTACTTGGTTTCATTATTTTCTTTTTAATTAGAATAGATGGGTAACATTAAAGAGGTGTTCTTCCATTATTATTACATTAGGTGTTCTTTCATTATTTTCCTTTTTCTGGTAATATTATCTGTTTTTTCTATTAATTATTTATTTCTCTTTCTGAGAATATGTATCATTTTTACAACAACCGTCCACCAAAAAACTCAAGAATTATACAACTATGTAGTACTTAAATCACAGTTAAGCAGATCAATCCACAAAAAATAATTTAAGATTTACACAACTATACAATTATATACAAAACTATCATACACAACTACAGCTCATATTAAAAAAAAAAAAAAAAAAAAAAAAAAAAAAAAAAAAAACTAGCTTCACATTTTACCTCGTGATATTGTAACTCATGATTTGCTCATTCATGCAAACATAAAGAACTATCAATGAAATTTATCATATTTTTCCCCATTAATTTTACTTTTACCTCCAGTATCTCACATTTATTTTTAGCATTTAACTGAAATATTGGCGAAGACAACAAAATAAATTAGCAATGAAAAGATCAACAAATAATGTGTAACATAGATTAGAATCTAAACTCAATAACTTAATCTCAATTGAGAAGATAGAAATTATATATAAATGCATGTAATATGTAATTCATTCACAAGGAGGAAATTAGTAAAAAATTGAGAACACCACAAATTAGTTTTCATATCTACTTTTGCCACGAGACTTTGATGATTTTGAGCAAAAACGATAAGAGATTTTACAACAAAGAATTCTCTCTCCTTAAAATTATGGTCTTTAGACACTAATCATCTAAAAAGGAGAGCGAAGAGGAAACCTGACCTCAATATTTATGAAAATCTGAAAAATCTCACATGTCATGAATCACATTGTGACTTTTGATGCTTGGTTTCGTGATGCTCTAACATTTGAATTCACAAAAATAATAACAAAACATGTATAAAATAGTTCACTTTTGTTGAATAAATTAAGTCGTACATTTGCAACAATTCATCTGAAAATCTAGCAGTGATGACAAACATTAACAGCTAATTGAGATTATGCACTGACTATAAACTTATATTTTTGCCTCGTTAATTTGACCTACGTGCATACATTAATTTTTTTTAATTTAACCTACGTGCATACATAAATTTTGTGTATGTCAGCTCGCGCAAAAATGATTCTGTTACAAGGCAAGAGTTCAGGTACTTGCAAAGAGATACCTGTATGTGTAACAAAAAAAGTTAATAATAAAGGGTAGATGGTATTAGACACATGTCAAGTACAAGATGAACAGCAGCTCAATCCGTACATCAAATATAAGCAAGCTGTATCTTCTACCCAAGAAAAATAAATACAGCTGTGTACATGTATATGTGTGTGAACTCTACTCGCGGTATCTGCAGCTCTTAGAACTCCCTAGTCCCTACCGATCATCTGAGGGCAACCATCTCAAGTCGGTTGTCCCATCATAGAGAACAGAATCTTGGCTAAGAGGCGCAACTCTCTTTCGCATAAGCATTTCGACAGAGAGATTCTCAGACTCCCTCTTCCGCCCCCCTCTTGGTCGTGAACACCGCAGCTCATCAGCTTCCACAAAGTCACGCTGCAATGGCGCATACATATCAATTAAAAACAATTTTGGTGGCAAAATTCAGGTTTGCACGAGGGAAAACAAAAGATTGAAACAGCGGGAGGATAAAAATGGTTAGAAGATGACATCCGATGTGAATCATTACGTTTTCCTTCATAAAGGAGTCATACGGAGATGAAATAGCAATGCTAAAAGAACAAGATGCCAGTACATGTGTACTAGTGATGAAGGTGGATGCATGGTACAATCCAAACCCCCGAGATATCTGGCTAACCCTTGCTACTACCACCATCAATAGCATATTAATTTGCTTTTGCTTACTGATTCGATATGCTATAACTAATGGTGTACACCTCTCAATTAGATAGATTTAAAAAAATGTATTAAAAGCCACAATTGGGAACTCTTTTGGCTACATAGCATATAAACACAACACATGTAAAATATCTTACCAGCACATGAACATGAGCACCAGATTTTTCATGATTATCCCGTACATGCTTGTAAGGGAAATTTTGACCACATCCAGAGATTCTACAAGGGAATGACCGGAGCTCTTCATGTACAGCTTTTACATGCTTATTGAGGTTTGATCTCTGCACATAACCACAATATAAATGTGAAATTACTGTGAGATGTGGCAAAAGACGTGTGATCTAAAAAACTAATGGAATCTCAATATTTGATAGAAATATGTGATGATTTTTGAGACTGGAACAGTTTGATATAAAAAGTTTATTATATAAAGATCAAGCCATGCTGTTATGTTACCACAACGGATCCATTTTTATATATTTTATGTTCCTAAGTTTTGCGTCTATCATAGCAGGCACTGGAATTTAAGAAAAAAAGAAAAACAAAGACAAAAAAGTCTCATCCTACTACCACTGGGCCGTCCATGGCTGGGTGCCCGAGCACTCCTGCCCAGATGAAGCTCCAACTTAGCCACAAAGTGGATTTCAAGACCATCCTACAACTGATTTAGTCATTTAACATATGGCCCCTAAACATACAACCAAAATAATTCTCAAAACAAACACAGATAACTATCTACTTCCATGAATGGAGATACGATGTGGGTAGTGTATATTTCTTTGCAGCCTTACAATTGAGAATGTGTATTGGCAACCTTCAAAGCTGCATTTGATCCTCTCATCCCCACTGCGGTCTTCATGAATGCGTAGGTTGTTGCGACCTCACGAGAGAACTTCTTGCGCCTAGCGCCTTCTTTGCTGGGAAACAACCAACTTGAGGAACCCAAGCAACGGAGATGAACGCACCGGAGAAGTATCCACACGCCAAGAACAGAGAAACAAGAGAAAAAACAAGCCAACATAGTATTTAACGAGGTTCGACAATTTGCCTACATTCTCGAGGCAAGGGGGGAGAGATTTTATTGATTCAACAATTAATTACAACTTGTTCCTTATTTTCAAAAAATTTCCGAGAGGGATTTTTAGTGGGGATACAATTCATGAGGGTTCTAACCCATATTTATAGCTAGAGAGTCCCAGGGATTTAGTAAACCCCAATTGGAATTGACCCCGAACAGGAAAGGAGTCTAAATCTATTCAGGAGAGACAGAACGCGTCTGTCGGTTGACCGGCCGGTCGACCGACCCCTGTTCTCGGTCGACCGGGACCAACCGAGAGCAGCTCTTGCCAGTCGGTCGACCGTGCCGGTCGACCGTTCCTTTGCCACAGTCGACCTGGCTATGCCTGTGCCCGTCGTGCACACCGGTCGATCGGGTGGTCGACCGGGCTCGGTCCTGGCCTACTGCGAACTCCGTTCTCGCTCCTTTTGGCTTCCGATCTCTGTGCTATTTTCCTGATGAGTTTAAAAAACTCTTCTGATATCTTTTATCTCCTCTATCTCCTCTCTCCTTACATAGGTGCCGTTTAAAGTTTTTTCTTCAGCTGTTGAGTCCCACAGATCTCACACAGAATATATTGGTGACATGATTGTATATGAGCTTTCAGGCAATCAGAATTAGTAAATTTCTTCAAACACCCTGGTTCACAGCAAATGGCCTCAACAAAATCCAATTTAACTGTCAAATAGGAAGTAATAACATTATATTGAACAAAGGAAGGTATAAACATGTATAACTTAAAATTGTCATATCGTTATCACTATCTGAAAGAATTGTATAATAAACAACACAATCTGAGCATTCTAATCATAGAAAATAGTTATGGCAGTATATCAACATATCATTTAATAACAAGTATACATCAAGGGCTCAATGTCAACAGGGCACATTTCGATTATATCAAGCAGCTGATAAATGGTAAAAAGCAATCCACAGTTAAGTACAACTTACCATGTGAATGGCTCATGCTTCCTCAACTTCGACGCATACTTAAATGTCTTCCCACACCCAACTTCTGAGCAAGTACATTGCTTTTCACCATCTGAGGAAGACACTTCATCATGCATTTCTTTCACATGCCTCGTCATATTTCCTTGAAAAGCAAACCTTTTGTTGCAGTTTTCTATAGGACACTCGAAGAGTTTTCCTTGGTGCTTGAGTAAATGCCGATTTAGATGGTCCTTGCATGTGTAGTTAAAGAGGTGATCTTCTAATGGGCAAGTAAAAGGCCTCTGTAATAAGAAGAAAGACTTCAATGAAGTTGGCACATAAGATGAAATTCTATCTTAAACACAGATGATTAAAAAGTAAAAACGAAATGTTGCAAAAGGAAACATATTGCAGACTGCATCTTTTTGTTGCAACTGTGTGACCGAGGGAATACAAAAAGGTTACAATATTTGGCGTATGCAATAGGTACAAAGGGAGGACAACATGATTTTATATCCTACTTGATGGCTAGAGAATAGAGAAGCCAGAAAAGGAATTTCTAACATAACAGAAGTATATTATGCACAGTCACACAACTATAATAATGTAATCGATATAATGCTACTAAAGAAAATTAAAGACAAAGGAAAACCTCATGGGATGGCAGGGCGTGATCTGAGGCTTTCTTGATGGAGCTTCTCAGGAGGTCCCCCAACCTGATACTGGTCCATTCAAGATAAAACAGTCCTGCCCGTTGGCATTTTGGAGTTCTTTAAATGGGATCCAATGCTTCACGCTTTATCCAGGGTGTTTGAACACCAAAGTAATCACTACAATCCTATCAGCCTGCAAAATCACTTCGTTCAATCCCAACAGTAGATAAAACTTTGTAAAAAAACAATCAATCATAACATTCAATTTATTATTTGTCAGCAAGGAGAGTTCGTGTATGTTTTTCGCAAAAATACCTATTCCAAGAGTTCCCAAGCATGCAAATCCACCAGTCCACGTCAAGTATTTATCAAATAAATTACATATACAATCACTATGTGATGAGAATCACTTTTAGTTGCTTTCTATTGTAGTCTTTTTATTTGTTGTTATTGTAGACTTTTATTGTTTAGTCCCACATCGCTTGTGATGGGAACTTAATTAAAGAGGCCCAACTCTACGAATAAGGTAGACAAGGAATGAATTAAATTTTCCAGTTAAAATTTCAGAGCTTTTGAATTCTTGAGATTGGGATATGAAGCCCAAGGTGCAAGGAGTGCGAAGCCCAATATCTATCCGGTTCTTATCTCTATCTCTTAAACCCTAATTTTTCTTATTTATTTTCTTATCAAAACCCTAGTTTCTATTTCTTTGATTTGAAGGTGATTGCGATCCATTCGTTTTAAATCAATTTGGTATCAGAGCTTTGGCGTCAATCTCCTTCCAAATTTTCTTCCTCTTCTCCAAAAGAAACCTAGCAACTTCAAAACTCAGGATCCAAATCCCTAGATCTACTCTCTACTCCCAAAAAAAATTGCACTATTCATCGACGGCACTGTTCATCGGCACTGTTCATTATAGAGCACAACCACAATCCGGAGTCCGTTTCTCACCCATTCAGAGTCCGATTCGAGTTCCGTCTGAAGCGTTGGGTTCATGACTAGAGTCCCCAAAATACTGGAAAGAATTCATAGCAATTGTGTAGCAGATCCGACCTCCACAAGTCCTTATTTGGTGCCGGTACAGTTCCTATAACAGTTCAACAACGTTTCCGGAACCGTTTCTAGGCCGATTCGATCCATATTCGAGTCGTTGAAACCTTTGGTGTAACTTCTGAGCTTGTGAATTGAATTTTCTTAATGGGCTTTTATTTTTGTGGTCGATACAAGGAAGTTGAACGGGATACATATGCGGCGGTTCCATATTTTTGGGGTTCTAATGAACATGATGGGTATGAAAAGTAGAAAGATCATCTTGAAGATTTCTTCAGTTATTTCTCCTCGACACTTGAGCAAAAGTGTCGCTATGTCCAAATGAACCTTACTGGAGAAGCTTATTGGAAGTGAAAAGACAACCATATCAACTGTCGATATCGATTTGTCTCATAAGATCTTCATACCATGTATGATCCACACCTCAAGAGGCCATAATTTAGTGATCTAGTCGTCGAATGTAAAGAGCTCCTAGCTGACGTGAGAAAGATTCTAGAAAGCAAATCAATAGAGATTGTTGTAGATCTAAAGCCGAACCAAAAGTGGATGATGAGCCAGGGTCAGAAATTATTGTTGAGTTGGTGTCACTGCAAGAAGAGATTTTCTCACGGCTCACAAAAATTGTAAAGCTGTCTATTGAGACCCTTATAAATCTTCCAGCAGTGCCTACTATAGAGCTAATACCATCTTTGACAGCTATGAGAATCTCATTATCATTGAGATCGCCTGATGAGTACGACCCCTCGCAAATATGTCTATAAGAAACAGATTCTCAGGAGATCAGGCTACTTATGATGCAAAATGCAGTCGGTTTAATTTTCATCATAAATTATTCACATCTGTTTGGTACCTGTGATTGGCTCAACCTACCATCCTGCGCATCTGATCTGTCACAGAAAACAGTTTCACCTCCACCACCTTGGTTCAGTTATGACGCGTCAGTGCTACTTCCTCGACCACCACCTTGACTTGATTAAGGATGCGTGATGAGATTTAACCCGGTTGTGCTTGTCTTGCTACATACCACTGCATTCATCGGAGATGAATGCTTTCAAGCTAGAGAGAATTGATGGGAATCACTTTTAGTTGCTTTCTATTGTAGTCTTTTTATTTGCTTTCATTGTAGGTTTTTATTGTTTAGTCCCACATCACTTGTGATAGAGAATTTTGCTTTGTAGTAGCTTATTTAAAGAGGCTCAAATCAATGAATAAGGTAGACAAGGAATGGATTAAATTTTTCAGTTAAAATTTCAGAGCTCTTGAGTTCCTTGAGATTAGGGTGTGAAGCCCAAAATCTAGCCGGTCTTATCTCTATCTCTTAAACTCTAATTCTCTTATTTATTTTCTTGTCAAAACCCTAGTTTCCTATTTCTTTAATTTGAGAGTGATTGTGATCCATCTGTTTTAGATCACTATGCTACAAGCACCGGGGGCTGCTGCCCCACAAACTGCTAGGATTAAGTAAACATTTATTGCAACATCAACCTAGCAATTAAATATGAGTCCAATGCAATAGAACCCAACAAATTCACTGCATATTCAGAATTACAAAGTATAAATCAAAGGTGAATATAATCTTAGAACAAACAGCCTATCTAAAGACAACCTTAAAGCACATGTATTATTAATTGTCACCAGCAGAAAGAAAACAACACCGGATACATAAAACAACACAGGCTAAGGGTCAAATTAAGTCGAATCAATTTGACTATACCATTAATGTTGTGATAAAATCAAATTACACAGGCACGTACACAACCATGCATGCATTCCTCTTCTCAGAAAAAGTTGCAATTTCAACAACAAAGCAATACAAATCGTCTAGCAAAATTTGTAGGTAAAAAAACCATGTTAATGACATCACTGCCCACAATGTTATGCCAAATCTGATGCAACAAGAAAATTCATTTTTCTTTCTGATTTCAAGATAAACAATATTACTTCATGGAAACGATTCTGCAATCATAGTCAACTACAACCAACATCACAGAATAACCAAAATAACTAGCATGCACTCTATTTGACTAAGTAAACAATTCCGAGGCAAGCCAGCTCTCTAGATACATAAGTACTACAAAAATATACCAATTCCAAAGCGAGACACATGTTTGAAAATGACGCAAAAAAAAACTGAACCAACGATCAGGACGAGAAAGCAGTAATCACCTCAGAAGAGTGACCCTGCATGTGTTGTTTCAAATAAGCTGGTTTCCTAAAACCTGCACCACATTCTTCGCAAATGTATTTCACATTCTTCCCCCATTAGATTCTGAATCAGCTATTTGATCTTTAATTTCATCCTGAAAATTTATAATAAAAAATAAATCAACCCCACTGAATAAGAATGCACCTAATCATAAAAATTGCAACTGTATGGAGATTTAAATAGAATTTCAAAGCTCTGAGCTTCCTAATTGACTTGAAATTTACTGTTCGAGGAACTATTTTTCTGATAAATCAAATCAAATCATACCTGATGGTGGGTGAGGACATGAGATCTGATAAGAGACTTCTTCGACCTGCAGATTCCACAGTACTCGCAGTAATACCGCCTAATATCTCTAAAGATTGGTTTTTTAATACTTTCTCCTCCTTCTTCCTCTAATGTGCAAGCTGCCATCTGAGTCACCAAACGGAACCCTTGGCATTCAGCACAAATACTAAATCCAATTCAATTTGATGGACTCATGCTCAAATTTACGAATCATGAACAAAATACAAACAAATCTAAGCTTTATTTGGGGGAAATAAACTGAATGGAAGAATTAGGTGAAATTTCGTTTAATTAGAGAGCAGGATTTCCTCGGATCGGCAGCTACGAAAGGGCCAAAAGAGCTATTAGGGCGTGTTTGTTTCGTCGCAAAACACAAGTCGTAAAATTTCTTTGTCATTTTTCGTTATTTGTTTTGCTGAAAAATAAGTTGCAAAATGTAACTCTTTTTTATAGTTGCTACAGTTAAATTTGTGGTCATATAAATCTCAATTTTACACTCATATTTTCTCACTTGTAGTTGCTACAGTTAATTTTGTGGTCATATAACTCTCACTTGTAATACACTTATATTTCAAAACAGTTACTTGATAATCAATATATAATTTAATATTAATAAATATTAAATATTTTAAATAGTGTTCAATTTCTTATTTAAATTTTTAATTATTTTATATTTTTAATCTTTAATTTTTTATTGTTTTAATATTTAATATTTTACTATTTTAATTTAATATTTTTATTTAACATTTTATTTTATACTTTATTATTTTATTAATACCTATTCCATTTTTTATTATTTTATTTAGAGTTAATATTTTATTAATATAACAATATTATACTTTAATATAAAATTACTATATATTTAATTATTTATTTTTTAATATAAAAAATTACTTTATTAATATCATAATATATTTTATTATTATATTAATATTTTATTATGTTATTGTAATAATAATTCAGTATAATAATACTATAATGATAATTTATTATTAAATTATAATTATATTTTACTTTGTTAATTTTATATTTCTATAATATTACAAAAATATTATAATAAAATTTATATTATAATAATTTTCAAGTATTTTTAATATTATAATATTATAATTATATTTTATTATTGTTGTAAGATTTTTTAATATTTATATTTTATTAGTATTTTTAAAATTTTATTAATGTTCTTTAGATTTTCTTAAAATTTTATATTATTTATTTAGTTAATATTTTAATAATATTTTACTATTTATGCTAATATTTTATTAATATTATTGTTATAAATAAAATATTAAGATTATTAATTTTTTATCTCAAATTTATTAATACAATTTAATTTGCAATAGTAGATTTAATTTAATAGTATTTATAATATTTAAATCACTGCTATAGTTAATTTTGTGGTCAACTTTTTCACTTACACTTTTACACTACCAACCAAACACCGTAAAACACAATATACTTTACCATTTACACTTTCACTTTATCAACCAAATACCGTAAAACACAATATACTTTTCCATTTACACTTCACTTTATCAACCAAACACCGTAAAACACAATATACTTTTCCATTTATACTTCACTTTATCAATCAAATACCGTAAAACACAATATATTTTCTCTGCTACAGTTCACTATTTTCATTTTCATTTTACGACTCACGACTTGCGACGTTTTGCAACGAAACAAACAAGCCCTTAAGCCCTATGGCTTTTATGGACGTCTTATGCGAGCTGGACACGTGGCGAGAAGAGAAGCTGTCTGCCCTTATTCCTCGGGTTCGGATCCGCTTTTGCGGGTCGGGTCTGTTTCTGGGGTTTTTCTCAGAAAGGAGACGTGTGCAGAATGTCGCTTACATATATCTCGACCGAAAACGCTTCCACTGCAACTGGTAAGGCCAGTTCCAAGAAAGTGGAGTTACAGAAGTTTGTAGAGTGTTCAGACTTATACCACACACGCTATAAAACGGAGCCCCTCAACCGCCTCTCTTCGGTAGCCTCGGAACTCGCTCTTCAGCCCATGTCATCAACCAAGCTGCAGCACCATCCGCCTCCTGAACGGACGCTGGGCCGGCGGCGAAGCGGGCTAGGGCGGAATCGGCGACTGATTCGCTTGAACCGGGCGGTCCGCTCCGAGTAGCGCTCAATCCCGCCGATTGCGATCTAGGTAACGTTATTGTTCTATCTCCCAAGTTCTCATCATCCTCATTCTAGGGTTTTGAATTGTTGGTTTGTTGTATTTTTGTTATTTTTGAGGGATTTTAAGAATTAATAACAGCTCATCGTCACGAACGTGTCAATTACTAAACCTTCTTTGGAGAAATTAAGTAGCTCAGAAGGGAGGATTCTTTGTAATTTGAAGGAGAGCAGGGAAAAGAAACGTTTTTTTTTTTAGATTAATTATTTTAATTTGTTGTTTTGCATTGAACATTTGCTCCTTCTGGAAAATTGTGATGTGGGTATCTCTTCTCTATTTGTCATTGTTTGAATCCTAGGTTTGGGTTATAGGTCAATCTGGACCTCATAGATCAATCTATTTTTCCTGTATCCACTCTTATTGTCTTAGTCGTAAAAAATCATCTAATGAACCATTCTCAGCTTCAAGTTGTGCTTGTTGGGATTTGGGTCGAACAAATAGTCCCACATCAGCTAGATGCGGGGATTGTCTTGGGTATATAAGGATATGGGCAACTCCACCCTAGTCTTTTGGGATGGTGCCCCAAGTCCTTCAATTGGTGTCAGAGCCCCTGTAAAGTGAAAATATGACAGTGCACTCAATGACACAAAAGGCGCAATAGGCCCTGTAAAGCTAGTTGGGCTCTCGAGAATTTGATAGTGGTGTGCATGACAGGAAGCTTTGATACCACGCGGAGAAAGAAAAATTGTATCTCGATAGGGATTGTTGGGATTTGGGTCGAACAAATAGTCTCACATCGGCTAGGCGCGGGGATGGTCTTGGGTATATAAGGATTTGGACAACTCCACCTAGAAGGTTCGGCTAGACAATGGTCTAAGATATATAAGGATTTGAGCAACTCCACGTAGAAGGCTAGTCTTTTGGGATGGTCTCAAGTCCTTCAGTGCTTACATAGCTGAACCCAAATTATCGCTAAGGGACTAAGATGATAATGATAATGGTTGGCTGGCTGTTAGAAGTTATGATCTTTAGTGGTTAATACTTATCTCAGTCTGCATGATTTGTCAATTATACATAAATGGAAATTTCTTAGATCATAATGTGATGTGGAGTGAATCTGAATTTTGCTTTGCATTTAATTAGCAATCAGATGCTTATTTCTTTTTTCTTTTTCATTAAATCTTTTTACCAGATTTCAATGTTGATGGTGATGGCTGTCAAGGTCATGCACTTCATGAACAAGGATTTGCCTATTGCTGGTCTGGCGCTCGAGCTAATGTTGGGATAACTGGAGGGAAATATTGCTTTGGTTGCAAGATTGTCTCGGAGCAAGTGGTTGACATGGCCGATACACCGTCTGAGCAGCAGCATGTGTGTCGTGTTGGAATCTCAAGGGGGGGTGATTCAGTTGGAAACCTTGGAGAAACATTACACAGTTTGGGGTTTGGTGGAACAGGAAAATTCTCAAAGGCGGGGAAGTTTTCTGACTATGGTGAAAAGTTTGGTGTTGGTGATACAATCCTTTGTTCTGTTGACCTCGAGAATAAACCCCTAGCAACGATTGGATTCTCTAAGAATGGAAAATGGTTGGGTATTGCGTCACAATTTGATGCAAGTTCACGGGGTTTTGGTGTGGTCGATACTCCACTGAAAAGCTTACCCTGGGAATCTGCACTATTTCCGCATGTGCTACTGAAAAATGTGGTGGTTCAGCTCCAGTTTAGCATCGAGGATGGCCTGATTCCAGCAGAAGGCTACAAGCCATGGAATTGTGCTATTGAAGATGGAAATGTGATAATTGGTCCCTCATTTTTCAGTCCAGAGGAATGTGAGGTGTTGATGATGGTTGGTTTACCGGCATCTGGGAAAACTACTTGGGCAGAGAAGTGGGTAAAGGAACACCCGGAGAAAAGATATGTTATTCTTGGGACAAACCTTGCTTTGGACCAAATGAAGGTTTGTGGGTTCAGATCTGATATATGTTGTTTGCTTTTGCAGTTAAGTAATTGTATTGTTCTCTATGTTACATGAATAAGATGGTAACTAGGAGTTCTATGCAGGTACCAGGCCTATTACGTAAACAAAATTATGGTGAACGTTTTGAACGCTTAATGGACCGTGCCACTGGAATATTCAATACATTGCTAATGCGTGCTGCCAGGACTCCCCGCAATTACATTCTTGATCAGACGAATGTGTATAAGACTGCTCGTAATCGAAAATTAAAGGCATTTGTAAATTATCGCAAGGTAGGCTGAGATCCATGATTTTTGGCCCTCTGTGGATGCCTATAATCATATGATCAAGCCTCTTTCCCAGAATTTTAGGATGGCTTATGTGTCCTTAACTAGTATTTGCACTATTATATAAAACCAACATCTATTGACTTTCAAGGTACTCAGCATCAAGGATATTGGTCCTTTTTTTTTCCATAACCATATTGACATACCTCCCTAACAAATGATATTTCATATATAGGGATTTCATTGAATTTAGCAATGCATTTTTTTCTTTTATTCTGCAGAAGATAGTAAACTTTCTACACTAAACACCCTGATGCAATTATTTTCAGTTTTTCACATATTACCTCCTACAAGATTAAAAATTACCCTCCTTTTATATTAAGGATATATATATATATATATATATATATATATATATATATATATATATATATATATATATATATATATATATATATATATATATATATATATATATATATATATTTGCAATATAACAGCTCCCTATATGGTTTTTCACATCTACTACTAGCATTGTTGTAAAAAGCCCACTAAAGCCCCTGCTTTTGCTATGTCTGTTTTGGACGCTTTACATTGATTTAAGATTTTGTAGATTTTGACATATGTATCATCTTCTTATGTAGATGCTTATTGTCATCATTAAGATTTTAGTGTTAATCTTTTATTTTTTTTTTTACTAGTAATCAGATTTCATATTTTGTTTTGTAATTTTTCTTTTTTTAGTATTTTTATTTTTCAAACAGTCCTTGGCGCTTTTTTGCCACTAAAGCCTGAAACTATGCTTTGCTCCCACTTTTGTTTTTCACGAGAACTCTTAGGTGTCTAATATCAAAGTTTTGATCTTATGTCAAGTTATAATTTACTGATTTTTCATGTTTTGTGTTTGAAAGATTGCAGTTGTTGTATTTCCAAAACCGGATGAACTGAAGTTTCGGGCCGATAAGCGCTTTAAAGAAATGGGGAAAGAAGTACCTCAAGATGCAGTGAGTGAGATGCTAGGTATTTATCAGGACCGCTGCAAGTCAGTCCCACAATTATTAATTAGATTATTCTTTTTTCTGACCTTGATGTGGCATTCTTGTTAGCTAACTATGTTTTACCAACAAGCAAGGATATGCCTGGTTCAAGTGAGGTTTTTGATGAGGTATCTTCTAAGCATTTCAAGGACAGCCTGTTCCTTTTTCATTTTAGTTTCCAGAATGTTTCAATGACATGTGCTCTCATTGTTCAAGGTTATATTCACAGAACTAGGCAGAGTGGAGGCACAAAGGCACTTAGATGAAATGAAGAACCAACTAAAATATCCTAATTTAAATGCAAGGACTAGCTTCTCGCCTTATTCTCATGGAAGCTCTGTCCAATCGTTTTCTAGCCGTGTGGCCATGGATAAAGAAGCTACTTCAGGTTTCTGCAAACCTCTTTTTTTATGAGTACTCACATAATGTTCATTCCATTGGATAACGTGATTTCTGTATATGAATATTAACTTCTGAATCACTGTCATATCGATACCCTGCAGCTGTTGGAGGACATGGCCTATATTCTCAGCCTACGGCCTTATTTCACCATCATGATAATGTGAATCCCCTACAAGTAAGTCTCATTTAGAGTTTTGGCATTTGATTCTTTAGAAGTGGGGTCCTCGATAAATTCAACTTTATATCTATTCGATGTAAAACTTTTACTAGCAAAAACAAAAACTTATATCATCTCAATTATTTCCTAACTATTTCCTCTACTTCATGATAGTTGATAAGTTTCTGTCTCGTCGTACTCACTCAATGTGCGTGCAGCCTTCTTGAGAGAGGGCATGGTTCATGAGGGTGGGGATAGGTCAGTAGTTGTGCTCACTGCTCATAGATTCAGGATATTTAGGGACAACCTATATGTGTCTGCCTGTGGGATGGTCATGGTTCCTTGATCTATACCTGCAAGTGGGTTTATTAGCTGACTGAGTTGTTGTTCTTTCATCAAGTTTTCATTCAGTTGCTTGGACACGTTCATACCCAATTTCAGTTGCTTTATCTGATAGACTTCCCTTGTTTTAGTCAAATTAGTGGCTCTATTCTCAGACCATTGTTATGAATCTTATTAAACATTCTCTTCAACACATCTATTCTAATCCATTCCAAACTTTGTGTAAATTTATTTTGAATATTTATATTTATTTAAAATTTAGAAGTACCAAACACCTTATTATACATTAAAGCTTTTTTTTGATAAGTTCTTTTCCAAAAGGACTTGTGTACAAACACTAAACACACCCTATGTTAACCTGGCATCAAAAGTAAACCTGTTCTTGGAGATGCACAGATCACTTAGTGATGGCATTGCATTTCTCAGAGGAGAGCAATGCGCGCGTATGTTACATGGATAAGGGGAATGCATAATCCAAGTAGGGTGGTTGTAAAGGAAAAGTTCCAAGCTAGTCTAAAGTCAAGCATGGTAGCCAATTTCATGGAGCAATGCATATGCCACCAGTTACAAAGGATCTTTCTTCTGATGATTATTGAATTACATATGATAGCATGTTCGTATGTCACTAGATAATTGGCAGATAAAGGAAGATTGTAGGTGTGTGCTTTATTGTATAGAGGCAGAAAAGACTTAAACTATTTACAACTTACTCTACATCATGTATTTGGAGAGCTTTGTTCCGATTGATTGGTTGCACTTCTTTATTATATCTTATGTATTCTATGTGAGTGCTTCTTCATATGTCTGCTCAATTTATTAAGTTTGAAATAAATTCTGCTTTCTGGTTTCTTTTCATGACATTTATGTAGTGCCATGTTTGTTGTGAGTATACACTGACATGGCTTTAACTGTGCAGGTTAACCCAGCATGTAATTCGTGTGGTTCTTCTGTTCAACAGCAGGGAAGGCTAGATGAATCTAATCTCTCTCTTTCGAATAATAGCCCATATGGACATTATTCAAATGGTGATGCCAATGTATTCCGCACAGATCGTTTTGATCCCTACCAGAGCTCTAGGGATTCCAGCCCCTACATTAAGAATGCTTCTGAAAGGAGTTTTTCATCCATTGCTGATGCAAGCACTTACCAGTCATACAGGGCAACAGAAAACTCTAGAAGGCTGAGTTTTGAGAGTCCCAGCTCTATGGGAAGAGCTGGTTATGGGCATCAATTGGATCCACCCCTATATAGCAATCCTGCTCCTCATCTTCATGATCCTAGAGTTCTTCAAGCTCCTCAAGATGGATTTAGGAGATCAAGCATTGAAAGTCCGAGTTGTCCAGTCAATCCATCTTATAGCAGTCCAAGTGCACATCTGCACGTGCCAGGGGTTCCTCCGCTCGAACACAATGCTTCAAGGACAGCACCGTACGATTGGCGCATCCCCCATCAAACAACTTACGGTGAGACTCTGCTGGAGTCTTTTAACACATTCTTCATCCTTAACTAACGAGTTACTATGAAGCCTGCAACGATAACTGTTGGAGATTTTCCACATAAACATCTTCATTGCTGCATTTGTTACTGAACATTTATTATGTTGGAATGTTAGAAAAAACTCATTTTCATTAACACTCTTATCATATGCCTTCAACTGCCATTACAGTTATAACCATGTGTGTTGAATATAACCAACCTTTTCTTTTATGATAGAAAATTGAATGTAAGCAACTTGCAAATATATATGTAAGTTCTATCATATACTGTCGAAGATTTTAGAGATGGTCCATTCACTGACTGTAATTTCTTTTGTTGTTCTTCTGCAGGTTCATCTTATGCATATTCTGCTCCTCGGCCTCCATTTGGAACACCTCCACCGGCACCAACTAACCGTCCTTATGGTTCATGGCACCGCTGACTACAATCACTCATTTTGAAAGACAGATTTAGCTACAGGCACATACTTCCAGAATCACTGTTTCATTGCTTGTTTTAAGTTATAAACCAGTGCCTGCATTTGCTCTGAGCGAGAAACTGGATTGTATTGTTCCCTGGTTTCATGTAGTAATCTGGTTCGCAGATGAGATATTTGAAACTAGCCTGTTTCTGTTTTTCCTTGGTATGTATCTATTTTCTTTGTTTGTTGTACCACTTGAACCAAGACAGTCTGTCACAGGATGTGTATATGCTGGATTCAGGCTTAATTATGTGAACGCTCTATTTTATATGATCTTTGGTTTGTAATATTTCTTTATCGTTGTTTATATTGAATGCATGATTCTTTGCACGGTACGTTTAAAATCATATCTTTCTTGATGATAGTTTGAGGTAATCAGGGTTTTTTTCTTACCTTTAGTCTTTTGTTTTTGCAAAGCAAAAAAAATTAGATACGACGGTGAATTTTCATTGCAGATCTCTGTCAATACAAAGGGGGGAGAGAGATGACAGAGTGTCAATCTCGAGTTTTTGGTCATTAGCAAATTGGTTAACATTTTGTATTATTTCTCGTCCATTCTGTGCAAAATTAAATCTAATGCATAATGCATGGGTGAGAGACTATCCCTCCAAAGAAAAGATAGGACTGATATAGCTTTTAATTTTTCTCTTTTCAAATGAAGAGGAATGTAGATACAAAGCAAAATGATCTATGAAAGAATGGTTTGAGTGCAAAAATTATTAAACCAAATAACATAGTAAATTTCTCGAGGACTTGCGTGAACACGAGTCTAGCCATTAAATCGGAAGCCTCCCAAGTGTATTATATGCATATGTACATAACAAGATATTAAATGAAATAGACTGTCTCAACAAAAGTATAATCTTATAGGGTTTTATTCGCAAAGCTCAATAAAAATTGGGCAGTTTTAAAAACTATAATGTTATAGGGTTTCATTGGAAAACGCTCAAATAATTTGGTTAAAAATAATTTGCGGTGAGCGTGGATCGAACACGCGACCTTCAGATCTTCAGTCTGACGCTCTCCCAACTGAGCTATCCCCGCACATGTTTAAATTTATATTTATATAAAACTAATTTAATAATCTCAAATAATTCACATATCTTTTTCGCAACTAAGCTGATGCCATGCACGGTACCTAAGACTTCCTTTACCAGTTGCCTATATATAATATATATATATATATATATATATATATATATATATATTTGAAAAGTTAATATATTTCACTAATATACATATCCTAATCCATATTCCCATTTCCTGCCCAGGCTTGAAGAGAGGGGAGAGGACCATAGTCGTCAGCCAAACTTAACCAAACATGAATGAGTCCACTCCAAAGGATATCACATTTACATCCAAATGCATACATATTTCTCCATACAAGGGTCTGAGACACAGATTCCCTCATAATACATGTGTTCCTGACACTCAAGTACTAAAATATCACCCCAATACAGTAAGCATTGCAAAAACACGAGTACAATTATAAATGCTGCAAGTCCCTGGCTGATTCTGGTGGAGTGCTACAGCTTGCATATGTATACTGCTGTATTTGATACCCTGGAAGTGCTGTTGTTTCAGTGTTGCTGACACTCTGAAGTGTTGTTGTCTCTGAAATTTTGAAACCCTGAAGTACTGCTGTATCTGAAGTGCTGCTGATAACCTGGCATATCTGAGATGTTGCTGATAAGCTGTTGTATCAGAATATCAGAACAGACTGGTATTCTGATATGCATCTAACAGAATACCAGGCAGAAATCCCAACTGCTGTCTCTGTACTAAACCCCTGGCCTGCTTATGAACAAACATACTGCACAGACCATGAATCAAAATTGCTAACCCTTTACATGCTACTGGGCTTCAAACAATGTCCCAATTGGCAAAGACTTCTTGATAGTTATTAATTGGTTGCGGCAACTGACATCCATGAAACAGAACTTGGATTTCAGCTTTGAGCATAGCAAACCTCAGAATTCTGTTGTTTTCCTTCTGATCAAAGACCCTGGAATTTCTCTCTTTCCAAATATGCCATATTGCTCCAGCAAAAATAACTTAGCAAGGGTTGATAGTTGAGTTCTGGACTTGTATTGATCGCTGATGTACCCTGCTTCAACCTGCAATGTATCAATGGTAGGTTGCAAGCCAAGTTTTAGTTTACAAAGGCTCCATATATATCTTGGAATACGAGCATTCAAAGTATAAACGGGCAGCTGATTCAGGAAATTGGTGACACAACAAGCATACATTGGTATCCAAGATACCAAATGTTAAAAAGGTTATCCTGTGTTAGCAATTTCCCATACAAGGCTCTCAACAGGCATACAACCATTTTGGAACAATGAGATGGATACCATACAGGTGAGAACCATTCACAGAATTGTCATTGGATCCTCACTGCATTCCAAGCCAATGCAAAACTGAAGTCCCCATTTGAACAACTTGTCCATATCCGACTATCACTAGCTTGTGCATGAATACCTGTATCCTGAATAGCTTGCCAGACTGCTGATAACTCTGGCAAGGAGAGAGGTGCCATTGCCCATTGCCTATAATATAGGATACCTTGAAATTCTCCGTTGCAACACTAGTATAGGAA
This sequence comes from Agave tequilana, assembly GCA_038442645.1. NCBI lineage: Eukaryota > Viridiplantae > Streptophyta > Magnoliopsida > Asparagales > Asparagaceae > Agave > Agave tequilana. The sequence continues at coordinate 100,454 of JAVJIF010000806.1, forward strand.
TTGCTTTGATACTTGCAGGCACAAACCAGGGACATTTCATTACATGCTCTGCATTGAAAATGATGGATTATTCCACTTTTTATTTAAAAAGGGAAAGATAGATAAAAGAAGAGGATTATTATATTTTTTTCAATAATAATAAAACCTCCAATTCAATGACATATCATTGCATCAAAGTGGATTATAGTTTTCAAAAATGAGTGATTCCACCGTTCCGTACCTCAAATAACTACTTTTTTTTTTTTGAGAAACAGGATGGAGGTCAACCAGCTTACACACACCCATTGCTAATTACCGAGTTAAATCTCTCGGACGGCAATTGCGGGGATTGAACTTGGAACTTCCCCCATGAGAGAGAGGGCTGAGCTAATCCATTGGTTATCCGTACATCAAGGAACTAATTTACCCAAAGTTGATTGGTTGACGACTAATAATCACATATAAAGCAAGCTTAATACTTGACACTCCAAGCTTTAGACCATGCGGGGGAACTTTCAACATGAACAAAACTTATTAATGATATTGAAGGCCAGTGAGGCTTGACTCATTTTTTAAAAAAGGTAAAAGTGAGTTGTAAGGAGTCTCATGTTCAAGTATGGCTACAACCTATGTTCGATTAAGTGAAAAAAAGAATATCTAAAAATAGGAGCATAAAATTTTTAAAGTAAACACAATAAATAATATCTATTTACTAGTGTGATTATCCATCCTAATTCTTCAGTTAAGTGGTGAAAAATCCACAAATCAACTATTCAGTCCCTAAATATTCTCTATTTTCATGAACATTGAAGCATGTGACCTTTATCAAGGTTGTTCTGAGCTTCAAGTCTTGTGAGTGCTACAACCTTCACAATTTCATCCTTACTCTAAACACGACTGCTGCTAAAAAGTATATTTCACCTCCATGTAACATCCCGTCTCCTGAATACGTACTTAGATACGTGTCCTGATTTTTCGATCGTATTTTCTTATTTTTCCGTATTTATTTTTATTTTATGATTATCTATATTATTATTTGGTATCGGATCTGGCTTTTTGGACTCAGAGCCAGCCCGAGTCTGAACCCGGGAACCGATCCCAGAGTACTGCTTGATTTGATTTTTCTGATAATCAGAACGGACCGATTTTAATTTCAAATATTGATTTTTAATATTTTAATTTTTTCATGATTTTCTGAAATTTTTCTTAATTATTTTACAAAATCTTTTAAAATCGGTGTCGACTGATATCGCCAATCGATTTCAGGACTTTTAATTTGCAAGGGGATTGAATTTCTTGAATTCACCATGTTCCTCAGTGTAATATTTTCTATTTTAGAGAAATTTTTAGAAATTTTTTCTAAATTTGTCAAATTTTGACCAAATAAAATAATATCGTATATTTCCCGAATCCAAAGCTTTGACCCGGATATTTTCCTTTCCTTTTCTCTTTCTCTTTTCTTTTCCTTTTTCCTTTCTTCTTTTCTTTTCTTCTCTTTTCTTCCGCCTCCTTCCACTAACTTCTCCCACCTTTTAAATTCTTCCACTACCTTCTTTCTTCTCCTTTTCTTTCCTTCTTTTTCTTTTCTTTTTTCTTTTTCACCCAACCAGCCGACGCCTTCCCCCCCTCTCAAATCTCTCTTCTTCCCTCTCTCAAATCTCTCCGGCGACCACCTCCACCATCGACCCAGTGCCTACCTCACTTCAGGCGACACCCCCAGACCGGCGGCGCTCCTCTGGCGACCACCCTCTCCCCCAAGCAACTCCCCTCTCCCACTCCAACTCCCCTCACCATCTCCTCCTACCTCTCAAATTTCCACCACCAAACTCCTCCTTCAAAATCACCACCATCACCCTCACCTCCACCACACCCACCACCCACTCCTCCAACCTCCCATTTCCTTCAATTTCTCACTACCATCAAAACCACCACCATCTCCTTCAAATTCCCAAAATCAATCACACAATCGCCTCCACTCCAATTCCACCATCCACTCCACCACACAAACCCCTACTACTCCTCCCCTCTCCTCAAATTTCTTCATCTTTACCTCCAATTTCCTCCACCTCCACCCAAATCCAACTCATCTCCTCCACCAAAATCAATACTTCCCCTCTCCTCCCCGGCTTGGTCGGCCCCGACAACCAGGGGCCGGCCGCATGGGCCTAAGGCCAGGCCAGGACCAGGTCGCGGGACCCCTGGCTCCCTCCTATGCGTGAGCCATGCCCCTCCCTCCTTGATTTTTTCTCTCTCTATTTATTTCCCTCTCTCTCCTCTCTTTAATTCTCTCTCCCCCTCTCACTAATTGGATGCACGTGCCCACATGCGGTGTTTCCGAAATTCTGGGATTTCACAGTGTATTTCGAGATTTTTAGGTGATTGATTCTTGCTTTATGTGTTACCCCGCTTCGACTGTTGTATTTGTATTTCTGGGATTGTATTGGTATTTTCATGGACTGTGTATTTGTATCTCTGTGGACTGATGTACTTGTACCGGTCTGATGCATGTATCGGTGTGACAAATACTTGTAATAGTGTAGTTTAATACATGTACATGTATACTGCCTGTGATATTATTCTATTACTGTGTTTGGATGACCTTTCATGATCGCCCTGCCTTCAGGTGCAGCCTCCGGGCTTTCTTCAGCCTTCGGACTTAACTTTCGGGTTCAACACGGCGGAGCTCATCGCTCAGCGTTTTATAGCTAACTCGTTCGAGCGTAGCTTCACCGCATGCTTAGCTTCGCTGCATATATAACTAGGCATTCATACGCCGCTTCATCATGTGTGTTTACCTTCGCCGCGAGCATAACTTCATCACGTGTTAGCAGAGCGTTCATACGCCACTTCATCGTGTGCGTTTAGCTTCGCCGTGAGCGTTAGCTATGGACGTTCATACGTCGCTTCGCTGCAAGTGTTGGCCTCGCCGAGCGCCTTAGCGTTTAGAGCTGCACGCTAACTCAGACAGGAGTCAAGCTCTGTCGTGTCCCCGGTATGATGCTGACACGAGCTGGCTTTGCTCCAGCTTGACCAACCCCGCCTAGATAATCACAATGAGATGTTCCAAGTCTGCTATCATCGCAAGATATACTGAGAACACAACATCCATTGAGCAGTTTCAACTTTCAAGTATTGCTATCAGACCAGGTATTAAGAGAGTTAATGACCTGATACAATCACTAGAAAACAAACACATCTGGATACTAGAACTGGACACCGTAGCTTATATTTTGATCTAATATAGCTAGATTCTGGAACTGATATCCTGATAACATTACAAATCTCACAATGACTAACACCTATATATATATATATATATAGATCCAGCCTTTCTTCTTACTAATTAAGCAAAAGAGAAACCACAACGGTCCAACTCACTTGGTGTTGATGAATCCCGATCTTGCATTTTCCAATCATCAACATGCATAATCACTCAATTGGGTAAGCTACATCAATTTCCAACAATAACGCGAAAAAATGACACCTTTTAAATGACACACACTACGTAAACCACAAATAAACCTTAGTTCTTACTATCTTCAACAAAAATAAACCACGGATTGAAGCTCTTACCTCTGAGAATTGCGCTCCCAGAACAAACCCTAGAAAGCACGAATCGAACTGGCGAGATAACTGCAAACTTTAAATCGGAGAAGTAATCAGATAAAGCTCGATGCGAATCAAAAAGAGTCAGAAGAAAAGATTATTAAAGAACAGAAATTTTACCCTTTGTTTTGACCTCTTCAATCGAAAGTGACGCGACATTGAGGAATGGCGCCCGGTGGCGGGGAACTTCCATAAGAAGAAACCCTCTCCGATATTCGACGCGGTTCGGGGAAAATCCGATTCGGCTGAACCGCTTGCCCACCAATGTGAATAGTTAGACGACCCGAACCGGATCGAACCGAAGAAGCATCTGGACCTGCAGATCCAGCCGTTGAATCGTCCGTGAAGCTCGCTGATCTTGTATTAGGGTATTGTAAAAAATCTATAAAATGGACCTCTCCAGATTTCAGAAGCATAACTCTCTATTTCTATTCTCCTTGTCGGGTTTTAGACGGTGGCGGCTGGCCTGCGTTCTATCTGAAAAACCTAGCTTTATATCGATTTTTATACCAAGGTAATGCCTTTTTCCCCCTTTAAGATCCTAGGTTTTATTCTTAATAAGAATTTATTTTGCGATTTTTATGTGTTTTTCATCAAATTATTGCACGTTGCACCCCGGCTTCTCTGAAATTAGATGACGATAAAAGCCCCAATGCTCGTGCGAGATCTACTGTCGTTCAGTGTTGCAGTTCTGATCTTAATTTTCAACTGACAGAATTGTGTCAAAGCGGCGCCTAAATTTCTAATCTTTAGTTTTCTGATGAAAAAAAATTTGTAGTTTTTCTGTAGTTTTGCCTCTCCTCACCTTTGGCTTTTTGAGATTTTCAATACCCAAAGAGCTCAGTCATGGAGGCATAGATTGAACTCGGCGCGGGTAACGTGGGGGCTTATTCAAAATTTCGTAGTTTTGCCTCTAAAATCTCTCGTCACATTTGTTTTCATTTCAAATTTACTGATGTTGGCTATGATTACAACTTATCCGCGCTTCTGAGATTTTTTCTATGAAGCAGAAGGATAAAAAAAAAATGGTTGAATTTCTTGATATGAGCTAACAATCCACGATCAAAAATTCGCTTTTTTTTTACTTCTGATATCTGATGTATAATAGTTGGTTATGATGAAAAAATTAACAGCTTTACGCCAGTTCTGCTTCAGAAAATTCATGACTGAGAAAGCTGATAACAATCTGAGCCTTCTTAATTTAAAATCAAATATTTGTCATTAAAATTTCAATTATGTGTTTCCTAAAAGTTATTGAATTTAGAATTAAAATTTATTTGTCAATGATAGATAAAAATAACTGCTTTGAACGCCAGTTCTGCTTCAGAAAATTCATGACTGAGAAAGCTGATGTTAAATTGAATCCTTACCCATTTAAATTCAAACATTTTCCTTTAATATTTCAGTTTGCTTCATTTTTAAATTATTGAATTTAGAATTAAGATTTATTCGCGCATGATGATATGACCAATTTTTGAGGTGTAGATGGGCTCAAGTTTCTGTTTTACAGAAAAACCTATTTGGGTCTCCTACATTCAAAGAGGAGTAATGCTATCTGTACTACTTTTTTTTATACTACATTATGCTATTACTTAATTACTTAATTGTGGCTCATGCTACCAATTATAAGATCATTAATCTTGTTTTTTTACCATGTAAATCCAATATAAGATCATTAATCTTGTTTTTTTACCATGTAAATTGTATTGAATTGTTTTTTATGAGTTAGTTCATCTGAATTTTGTTAGAACAACTGAATCATTAGTCTTGTTTGTTATTATGTAAAACAACTAAACATTTTGTTTGATATTGTTTTCTAAGAGTTAGATTATGTTAATAATGTTTTAAGTGGGACTGATTTTGTAAATAATATTGAAATATGTAATGATTTGCCTTCAAGATATACCATTTGCCAGTGATGATTTGTCTGCAAACTGGATGTGTTGTGGAACCAAGTCTCTGCATTGCAGGGAGAACCTACTTGGGGAAGCAACATGTATCATGACATCAATTGACATTATGAGGCTTTGATCTATTTTAGGCCACATTTATTTGTTCTAAAATGTAATTTTCTTTATAATTCCTTGTAGTTTGTGTTATTGTTTAAAGCTTTTATTGTGATAAAATTGATGCAGACGATAGATTTGTTTCCTAAATGTACGTGTTGTGGAACCAAGTCTAAAACACTATATACTTCTTATGCAGTTAAAATTTTAAATTATCTTGGTATTGATTATTAATATTCTCTTATGTTTTTTAGTTTTGTGATTTCTTATATTTGTTTGTTATGCTATTCCTGAGTTTTAACTATCCTCATGTGAAGCAAAAAATGTGTTTGGAGGCTTAGAAACTCATAAAGTTGGTGTTGTCATCAGCTTCTTCTCTTGTACTCACGAGCTCGGAGTTAAATAACAGCACAATATCTTTTTTAGGCAGTTTTTTGAATATATTATTTTATCAAATTTATTTCAAATATAAACCTATTTCAAATTTATTTCTTGAAATCAATTTCTGATAGTCCAGCTCGGTGTTATGGACGGGTTGGGTTGTTTTGCTCAGCCTGCATGGGGGTTTTGAGTGCGGTCTGCTTTATTATTATTATTATTTTTTTTTTCATCCTGAGTTGACAACCTCGATTCAAGTATTGACAATTTGTTCTTTTAAGCTTGGTCCTAGATTGGCAATTCTGAACAAAGCATTGATAGCTCAAAAGCCTCTCCTCATGTTTACTGATGTTGGCTCTGATTACAACTTATCTGAGCTTCTGAGTTTTTTTTCCTATGAAGCACAAGGATAAAAAAAATGGTTGAATTTCTTCAAGGAAAATTCTTGACTAAGATAGCTGATATTAATTGAGCCCTTACCCATTTAAATTCTAACATTTTCCTTTAATGTTTCAGTTGCCCAATTTTTTAAATTATTGAATTTAGAATTAAGATTTATTTGCCCATGATGATATTGCCAATATTTGAGGTGTAGAGGGGGCCAAGTTCTTTTAATATTCCCACTCCATTTCCTATTTTCCTCCCACTTCCTTGAATCCTAGTTCCATTTTGCTCACTGCGTCACTCGTTCACCGTGGTCACCGAGGCCTGAGAGCCATTCAACCGGGTGGGGTCACGCTTCCTTGCATCCAAACACGCCCCCACAGAACAGAAAGAACTTACTTGGGTCTTCTAAGCTACTTGGGTCTCCTACATTCAAATGATATTATTGGCATTGTTGAGGCTTTTACAGTTGGTCACGAAATTTGTGAAAGGAAAGGTTTTTTGAGTATTTTTATCAAGAAAAGTACTGGCGTTGGTCCTTTTGAACTTTGCTTTCTCATTTTTTTTTAAATAAGCTTTCGGTGATTTTTATGGGTGGAAGAGAAATTTTTGATTTTTTAAACTCAACCAACTAAAAAACAGTGAGAAATTTGACAATGCTATTACCAAAATCAAGTTTCCAATTTGAGTTTGATTCAGCTAAACAAACGGGCCATTAGGCCAAGATCATTAATCTGTTATTTACTAGGTAAATTGTATTTAATATTTTTTTTTATTTTTATGAGTGAGTTCATTTGAATAACGGTAAAACAACTGAAAATTATTAGTCTTGTTAGTTATTATTTAAAACAATTAAACATTTTGTTTGATATTCTTTTCTAAGGGGTTAGATTATCTTAATGATGTTTTAAGCGGAAATTGATTTTGTAAATAAGTGTCCGTTGTTTATTGGAAGCCCTGATTTGGTAGGGTTCTGTGTTAGATTTTTCACTTTTTATTTGGTTGAGTTAAACTCATCAAATTCAATAAAATTCAATAAAGCCCTCAATTGTTTTTTTTTCCCCATAAATTTGGGGGCCAAACGTAATTTGTAATGATTCGTTTTCCAAATATATTTGCCAGGGATGATTTGTCTGCAAACTGGATGTGCTGTGGAACCAAGTCTCTGCATTGCAGGGAGAACCTACTTGGGGAAGCAACATGTATCATGACATCAATTGACATTCTGAGGCTTTGATCTATTTAGGGCCATATTTATTTGTTCTAAAATGTAATTTTCTTTATAATTCAAAATATTTTCAGACTCCATTGTCCCGGGCGAACAGAGCTCTGTCTCTTTGGCCTCTGGCGAGGGGGAGACCGGGGTTCGCCGGTGGGCCCTCGAGACCGGGGTTCTCCGGCAAAGAGAGAATGAAGAGAATTAAAAAAAAGAATATTTTGAGGTTTTTTTTAAATATTTTAAGGGTGCTTTTATCAAATTTGAGGGTGTCTTAATCATTTTCTCATTTTCTGGGCAGCAATATCCGCTCCCGTTGTGGTACTGCCGGTGATGGCTGCACTATGCTACATTACTGGAATTACTGGCTCCCTTCGCTCCGTTTTCATGTATTTACGAAGCTTGAATTTCAAATTAACTTTCAATGTTTGGCCGGGGATCCCGTATTTGTAGTAACTATTTAGTGTGGTTACAAAAATTATAATAAATTATCATTGTTTTCTTAGAAAATCTTTTAAAGTGTCAAAATCCCAAATAATATTTTTCACCAACTATATTTTTTACTTTACTCTTTAACAGTGATAATTAATAGAATCTAATGCTCTTACCTTTTAATTAAAAGATTTAAATGACCTAAATGCTCTCTCTCTCCTGCATCTCTCCCCCATTCTCTCTTGTCCCCCCCTCATGCCATCCTCGACCACCATTCTCAGACACAGACGCCCCGTTGAAGAACATCCTCAGTGAAAATTCATCAACATCTTCTTTCGAATATATTTCCTCATCCTCAGTGAAAATTCATCAACATTTTCTTTCGAATATATTTCCTCATCGGCATCATCGATATCTTCTTTCAACACATCAGTTCTTGAATTCTTCAACCTCACTAGCATTTTCAAACTTCACATTTGCTTCTGCAAACTCAAATTGTACTAATTTTATGTCGGATTACCTGCTGATTATTAAATCCTGATCTTAACAACATCCCTTGAACAAAACTTTGAAAGAAAAACAATATCTTGCAATTCCTCAATCAAAGTCAGAACTTTGAAAAAAAAAAAAAACCCAACAACATCATTCAGACCTTTACTTACCCAGCGATCTCAGAATACACACCGAACCCCTCCAAATCCTTCAAATGAGCTTAAACAAGGGGTCTTGCAGATCGCTACACCAAATCAAAATCAGCAAAAGACACATAAACAAATGGATGGAATTCTCCAAATCCGATCAAATTTCTTGAGAAAGAAACCCTCATTCTAGGTTTTTGAATCAAATTGGATTGAAGCAAAAAGGAGTAAAAAGGTCAACAAAAAAAAAAATCAACTATAAACAATGGGAAGACATGTGAGAGAGGGGAAAATGAGACTCAATTAAGAAGGGGTTTAAGTATTTTTAGGGATTGAAGGAGAGCCCTAAATAAGTTTAATTAAAAAATAGTTAGGATTTAATTTGATAAATTTGTGTTTTATACATATTATAATAGGAGCAGTTTGATCATAAAAAACACATGTGAGTCACGTGACAGGAGTGTAGACAGTGATTGGCGAAAGGCAGTTTCTTTCACTCCATACGACTGGGTCTGTTTGGTTAAAGGTGGAAGTGAGGAAGTAAGGAAGTGGTAATAGTTCCCTTTTGAACTTGAGAATTGGTTAATAAGTTTTTCGGTAAGTGTGGTTTGAAAAATGTTATGTCTTTTTTTGTGCTTGGATGGTAATGTGAAAGTGGAAGTGAAAAAGTTGACAGTAAAGTTGACCACAAAATAATATTAAAATAAAAATTAATTAAGAAAAATAAAAAATGAACTGTAATTAGAATGTAAGTGAGATTTATATGATCAAAAAATTAATTGTTTTGTGTTACAACTTATTATAAATGAGATTTACATGACCACAAAATTAACTGTAGTACTCAAGTGAGGAAATGATTGTGTAAAATGATTGTGTAAAAGAGATGAGGAAATGATTGTGTAAAAGAGAGGAGAAAAGGAAAATGAGTTTTTTTATTTTTCTTTTCTGGTGTTTGGATAGATAGGGAAGTGATAAAATTATACTTTTCATTTACTTAATTCCGCTCACATCCTTGCAACCAAATACCCCCTCAGTAGATGCCCTCCGAATACAACAGATTGTCATACAACTCAGGCCTAATGAAAGTTAAGTGGTGGGCTTATTCATCCCAACTTGAGGTATGCTTTGAATCGCAAAGTGCAAATCAATATGTACAAAAGGAATTTAATTATCTCACTCCCCGGACTCATATTGTCAAATATTCTAATCTCTTATGTGCTCATATTCGATCCTTACTCAAAGTCGAAGGAAACAAATGCTAATGAGACAAGCATATTTCTCATTGTGGTTCACCTTCGTATTTTTCGTGGTTTATATCATGTGAGTTTCCCCTTGGTCTAATTCGACGACAGAGGCTTAAAGTAAAGATTGGGGAAGTAGAGCGAAATCTCCATTTGGGGTATTCCAAAGGTGTAACTTAGGCAACGAAAAAGGGGCTCTTAACAATTATCTCAAAAATGCTTTCTTTTCAACCTATGGAGCAAATCCACTGCTTGAGTTATTGCAGTAATATCATAATTCCTGAAAGCAAAGCAATCTTTGTTTCTTTTCATCGTTAACCGTTGTGTGGTAGTTTTTTTGCACTTCCAAAAGCTCATGATATTTTCATGCATTTTTCAAAGTTCTTGTTATTTTTTTTCAAAAATGTTGAAAGTTTCATGTTATTTTTATGAATTTTTGCCAATACCAACCCTTATCGTATTTTTGACACAGGGTGTCTCTAGCTGGATTGACTTGTTTTTGCAACATACGGGGTTAAACCTTAAGCAAGAATGATGAAAATGGTGGGTTAAATTAGATAATCTTTTGTAAAATGGGAAATAAAAGAATTAAATTAGTTAGACCTCTCATCAATATAATCTTATGTATATTTGAGTGTTTGGAGAAGATAAAGACTATATACAATTTCTTATAAAAATAAAAGGGTTTTCTTTTAATTTTGTCTAGAGAGGGGGATTTATTAACCCTCTGTTTTGAGATGTCAACTCCTCCTACCTTTTTATTAAGGGTTAAATAAATCTCTGTGTTTTTCTTTCTTTTATGTTTGACATGTTGAGAAAGAATTACGTTCTTTAACCTGTGTTTCATTTTTTTTGTCTCTGACATGTTAAAGAGGGGATAAACTCTATTAAAACACTCCTTGCCAAACTGTACCTTAGCCCTTTTAGGGGGTGTTTGGTTGCAAGGAAGTGAGCGGAAGTAAGGAAATGGGGAAGTATAATTGCTCACTTCCCTATCTATCCAAACACCGAAAAAGGAAAATAAGAAAACCCTTTTCCTTTTCTCTTTTACACAACAATTTCCTCACTTCCAGAGTGCTACAATTAATTTTGTGGTCATGTAAATCTCATTTTAATAAGTTGTAGTGCAAAACAGTTAATTTTTTGATCATGTAAATCTCACTTGCATTCTAATTATAGTCCATTTTTTATTTTTCTTAATTAATTTTTATTTTAATAATATTTTGCGATCAACTTTGTGGTCAACTATTCCACTTCTACTTTCACATTACCATCCAAATACTGGAAAAGACAAAACATTTTTCAAACCACACTTCCCAACAACATCCAAACACCGGAAAACTTACTAACCAATTCCCAAGTTTCAAAGAGAACTATTACCACTTCCTCACTTCTTCACTTCCTCACTTCCACCCTTAACCAAAAAGGCCCTAGTTGTTGTAAAGCAATTTTACCATTTCGCTACGGTGATATCTGCCTAAATAGTTCAAGGTTTTTTTTGCTAACATGTCTAAATAGTTCAAGTTGACCATAGATAATTTAAATGTAAGTGTCTTTGGTAGACGAACAAAGTGCCCACTTTTGACTTAAATTAACTATGTTTTAGATCAAATTGTTCAATATAGGGTGACTTCTCCTTTTATCAGAGAAACCAGCTTGCTTGGGTTAATAGAATGATCTAACAACTAGATCCAGGCCACCTTTGCAAAGTAAAAAAGAAAAAAAAAATAAACAAAAAAGAGAAAATATAAACAGCTTTAGGGTGAATTTTATATAACCCCCTTCGTTTCAAAGATTATCACATAATTACCTTCATGTTTATATTTGATCATGATCCCCCCCATATTTCCATTTCACTCACATGTTATGACAGTGACAATTAAATTTTAATCAAAAAAATCATAAACCTAAAACAACTAAACAGATAAAAAAAACATAAATCTAAAACAGCCAAACCTTAAAGCACAATTTTCATGTGCCTAAAGACAATATTTGTACTTAAATCCAAACAAAAATAGATTTGAGAGTTTTATTAAAAATTCAACAAGAGTGGGGCCGGTCCAGGCCCAGGGCGGCCGGACCCAAAATCTAGGAGAGCCCAAAATTGTATTAAGCCCACATTATAGGATATTTAAAAAAAACAGTGAGCATGCAGCGCCTCTTCCACTTCCCCAGGAACCCAGCCCACCTCTTCCACTTTCCCTCTTTATTTGGTTCTTTATAGTTCGATTTCTCTGCAATTTTTCTTTCTGGTGCCAATTCATTTGATGTCGATGCAATTTATGCACATTTTCTTCGATTCAAAAATATGGGCCTCAAAATTCAACCCATCCAATCTTATTTGAGAGAGACGTAATTGCTTAAATCACAGCTGTAGGTTTTGATTTTCACATTCAATTCTGTAATTTAATTCTCCTCAACTTGTGGTTTCTATGGTAAATTTTAAATTCCACCACCCTACCCCAGCCACCCCCCCCCCCCACCCCACCCACCCCCCCCCCCCCCCCCCCAACCACCAACCAGCAAAAAAAAAAAAAAAAAAAATTATATCTTAGGTTTTCATGGAGATGTCTTGTTCGTGCACAAAGTTTGCTCTCCGAACACAAATTCAGGTACAAATTTCTCTCTGCCAAGGCCTTGAGTTTTATCTATCTGTAACTATAATTTGATCTTGCTAGCATCCATGTGAATAAATGCATGTCATTCTATCTTATTATTACAACATGGTAAAATAAATTCTTTGAGATTTTTATTTTTGTTAAATGTGGTTGTTCTACATAATTTGAAGACTACTTTTGCTTTGTGTTTTTTGAGCTTCCGTTTTGAATTAATTGAATTATGTGCATAATGCTTTGATGTTGCTTAGAGTTGGAGAGGTTTATTGCTAGGCTGATGCGTAATGCACCGCACCAATTCAACTCACACCTGACAAGTGTTTGATGAAATACCTATAAGAGTACATGTTCTTAACAAACTGAATAATTGGAAATAAGGGGTGATTAGGGACTGTAATGGTCACTTTCTGACCCACCTGAGATCGTGACATGTGTCTATCGAGTCTCCAAGGGAAACGCGGCACGTGGCCACTTTTAGAACATCTAATTTAGAGTCTTTGACCAATTTGCATTTCAAAAGGTTCGAGTAATTAGAAGAAAAGATAAAATTGGTTGAGGGGAGATCTCTATCTTTAAATCCTAATCATCATCCAAACAAGACAGTTACTCTCCAGAAAAAGTTCATCTTATCCTTAGCAAGGCATGGACAACCAGATGGAGATGGACTTTTCCCTATCTCGATTCAACCAAGATATTCAACTAGCTCGCTATCAGGATAAGGAACTTAAGTATTCAAACTGAGCGGAACTCCCCAACTTTATCTTATATGACTTGTATAAATGACAGATACCTCCCAACGTAAAGGGGATCATTGTTTCAATCCAGAGAGAATTACTGTTCCAATCTAGAAATTATAGCACACCAAAGAATCTCACTTGTAATCATCATTATTATAGTGGAATTCTCTTCTCTTTATCCGTGATTATTTTCCTATCGGTTTTTTTCACGTAAGATTCATCATGTTTGCGATTGCTTTCTGTGATTTGATTATACCCACTCATTATGTGGGGCGTGAATTGATTCCTTAGGAATTTACCCACAACAGGAACTGAACAAGTAATAGAAGGTAAAGAAACTGTAATTATGCCTAAAAAGAAGAAATTTGGTAGACAACATGATAAACTATGTTTTTCTTGGCAAACTTATGAGAGGAAATAATTTCAGCGCCAAGTGTGTTAATTATCTGAAGACCTAGAACAATGAGAGAAGCAAAAACAACATTACGTAAGTTAGTTTTAAAACAAGCTAGCAGGGGATTAAGTTACTGTGAACCAAGAGAGAGAGAGAGATACTTGAGATAGAGTGAGCAATATCATGACAGGCCACGACAGAATAACATTTTTAGTTTTTGAATGTAATATTTTGAGAATCAATATACTCTTTTTTCTTTGTCTACTATTTTGTCTCATCGAGTTTTCACTAGATAAGATTTTAACGGGCCTTAAAAAAGATTCTTCCTTATCTTTTATAAACTATTATCATTTTAATAAAAATAATTATTTGATGAAGAAAAAAATTTGTTTTGACATAAATGTGATTAGCGTGTTAGTAAAACAATTTAAAATTTCGCTCAGGATATTGAATTTTTCAGAACCGATTCTGAACAAGAGTTTAACTCTAATTTCTATCTTTCCAACCTTAGTTGACGGCCCATGCAAGCAAAAGGCGCTTGCCTAACGTGTGAGTTAAATGGAAACACTGGGGGGTATCGTGATCAATTCTACATATGAGGGCAGTTATGAGATAATTTTTTAAAACACAAGGCTTTATGTGAAAATTTTTCAAAAAAATAAAAGTAGACAAATTAGGCGCTCATATTTTAATATTCTGCGCATCGCCGCCTAGGGGTGAGTAAAGTTCGGTTATAACCGAAATAACTGACCAAAAATCGAAACCTAAAATCGAACCGAACCGAGCCGCTCTAATTCAATCGGGTTTCGATTTTGTGTTCCAAAATCCGAACCTGACCGAACCGAACCGAATCTCTCACCCTATATATCACCCTACTTAAATTTAATTTAGTGAATAATACAGTTCATAACAAAAACTGGTGGAACCTTATCTCATTACTTTAGTAATACCATCTTTTTTATGCTGAATATGTGAAAGCTATGTTAAGTATATCATCACATTTGAGAATAATATTTATATTAATATAATTTTTTTTTCGTTTTTATCATTAAAAGTTAGTAATAATTATATAAGCTTTGATATAAGAGCTCAATACAGTATAAAAATTTTAGAATATGAAATTTTCAATTTACATTAGGGTCTTTTTTCTTATTTCTAATTTGGGTAATGGATATTAAAGATAGAATATTAAAGGATGATAATATAATGGTGATTAAAAATGTAAGAAATGATGGCAATATATTGGCCTAACCGAAAAAATTAAAAAATCGAACCGAAATGAGTCGATTGGGTTCGGTTTAGTTGCTAAGTCTAATCGGTTTGGTTTGATTTTGTAAAATTTAACAAAAATCGAACCAAACCGGCCGATGCTCACCCCTGTCGCCGCCCTTGGTTATTTTGTTTCGCCGCTGACATGTTTCCAGAAAAGATGGCGGTCTCACATAAAATAGGAGGGTTAGTTGAACACGTGATTCAATTTAAGCCCCCGCAGTGGACCCCACATTGTTGAATGGGTGTTTTGCTTGGTGTTGGTAGTTTCCTCGGTCTCATGGGCCTTTTTCTTGCTTATGTTTTGGCCTTTTCCAAGGACGTTCCCGATCCCATGGAGGCACACTTTCTTAAATTAGTTGATCTTATAATCTATTATTTATTGAGATTTAAAGGAGATGAGACAGTCATTTTCTTAAATTACACTCCACTCGCTCAGAAATAAAAATGCACTTTTTGAAAAAAAAAATGCCTCAAATTAGTATTTTATTTTAAATCTCAATATTATTTTTATCATTTTCAATACAGAATACTCTTATTTTTTCTTTTTATAACAAAAATATCATTCTTTATTTAACCTAACATTTTTTACTTTTACTATTTTCAATACAAGAGTAGAATTGAAAGTTCTGGAAAAATTAAAACTTTCAATCACACATTCTTAAAAAACATGTCCGGTCAAAAACCGCCTAGAAATTTCAGACAGAGGGAATAAATTCACTGATTTAAAAATAGTTAAGATCTAACAACATTATGTTATAATTTATATTATATTATTTATCACTTTTAGGTTCAGAAAAATTGTAAGCTATTTAAACCACTGAAATTAACATACTGAGAAGAGTTACATGCATAACCTATTGCTTCACATGTAGACACAATAACAATAATAACAACTATTGCATGTGATAGATGCCAGTTTTTTGGAAGCTGATTAGTGGTTGTTAGGTTCCACTTAAAAGTGCAATGATACAACAATACGTACATTTCTTTTTGAGTTTTATATTTTTTGAAATAATTTTTTGAAACAGACCAATTGTGGCAACACAATTGAAACTCTGACAATATACATTTTTGGAAGAATAAAAGATTACAACTTAGATTGAAATGATGTAGAAAGACTAGCACATAGATCACACCTACAAAATAAAGAAAGAAAAAAATAGAGGGTGAGAATAGCAGCTTACGTCTTAGGTTAACATAAAACTCGGGGTGAGCAGAGTTCATGTATTAACCAAAATAACCGACCGAAATTTGAACCGAACCGAAATCACTCTAGTTTGGTCGGGTTCGATTTTGGGTTCCGAAACCCAAACTCGACCGAGCCGATTCTCTCACCCTTATGTATCAACCCATCTAAATTCAGTTTACTGAATCGTGTGATTCATAACTAAAACCGATGAAATTTTATCTCATTACTTTTAACAGTATCATCTTTTTTATATTGAACATGTGAAAGGTATTGATCAGCACGATTTTATATTATTTTTATGCTCCTAATTATCTATTATTTGTATATAAATAATGCTACTCGGGTATAGTTGATTGAACTTTTGCAGAAAACAAGTAAAAGAAAGAGAGAGGAATCCGGTTACTTTCAGCAATAAAACCACGCAATTTGTAAAAGATTGAGGGTTGCTTTTCAAATATGTTGCGGTATTTTGATCATAACTTGAGCTACAGGACTCCGAACGAAATCATTCAAGATGCTTCGGAAAGAGAATTCAAAGAGTTACAACTTTTATGTTGAGAGATTTTACTGATTCAGCCATTTACCTGCCCGTAAAAGTTAAAAACGTTCTGCTATTGTCATTGGACCAGATCTGAGTGCAATTATGAAATGTTGAGGGGGTTGAATGTAATTTATTTTCTCTTGCGATATTCTTACTCCAGATTTGACTTGTAACTGAGATGGAAAGGAGAACATTTGTGAGAGGAATTTTTAGAGAAGATGTGAGAATAGCATTTTTATTGGCTTATAAAAGCTAATGAACCCTAGGATCAAGGGAGGTGGCCGGGGGCTTCTTTTCTAGGGTTTTTATTTTTTTTAGATTTTTTCCCCTCCTTGAAACTTGTGCGAAGATAATCAAGCCTTGTTTTTGGCCAATTTCTGCCCAGTGTTTTGGCAACGTTTTCCTGAATTTTTCCATTAAAAATTATTTTAAGCAGAGGCTTTATTTTCTCCGGTCTGTTCTTTGATTTTATATGCTCTCCAATCATTACAAAATCTTTGATATTTTTTTTTGCCGTCGGATTATGCATTGTCACTGCTTTGTGGTCTCGGGTTCGGAACACGAGATTACAGTTTCGCTATCTGAGCTTGCACGCGATTAACAAAGAAGGGTTGCGAGTACGGCACGCCTGTAGCAAGGTGTTGTGAGGCGGCGCGGCGGCCTTCTGGTGGGCCCCTGGTGCACTTGAGGGCGGATCCGACGCAGGGCACTCTGAGGCCCACGCACTCTCTCGTTCATCCAATCGCAGCATGAGAAAAATGGTCATGCTGGGGGTTCATGCATTCCCTCTCCATCTATTGGTTCTCTAGCAGCACAACAAGGGGGAATCAATGCAATGAAAAGGGGTCCACAACATGTGGATTTGTGGAGCCAGGTTTGGTTTTGTTTTGTTTTCTTTTTTTTTGGTAATTAATTCTTTTAACTAAATTTGTTAGTTTAACTATTCTAGTTAGTTAAGTATTAGTAGATTATTAATTTGTTGTAGTTAATTTAGTTAGGAGTTGATTGCAGTTAATATATGAGAATTTTAGTGACATTTTGTTTAGTGGTCTACCTTGTCATTAATTTAATCATGATTAGCTAATGTCCTTGTACACCTAGGGAGATGAATCTAAGCTGAAATCTTGTGTGGTCAACGGCAGATCTCATATCTATGACTGTACACTTACCAAATGACCTACAATTTTTAGGAGATTTATTTCTAAAACCACTGGGTATTTGACAGGCTATGTATCGGGAGTGAATGGTCCATTTTCAAGGTTTTGTTGCCTTTATGTTATTTATTTAATTTAGTTGATTTATCTTTGATGGATCATGTAACTGGATAATATCCTGTGCTTAGATCTAGTGTTCAGAATTAGTTTGCCTATTAGAAGTAGAGATTTAAGAAGTGACAAACAAACCAGTATGGAGACTGAGATTGACCATTTGATTCTAGTTTAGGGGATTCGACCCTAGGTGCTTGACTTTTCTTTTATTATAATTAGTTCAAATAATCCCAAAACCCATTTCGCCTAAAAGTGTTGAAACCATAAGAACCACCTGTCCCTGTGGATCGACCCTCAAGTGCTACATCGAACGACCGTGCACTTGCGGTTATTTAAAACGAGGAGACAGAATCTCCCCATCAGGTATGTTATGTATATCATCACAAATGAGAATAATATTTATATTAGTTCAATTTTTTCTTTTGCATTCTTGTCATTAGAAATTAGTAATAATTATATGAGATTTGATAATAAGAGCTCAAATACAGTGTTAAGTTTTGAAACATGAAATTTTCAATTCACATATATTAAGGTTAGAGTCCTTTTCTTGATTTTTACTTAGGTATTGGATATTTGAGTGCCAGGTGAGTTACCTCTCCATGCGAGACATTTAACATGCTATCGACTTAGTCGCATGAACAACCTTGTCAAATTTGCCCCACTACAGAATGAACGCGGAATTACAACGACAGGCAAAAGAGTCACTTGACAAGGGGTTCATCAAAGAAAGTTTGAGCCCGTGTATAGTTCTCGCACTTTTTGTGCCAAAGAAAGATGACACATGGCATGTGTGTGTGGATTGCTACGCAATCAATAAGATCACTATCAAGTATCGTTTTCCCATTCCTCATCTTGATGATATCTGGATCTGATGTCAGGTGTCACAATCTTCTTTAAGATTGATCTTAAGAGCAGGTACTATCAAATTAGAATCCGGCCAGGGGACGAATGAAAAACTGTATTTAAAACTAAGGGTGGGCTGTATGAATGGTTGGTTATGCCCTTTGGACTGTTCAATGCTCCTAGCACCTTTATGAGAGTGATGACTTAATTGTTTCGACCATTTATCAGTAAATTCTTAGTGGTATACTTTGATGATATACTAATTTATAGCTAAACTCAGGAGTAACACGTCGGCCATCTGAGACAAGTCCTCCGCACACTCCAAGCTGAGAAGTTTTATACAAGCTCAAAGAAGTGTGCTTTCTGTACAGACATGGATGTCTTTCTAAGATTTGTGATTTTATCCGAGGGAGTTTCCGCTAACCTTGAGAAGGTGAAAGCAATCACCGAGTGGCCACAATTCCCGAACAATTATGGATGTTATGAGTTTGCACGGATTAGCCACTTTCTATTGTCAGTTCATAAAAAATTTTAGTGCTATTATGGTACCTATAACGACTGTCTGAAGAGCGAGAAATTTCAGTAGACTCCTGCCGCCACCATAACTTTTGCAAAAATCAAGAGGATGATAAAAAAGCTCATGTTATGCGTCTCCTTGACTTTTCGAAGATATTTGAAGTAACATGTGACACATCGGGACTGACAGTAGGTGGTGTGTTGAGTCAGGAGAACTATCTCATTGTTTATTTTAGTAAAAAAATTAAATGACGCCCTTTCTATTGCACGGATTAGCCACCTTCTATTGTCGGACCTTACACTTTTCTCTCTGTATCCAATTGTCCTTAACAAGACGTGAGCCTAGATTTCATAATAGTGTTGTCAAAAACTCAAAAAAGACACGACTCTATCCTAGTAGTTGATCAATTCTCCAAAATGGCTCACTTCATCCCGTGATTCAAGACCTCCGATGCGTCCCGAATAGCTATCATGTTCTTTGATAACGTCATCGAGTTTCATGGGTTGCCTAAAACTATGGTGTCCGATAGGGATGTTAAGTTTGTTAGCTATTTCTGTCAAACTCTTTGGCACAAGACGGGCACCAAACTAAAATTTTCGACATCTTTTCATCCGCAAACAGATGGCCAAACTGAAATAGTCAACAGAACTCTAGGCAATCTCCTTAAGTGTCTCGTTGGGGAAAATTTAAAAACTTGGGATCTCATTTTTACCTAAATTTGCATACAATGATTCTGTCAATAAGACTATAGGTCTTAGTTCATTTGAAATAGTAACTGGCTTTAAATCTAGGCAGCCAGTTGATTTAATTCCCATGACTCATTATCATTATAGGGTATCAGACTTTGCATCAGTATTCACCTGTCATATGCATGCACTACATGATGAGATCAGAGAGAAGATAACGAAAAATAATGCTGATTATAAAGCTTCTGCAGATTTATATCGTAAATTAAGGACATTTAATGTTGATGATTATGTAATAGTCTGCATGTGACCCGAGCGGTTTCTTTCGGGAACCGTGAAGTTACATGCTCTCAAGAAACCGGGAAGCACAGGGTTATTTCAAATTCTCAAGAAAATCAATTTAAATACTTATGTGATGAATTTCCCGTCGGACTTTGACATCAGTTGCACTTTTAATATTGAGGACTTGGTTCTATATAAAGGTACTTTTGATACCCCGTCTGATTCATTTTTGGATGAGCTTACTCAGGACCTTCTTTCTGAGAGTCTCCTTCTACCTCCACTTCTTTTTAAATTATCCTATACAACAGAAAATATAGATTCTATCTTGGATGATCAGATTATCTCTACTAGAGACGGAGGAACGCGATACTATCTCATTAAGTGGAAAGGAAGAAACCTGATTTAGAAAAATTCTTGAATTACCGAGGAGGACTTCTGACAGCTTGACCTCGATCTACTATAGCGCTATCAGAGCCAGCAGCTTCTCACCACACACTTGACAGAGTCAAGCTCTTCCCACCCAGAGGGAATTGATGAGGACATTACGCCGCTTAGGAGGCGATTCGATTGAGTCTATTTCATGAAGAGGCGTAATGCAATTCTTTGGTTTTAACTTAGTTTTATTTTAGACTTATTTTATGTCATTTAGTTGATGTAGTACGTGCATTTAGTACCACATCAATTATTTTTTAGCACTCTTTTGTTTTAAAGCCTATAAAAGGCCTCCTTGACTACTTCATTGGATTCATTGAATGGTTAAAACTTTTCTCAAATAGCCAGTTAAATTCTTGAGTTTATTTGCTCTCGAATTTTGAGTGTGAAGCCCGTGCAAGAAGTGAAAACCTAAAATTCTATCCTATTTTGAATTCCAAATTTTAATTACGATTTGAAGGTGATTGCGATCCTGGCTGATTTACATCAACATGCATTTGTAGCAAAATAAATATTAATCCCTAGAGTACGAAAACAAGGCAATATCCACCAATTACAAGTTCCGGTTTCTATTTTTTAACCCTCAAGAGTATTCTTTTGCAAAATTCCAAAAGTTGAAATTCCAGTACAACTACAACTGTACAAGACAATATGTAATTGTTAGATATTGCCTTGTGTTGGTACTCTCGAATTAATATTTATTTTGTTATAGCCCATAAATAATGTTTTCTTGTTTGTGTGAAAGGAAGGATCATATGAATGTGCCATGTCAAAAATTCCATGCATGCCAATTAATTATGCAAAGATTACAATGATAAGGTGTCATTGTTGTGAAATACATGAAGAGATGAAGGATTACAAGTCTATTCTAGTTTATTGGCGGTTCATGTACACTTTTTCGGTGTACAATTTGTCTTGTATTTTTTAGTGTACTAGTTCCCTTTCTACATGCTTTAGGATGATTTTGTCAGTTTGACCAAAGATTGACATGCGACAAATCACACACTCATGGTCTGCGAGACAATAAAGAATCATGACGTCTTTGACGTTTGGAAGTAAGACGACCGGTTGTAAGAGTTTTCTTTTTTTCGGATGGATCAATTTTGTATTTTCAAATCTTTATTTTCTCTATTTTTGGAGATCGTTTCGTTAAGTACTTATTAATGAAAAGCCGGGGGGCTTTCTTGGCCTCACAGACTTTTTCTCAAAAAAAAAAAAAAAAGAAAAGAAAAAGAAAGAAAGAAAGGGGTTAGTTGTGAATGCAGCAGTGCACTGTGACTTTTCTTCTTTACCATTTTATTATCTTGTCAATTGAATTAACTCTTTGGCTGCAAGCTCTTGTTCCTTTTTTTTTTGTTAATAATATTTTTCAGACTTGTTAAGAAGGCAATGTTGTTGCTTTGGTTGTTGAATTAAGCAATGTTGATACTCTTTAGCAATGTTGTTGCTTGTTCTAGTCTGTTATTTGGATACTTTTTCTCCATTCACCTGTACTAGTGGAGACCTTCCTGTTTAATTAGTAAGTTTCAATCCTAAATTTAAATGAGTACCTCATTACGCAGTCAATGTATAATCACATGCATCGTAGAAAAATGCACTGACGCCGCAAACTTAATTAATGTAGTATGATCCCCTATTCCATTTTTTGTGACTTTCCAGAAATAGAGAAAAGGGTTTTCTTGATGGCAGAAGGATTCCAAATGGTTTTGTTGCTTGATCTACTTCCTTGGCCAAATATATGCTGGACCTTCAAAAGCAACTCAATTTTGTAGGGGAAAAGGCAACAAAGGACTCAAGTGCTGGTCCTAGTGAGGATTCCATCACAAGCATGATTCCAGTTGATAAGTTCAGTATAAGTTATATAATCTACTGATGCATGCCAGCAACTATTCCCTTAGGCTGCAGTTGAATATTTGGTCTTCAAAAAAATATTTTCTGGTACTTTTTTTTAAATTTAAAATCTTTAGATTGCGAAGTATTTCTTTCTAGTTGCCATTTGGGCGCAAATAATATGGAACCTGAAAAGGGAATCGCATGTGGTAAAGATAAAATAAACAGTGAGAAAACAATAGTTCCACCCAAAATGGGAATTATACATTTCAAGATATTAGATAACTTTTGGAGTCTCAACTTATGAAAACTACCATCTCATAAAATCATGAAACTGGTATGCCGTGGTGTCAGCAGCACATTGCATTCTCCACTGCTCAAGCAGATTCCCGCCTAACATGTGATTTTATTCATTGCACAGTTGCGTTCCCAATTTGATGATGCCATTGAGAGTGAGCGCTCATTCTGTGGTGACTTGATGATTAGAGAGATCTCACCGCCATTTGTTCTGCCGGAAGAGGCTGAAGAGTTGGGATCATGGGAGATTACGCCACAGGTTACGATGCAGAAGATTCTTCCAATGACAATATAATATATGTAAAGTCTGTATGTTTGTTTTGGGCAATATTATTTCGAATGGTGGTTCTTGTGTTTCCACCAAACATCAGAAGTCGATATTGGAATTGTCAATGTATTGATTTGTTTTCCCATTCTTATGTCTTATTTGGTAATGAGAATGATATGTTTTCACTGCATAATGTGATCTGCTTAAAGAAATGAAAATAGTGAGCGTTAATAAATTTTGTCGCAATAACTTGTTGCCCTAAAATTTATGTTCTTCTACCTGGTTATACTTGGTTTGCGATGAAACAATCTATTCAATGATTTCTGCAGGAAAAGTGAGCGAGAAATACACATTTTGATTCTAATTTGATGCAAATTCGGGCCTTCTATGTATGTCACATTCTGAATGACGCATGAGCCTACAATACCTGAAGGGATGATATTGCTGTAAGCTCATGTATTACAATGCATCCATAATAGTGTAGCACTGAAATATTAGTTTGGAAATTATATCTGATGTCCCATGATGAATATTGATAACTTATGACCAGGACAAAACCAGGTAGTAGTTAGTGGCGAATTTACCTAGTAATAGGTATTCATAAAAACTATAGCAAAATTTTGAGCATTTTCTCCACATGTAGTGCTTATAATGAAAATTTCAAGGTTCCATGCTTTTTGGTTACTAGTATCTACTATGTAAAGATTTTGAGGTGTTGTGGCTAAAATACCTGTTGCTTCTCTGTTTTATATGGAATTTAAAGGGATGTTTGATTGTGTTTTGCAGAAAATGTGCTACAGAAAATTTAATTTCTACTTTTTCTTTAACACTGATTTCCTGATCTTTCCTTTTTCATCCAGAGTTAATAGAATAGACATCATTATGGAGATACTGGGGGTCCCAAGGGGGGAAATGAAGAAAGATGATAAGGTAAATTCTTGTCAACTGTGGAATCTTGTAAGTAAGTTTCTTTGCTGCATTTCACAATTCTATGCAAGATTTATTTGTTACCAGGTTTATATGTTTAAGCAATTCCTGTATTCATTGTAGTGTTTTCTATTCATTGTAATGTTTTCTATCTCATATTTGCTCTGCAGAAGCCAATATTCAGCTCCCAACATAAGCTTTGGGTTGAAAGCCGGCTGATGAAATCGATATCTTTCCCCGTCCCCTTGAAAATATAGCTTATAGTTATAGGTCTTCAAAAATCTGGACAATATACTATAGAGAATATTCTAATAATAATTTCCTAAATACGGTAGACGACAACTGTTGGAGAAGATGGTGAGTGTAGCGGAGAGCTTGTTGTATCAGACATGGCATGGAAGAAATTATTTTGTTTCAAGAATGGCTTCTTACCAAACTTTGTACATAGTCAAGGTGCAGGTGAGACTCTGAGAAAAATTCTCTCTAGGAAAAAAAAAAAATCCTAGCCTTTTCTATTCATCAGCACTTCAGTTTTTCACTTTTTTTAGTAGGAAGACAAGCTTTGGTTGGCTTTCTCACTTAAACTCTTCTTATAAGCTAGGTTCCTGACTTAACACATGTCTATATGCATGCTTCACAGAATCACTGTCCAATATTTTACACGTTTGCAGCCACCCTTTTTGACATCTTACAAGGAAGCATTACTGACAAATTACCTTTTTGAACTATTTATTGATTTTAATGTCAAAGATAGTCGATGGATCTCTTGGAAAAAGAAAGATAGTCAATGAATATGTGAAATTGTTTCTGTGGATGATTTCACAGACTGAGATATCCTAATTGCAAACTTGCAATCTGTCATCTTAGACTAGACAATCACCAAAATTTTCTCACATAGATGAGATGGATTCTCAAATTCATCGATGTTTCGAATTCTCCTTGTTGGTGTTTCTCTCCCCTTGGGCATACTCTCAACCTTAGAAAATCATTATGAGTCATGACTAAGGCTTATCACTTGAATTTCTGAGATACAAACATCTTGTTTGTTCTCCCTCCTGTTCTTCTCTCATGCACATTTGTTTTTGTTCATGCAATCTCATTCTCGTACGACTCTTTTAGTCTAAACTATTATTGTTATCTTCCACTAGTTTATATTATTCCCACTTGTTTGTCATCTTGGGATTCTTTTGACATTTGAATTTCATGCAATATTTGCTGTCCTTTTGTTTCGTCCTCGCATGAGTTTAAAACGTTTCCAATGCAACCAGTTTCTATGCTCTCTCTTCTTGTTTGGCCCATGTGTTGTCCAAAGCTTGGTTCGGGGTGGCTCATGTTTGTCATTGTTCTTCGAGATTGACATATAAAACATCCTCCTCGAATTGGTTTGTTACAACTCATCTCATGTTATAGCCATTGATAGATACATATTTGTTTTCAAGCACATTCATCGAAACAACATGATAATTTTACTTCTTTCTTTTTTGAACTTCATTTTGACACTCAATCCTTATAGGCTAACTACATAGACCTCTCATACAATGTCGATGATGCATCTATAGCACATATGCAAGATTTTAGACCTGATTCTACTATTTCAGTGAGTTGATTTTGTTAGTTCCCAACTAAATTCAAAAGAAATGCCAGCATGCTAACTGATAAATGGAGAAATATGGAAAGAATTGATGATCGTTTCATTAATTCAGAGAGAAATTGTGACCACAGGCAAACAGAGTTCATGCACCTTTAAGGAGAGAATGGATTAAATCAAGAATTTTAAATTTGGGGACTCTTGTTTCACTCTGCTTGCTAATTATTTTTTTCTAACATGTTCTTTTCTCCTTTTGGATAGTGCCTCCACCCTCCTCTGTAGAGACGTGTGATGCTAAAATGACGCAGAATGTATAAGACATGAATTCCCCAATCGTCACCCCTTTCCCACTTCTAAAGGTTATAAATACTTCCTTTTGTGTGTCTTCTCAGAGCCTCCCTCTTTCTTGTGTTTGAGTATCGGTGTGTCGCATAATCTGATCCAATGGCCGGAGGAGCAATGGTGAAGACCGATGGAGGGAAGGAGTATCCGGGAAAGATAACACTCTTTGTTTTCATCACTTGCCTCATCGCTGCAACTGGTGGTCTCATTTTTGGCTATGACATTGGAATCTCTGGTAACTACTTGATTGATCAAAACACTGTTTTCATATATTCAATCACATTCTTTATAATGAATTTTGATGTTATTATTATTATTTATTTTTTCTATCGTAGGGGGAGTGACCTCAATGGATTCTTTCCTGCTAAAGTTCTTTCCATCTGTGTACCAAAAGGAAAAGGAGGATAAGAGCACAAACCAGTACTGCAAGTTTGATAGCCAGTTGCTGACAGCGTTCACTTCATCGTTGTATTTGGCAGCGTTGATCGCCTCTTTCTTTGCTTCCAAGATCACAAAGGTTTTTGGAAGGAAGTGGTCGATGTTTGGAGGTGGTATCACATTTCTTGCTGGTTCTGTGCTGAATGGAGCTGCGGAGAATGTACTCATGCTCATCCTTGGCCGGGTTCTCCTTGGTGTTGGGGTTGGATTCGCAAACCAGGTGAATTCAGGCTACTGACACGAATTAATCACCTGATAATATTGAAATTGATTATAGAAGTTAACATGTGGCTTTTAAAAGCTAATAGAGACTTAATAGTGATTTATCCCGAAATATTAATATGAAAAATCTGCAAATTCCAAGAGTTAACAATTAATGACACGGGAAAGAGAAATGTTTATTTTTATGAATTTGTTCATTCAATTCATTTCAAAATAAGTTGTATCTTGTTCAAAGCGATCAATAGAGTTGGAAAGTTGGAGTTATAGTTGAAGCAGCCAATAGAAAACCAAAATAACTAGTTATAGTAGGCATGAAAGAGCTAAATTAGATATCTTCTTTGCTACATAACTAAGTTTCATTTAGTTTCAAATAACAAAGAACACTTCACGCATATGCAACAAGCACCCAATATCTTTCACATTTCTTTTATTGTGTTCATGGAATCTGACATACAGGCAGTCCCCCTCTATTTATCGGAGATGGCCCCTGCCAGGCTTCGAGGTATGCTGAACATCTGCTTTCAGTTGATGACCACACTTGGCATCTTGGTGGCCAACCTCATCAACTATGGCACTACAAAGATCAAGGGTGGGTGGGGATGGCGTGTGAGTCTGGCCCTTGCTGCAGTCCCTGCTTCTATCATCACCCTTGGTGCTCTAATCCTTCCCGACACCCCCAATTCCCTCATTGAGCGCGGCCACCAGGAGAAGGCCAAGGCCATGCTTCAAAGGGTCCGAGGCACGGATGAGATACAGGCCGAGTATGATGACCTGGTGGCCGCCAGCGAGGAGGCTAAGACCATTGCAGACCCTTGGAAGAATATTCTAGACAGAAAGTACAGGCCTCAGCTCACTGTTGCCATACTTGTTCCCTTCTTTCAGCAGGTGTCTGGCATCAACATCATCATGTTCTATGCCCCGGTCCTCTTCAAGACAATCGGGTTTGGGGACAATGCTTCACTCGTGTCTGCAGTTGTTATCGGTCTTGTCAATTTGTTCGCAACCTTGGTCTCTATTGCCACTGTTGATAGGCTTGGTCGGCGAAAGCTCTTTCTGCAGGGTGGGATTCAAATGCTTGTCAGTCAGGTAAATGGTGGTACAGTTCATAATTTTCTAGACTAGTTCGGTTATGTAGCATTGATCGTGTTGTGGATTGAGAATTCTTTTTCTCATTTTTTGTCACATAACAAGAAATTAGCTACAAACTATTCTGCATTACTAAGAAGAAACCTGAAAATTTTGAGAGCATTCCATATCGCAAGTCTTATTGATTTCAACATGCGCAGATTTGCTATGATTTAAAACCCATATGCATCAATCTGATTCAATCAAAATTTTCTCCACATATCTTGAAGCTTTTGACATTCACCATCTCAGAAATCACAAATTTCTCCATACCAATTGCACTTCTCTTGTGTTGCAGATAATTATTGGAACCTTGATGGCAGTCATGTTTGGAACAAGCGGGAACGCGACAAAGCCCTCCAAGACATTCGCAGGCTTTGTATTGTTCTTCGTCTGCACATATGTTGCAGGTTTTGCATGGTCATGGGGACCCCTGGGTTGGCTTGTCCCGAGCGAAATATTTCCTCTGGAAATTCGATCTGCAGGACAGAGCATAACAGTATCTGTCAACATGCTGATCACCTTCATCATCGCGCAGACCTTCCTCTCAATGCTCTGCCATATGAAGTTCGGCCTCTTCTTCTTCTTCGGTGGCTGGGTGTTCCTGATGACCACCTTCGTCGCCTTCTTCCTTCCAGAGACCAAGAACGTCCCTATCGAGGAAATGACGCTCGTGTGGAGAAGGCACTGGTTTTGGAGAAAGTTCATCCCCGAGAGCGTTGAGAACAAGGGAAGTATTGAGATTGTTCATGGACGACTGAAGACTAATCTTGTCTAAAATTCAAAGTGAACCTTGAAAGACTTTCGTGACAATATGATGATGGAGACTCTTATGATTTCCCTCTCAAATTTTATGTAAGAAAGACGAGATGAATAAAGAAGTGAACAAGTTACTGCAATGTGATTCTTCTCTCTTATAGCTATCATACAACTCTTTGCTATCTACAACTATGTTTGCTAATAGTTTTGACAATTTTTGTCCATGTTCTTTAATTTCTACAATGACCAACTCAATAGGGGTCCATGTCTAATCCAAGCTAAGACCAATAAACTAATCGTGGTTGATTAACTTAAGCTAAGACCAGATTAACTTAAGCTAACTAAGACTGATTTAAGTTGAACTAAACAAAAATCTATGTTGGATAATTTGTGGCATTTAGTTTATTGTATCTTGCAACATGTGCCTTTTCTAAATGCCTGATACTTTACCATCGGAGATGTTAGAATTTAAAAAAAGAAAAATTAAAAGATACAGAATTGCATAATTTGTATAAGATATATTTATATTAAGACATTTGTTTTGGCTCCATCTCATTTGTTTTTAATTTTATTTGTTGTAATAAAAGATATTATAATTTTTTTAGCACTAAAATTTGAAATCTTATTAGTTATTGAATAATTTGTTACATTAGGTAAATATCATTCCCACCTTCTGGAAACATTCACATTTTAAACTTTTCAAAATTTTATGACAGAGCAGTGACCCTTATCCTTATATTAAATATCTAACCTTTTATTCTTGCTCCGACACATAATTTATAACCACATTTGTTTTTACCTATAAAATTTTCTTTTACCATGTAGATTTCACTAAATCAAAGAGATTACAAAGAATTTTCTACACTCTATTACAAGTTTCATCCACTGTGGTTCGATACTATTTATCTATAGACCTTCATGTGCATAAATACCTTGTGGCGATGTGAATGATTGCGTGAATATTTCAGATCTCCAAAACTGCATGACTCGCACATTGCGATTTCTTCATAACTGCTGAGATAATAGTCACTGATTGTTGGGATTGATATGCAGAGATATCCGCCACTATTCATAACTGGCTCCACAGAAATAAAGGCGCTAAAACATTTAGAACGTGGAGATAATTTGACGGCGTAACTGACTCCGTCAGTTGTATCCAGCGTGGAAGCGGAAGTCTCCACGAAGGGCCTTTGTTGCGGAGGTCGGGGCTTCCGACGAGTGAGATGGACCCGTCCGAGTTGAATATCCGGATGAACGTTCCCGGATAAATGTGGTCGTAGAGGGACTTGACAGTTACAGATATCGGAGAGGGACTTGACAGTTGCGGATGTCGGAGAGTGACCTCGAGTCGAGCGTGGACTCGGAGCAAGGTCCGAGACTTTCTCCTTCGACCCGCAATGGTCCAGCTGACATGTCAAGTTTGTTTTTTGCTTCAGATGAAAACACTTGTTACGATCATGACGTGAGTCAAAATCTGACCACTATAGCCATAAGAAAATTAAAAATATAGAAATCAATTAACTCCAATTTGTCGAAACCGCATAAACGCATACCAGATAAGTAATTTTTCATGGTCCACCCAAGATGAAGATTGGGAAAGTGAAGGCATTAAATATGATACGCTAGTAAATTATAATATTAATATTATATAAGATAAGGGGATTTGTAAGTAAATAGGTAGAGTAAGAAATTGTTAACCATATTCTATCCTTTTAAGATCCACTTGCATCCCTGAGTTCCAACAAAAAGTATGGGTCAAAATATTTCATGTCATTATTTTCAAGTCAAATATAATGAAGCTTTTATTGTAGGATTTGGATTGGCCTCTCGTTTAAAAAGAAAATCACAGAAAGTTGGAGAATTTGAGAGGAGTTACTAAGATCACTTATAACAAAAAGGTCATAAATTTAAATTATGTTATCAATATTATTATTAGAAAAATTATTTCTCGTGTATCAGGATAGGATAGGAGGGACCCAACATATTTTTCTTTAAAAATTAAAGAAAGTTAAAGTTAGAAAATATATTGGTTTCATATATTCACAATACTTAAATGATTCATGTCACACTAAATGTGCCACTTTTTAGCTTGATGCGTAAACTTTTAGTATTGTTTCTTCTTTCTAAAGACAAATAAACTTTTTACTTTAATATTTATTTATAATTTATTTTAGTATTAGGTATATTTTATTATATTTTGAAATTCCAATCATTGTTTACTTTTAGAGAAAAACTTATTGAAAAATATTGGAGGGTTCTGCATTAATTTTCTAAAAATAAATAATTATATTAGTTAGTTGAAAATATTGAGGAAAGCTAAATAAAAGATTGATATTGGCTATATTTTAGGACCATCTAAAAAATCTCTTAACAAAAAATGTATGTCTATCTTTATTTAACCTTGATAGAATCGACATAGGAGAAAATAAATAAGCAGAGGATTAGATTTTTTCCAACAAAACATCAGATTATGATCCTCAGAATCCCTTTTAAATATCTTACAAAGTATTTCAAATTTTAAAACTAGGGAGAGGATATTTCTCCTAACCAAATAACAAACTATTCAAATTAGAGAAAAAATAGGAGATTTTGTTGAGATATCTCCTAACAAACTAACAAACTATCCAACAACCTGAGGAATATTTGTATAATAATGGAAAATGTCAAAACAATAGTAAACTCGGTTATACACTGTACTAATTTTTCACTCCCTCACTCTCTCTATAAATAATCCACCTTCTCCTCTTTTAGTATATCTTCTTTTCAACTTCTCACTCTCTTCTTTACTTTCTTTAATAGATTCTCAATAGGGGATAAAGCGAATGGCAGTTGGTGTAGCTATTGGTAAAGGAAATGGCAGAGACTATCCAGGAAAAATAACACAATTTGTATTCATGAGTTGCCTCATCGCCTCATGTGGTGGTCTCATCTTCGGTTATGATATTGGGATCTCTGGTAATTATTGATCTATTAGTCTTTAGTTATAGCTTAATTATTTCTGATTTTCATATTTTCTTTGCTATATTGATTCATGTTAAATAGAGTGTAATATTGTAGTTTAACAATATTGCAAAGCATTTGATGTTAGCAAGATTCTCTTCAGACATGTTAATTTTTTAAATTGAAAGAATATGTAAAAAAAAATTTAGAAAAAATTGTGAGTAAAATTTTATATTTAGAACGCTAAATAATAAAAATGTGTTTTGCATAAGATTTATTTATTTGTGGGCATTATTTTGCTTTTTATAAAGTGTCAATAAAGGATATTTATTATCAAAGTTTATATATTTCAGCAAAACTATTAAGAATAGAGAAAAAGTGCTTTGCAAACAGAAATAAACCATATTAAAGTTTTTGACATTATATTAAATGGATAATTGTTATTATAAAATTGAACCTATAGGTAACTGATTTAAGTTGATTCCAAATGAAGAATAATGTCTTTAGATGTTTTAATATATCTAATCAATACTTTTTTTTCATATCTTTTCTAACAACAGGGGGAGTCACATCAATGGATTCTTTTCTCGTAGAGTTCTTTCCATCTGTATATCGGAAAATGAAAGAGGATACTGGAACGAACCAATACTGCAAGTTCAACAGTCAGTTGCTTACAACATTCACATCGTCTTTATATTTGGCCGCACTAGTCGCTTCCTTTTTCGCTTCAACTGTGACTAGAGTTTTGGGAAGGAAATGGTCTATGTTTGCCGGAGGTATCACATTTCTCATAGGTTCTGCTCTAAATGGTTCAGCAAAAAATGTACTAATGCTTATTCTTGGGAGAATCCTTCTTGGAATTGGAGTTGGGTTCGCAAATCAGGTAATATATTAAATTCTTACACAATTATTCTTACGATTTGGATGATATAGGATTTAAATTTAAATTTTCTTATGATTCAGCTAACAGAAGAGATAATAAGACAATTTGTGCATATTTACTATAATATATATTCATTACACGTTCAAATATAAAGTCGATGAATCTTACTTTATTTAGATTGATTGGTTATACCTTTATATAGGAATAATAGTAATCTATATTGTTTAAATGAATATTGTATTTTTAGGAGTTCCTTAATATTGAAAAATGGAGCCAAAAATGTTTTTCTAACATAAAATTAAGTGTACATATTCTCAACAAATCTACTAAATCTAGTTTGTTTAACGTTGTGTTGTGATATTAAATTTAATTTAGTAATAGATTACCAAATTAGCAAAGTTAAGTGTATTATTTTTTGTTACCATGCTAGAAATATGCTACTTTATGTTATATTAAATGATATATCAGTTGAAACATCACCTTTGCATAAAGAATAATGCCGTGTTCATCAAAACTAAAAGCAATTTTGGGACAACTTCAGTTTTTATCATCTCAGAGAAGTCACATTTTAATAGCGAGAAGAAAATTTAGAGATTAGTTACAAATATATCATAAACATTCAACATACATTTTCTTTCAACTTGTCAATAACCGTTGCTCAATAATGTATTGTAGTCCGTACCAGTCTACCTCTCTGAGATGGCCCCTGCTCGACTTCGTGGCATGCTCAATATTGGTTTCCAGCTCATGACGACCATTGGCATTTTCATAGCCAACGTCATCAACTACGGCACTGCGAAGATAAGCGGTGGCTGGGGATGGCGCATAAGCTTAGGCCTAGCGGCAGTGCCTGCTGGAATTATCACTTTCGGTTCCCTTTTTCTCCCCGACACTCCAAACTCCCTCATTGAGCGCGGGTATGATGAGAAGGCCAAGGCCCAGTTGCAAAGGATCCGTGGCACCAATGACATCAAGGCTGAGTTTGAAGATTTGGTTGCTGCCAGCGAGGAGGCCAGGAGAGTGCAGCACCCGTGGAAGAACATACTGATGAGGAAGCACAGGCCTCAGCTGATCATGGCCATCATGATCCCTTTCTTCCAGCAGCTCACGGGCATGAACATCATCATGTTTTATGCTCCGGTGCTCTTTAAAACCATTGGATTTGGCGATGATGCTTCTCTGATGTCGTCTGTGATTACCGGCCTCGTCAATCTGTTTGCCACCTTCGTCTCCATTGCCACTGTTGACAGGTTTGGACGTCGATTTCTCTTTTTAGAAGGAGGGACTCAAATGCTCATTTCTAAGGTATTTCTGCCATCTTAATTATTTATAATTGTTTTGAAATATCATTCTTTCTGATCGTATTTTTTTTGTTTGCAGACTCTAGTAGGAATACTGATGATGAAACTATTTGGTACAAGTGGAGTAGCGCATGACCTTACCAAGAGCTATGCAATTGCTCTGGTTTCTCTCATTTGCACCTTCGTTGCTGCTTTCGCGTGGTCATGGGGACCCCTGGGGTGGTTGGTCCCCAGTGAGATCTTCCCTCTGGAGATTCGATCAGCGGGTCAGAGCATCAATGTGTCTATTAATATGTTGTTCACCTTCTTCATCGCGCAAGCTTTCCTCCCCATGCTATGCCACCTCAAGTTTGGGCTCTTCTACTTTTCGCGGTGTGGGTTACAATCATGACTGGATTCATCTACTTCTTCCTCCCTGAGACGAAGAATGTGCCTATTGAGGATATGCTTCATGTCTGGAAGAAGCATTGGTTCTGGTGCAAGTTTATTGAAGAAGATGCCGCAGTATGATTTGATTCAGAGAGAAAGTGGAAGCTCAATATTGATAGCTTTGGACATAAGCATGGTGCATAAAGGTCTGAACTTTAGTTGATCCAGTTTTCAGGCTTAGATGTTTTGACATTTTTTTTTTTGTTCTTTTAGTACTGAATCATGCTTGTTAATAATTGACATTAGTTGTAATCCCAGTGAATTTTTATTCAACGTTTCTGATGTGATCTTTTGCATTTTATGAATCTGATACACAAATTTAAGCTCATTTGAAAACACTTGCTATAAGAGTGTACAACATAGCAATTCTCACTTCCCTCACTCTTTGTGCCAGCAAATCTCACTGAGTCACTGGTGTCGAAATTGGATCTATTTGTCTCCAATTTGTTCGATTGTTGAGTCAATTTGGTACTTTACGATCTCTAATCGACTGAGCTTAGCTCGGTCCCAAGCAGCTCAAGTACATAGCTGTCTGCCCGACTCATCTGCGTCCCTCTAGAATTCTTCTATGCTGTTGCCCATAACAATGCGGGAAAGACTAGTCGCTGGCACTGACCCAGAAGGTCTGATCCGATTTTTCCCTGCCCGAACATACTGATACTCAGCACGGCCCTGAACCACGGCCACACTGGCTGCCATACATGCCCTTGTAACACCCGAAATTTATCCAGTGCTGGTGAACCCGAGTTCAGGAAGGGGGAAGAGGAGGCAGTACGCAGTTTTTGGAGAAACCCCTTGCGCTGAGGCCATTGTATTTGTCTGAGACAATTAATTTTCAGAGTTAAGGATCACTTCGAATCAAGAGATGAGGATGTGCGAGAGAGATCAGACGAAAAAACTTCGTGCAGACAGAGACTACTGGTTTTTTAAAATCAATCAGTTTTCCCTCCTCCAGTTTTCTATGCACTATGGGTCTGTTTGGTTGGCGTAATTGACCGTAATTCGTAGTTGTAATTGGTAAAGTCTTTTTCAATTGTAAATAAGTTGCATCAATGATAGTTTTACGGTGTTTGGTTGGTAAAATAAAGTTGTTTGTAACAATGCGTATTGTATTTTACGGTGTTTGGTTGGTAAAGTGAAATTGTAATTGAGCTGCAGTATTGTGTTTTACAGTGTTTGGTTATGAGTGCGTAAGTCGTAAGTGTCTCAGTTGACCCAAAAAATAACTGTTTGCTGATTTTTTTATTTTTAATAATAAGTCAATAAATACAATAAATAATTAACAAATCCATAATAGTTAATAAGAAACGGATAAATTAGGTAAAATACTATTTAATTTATAATATAAAATTGTATAAAAGACAAAAATAATAAACCAAAAAAAAAATTTGGTAGATTGCGAATTGCAATATAATAATTAGTATAATAATTTTTTAACGATTATTTAGAAATCTAATGTTCCACTGGAAAATATTAAATATTAATTGTAGTAAATTTCAAACGATCTTTTTATCTATATTTTAAAATAAAGGTTAATTTTTATTAAATAAAGTATAAAAAAAGATTAATTGAATAAATTAATTACATTAATTATTAGAAAAATGAATCTAGCGTCAAATAATTCTCTGCAAAACAGTCCTGCATTCATAAAAATTTTAGCTTAAAATGAGCCAATTGTAACTCAAATATGTTAGAACGTATATGCAGTAGGTAGCTAGATATCTGAATTGAAATTTACAATAGAATACATACATAACACAATTCAGAACATCCGATCTATTAATGTCAGAAACTTGGCAGACAAACAATAAGCTCATATTCAAATGTGCTAACATGAGTATAAAGTACACTCTCTGTTTCTTAAATAAATCCATAAAAAACTCCTATTGCTTCGCGTACAATATCTGCTCGGACATGCAGAAAGTGCAAGCCGGTGCGACCTCCATCCACATATCTGACCCTTAGCCTACGACCATGTTAGGCCCAGTAACGCCCGTCTCTCTTCCCCTGATGATCCCAACTCGTTCATCCTCCGAACCTAGCTGTCAAAATTAAGAATCGTCTCAAATAGGTATATATATATATATATATATATATATATATATATATATATATATATATATATATATATATGATAAAGAGGATGAGATGCTTAAAAAAAGCGCTGAAAATTATTTAAAGTGCAAAGTAAAGTGTATGGACCAAACCATTCATGAATCTCCAATCAGAAACCTTCATTTTACAGTATCTCCTCACTTGTCATCTGAGAGTAATGTACCCAATATAAAAATAATGAGACATAATAATGCATAGGAAAGTAATAATTGAAAATTGGTCAGTTTCAATACCCATAACTGGAAGGATAGTTGCGATGTGTTAGGTAGCTCATGTCCACTAAAATGGCATATATCTCAGCCGCCGAAAATGACCTGAAATTGGAGAAATTAATTGACAGAGAAAAGATCATATATTTGATTAAAATTCATACAGCAGAGACATAAACTCAACCGATTCAAACACATGGCTGGGAAAAACACAAATATACTTGAAAAGCCCTAAAGAGGACTGATATGCGCATACTTATTCTACCAAATTCGAATTATTCCCACATACTTACTGATGGATCAGCATACAAGTTCAGTCATTTCTCTCCTGGAGCCTTCTTTTTAAGTATTGATACATGTTAACATACAAAACAAAGCAAAAAACAAGAGTTGACTAGCAATATGTAAGAAGGGGAGTATGGCAAAACATTTTTATTACCTGAAAATATTGACTTGAGACTTGTTATATGCCCAACTGTAAAGGAAGCAAGCTCTTAAAAAATTGTCAGTTAAATAACTAGCCATCAATTCAATGAAAGAAAAAATGAAAGATCTCATTTCCTTGGGTTACATGGTTAACTAAAACCCGGCCCATTACAATTCAATGAAAGAAAAAATGAAAGAGCTCAGGATTCATCACAGCTCTTTACCCAAACCCGATCCGTCACAATCCAAGCAAAGAAGAAGAAGATAGCTCAGAGTTTCATCACAGCCATTACAAACCCAACAAAGGGGAAGGAGTGAGCTCAGTGTATCATCATGGCTCAATCTTCATCCCAATCCAGCCCACCGTAAATCACAAAGAAGAAAGAAGTTTGAAAAACCCGGAGCTCTGAATAACAGACAACTCACCTGGCAGCTGTTGCCTGCTGCTGCCCACATTCCCAACCACCTTTGCCACCCCATACCTCTTAAATGATTCATTGAACACTACATTTCTTAATGGATAGCATCACCCAGTTGTCAGGTCACAACACCTCCACCCTTTCTTTCATTGCGCTGTATCAGTTTGGGATTTCAGAAAATGAGTGCATCAATGACGAGAACAGGAAGTAAGCCGGAGTCACAAAGACATGATGTAGCTGGCTGGGTTCAGTAACAACAGTGGCCTGTGTCTATAACTCCTCTCATGTCCAAGTATCTGGCATTGTATATTGATCATCCATCAATACATGTAAGCAATAATGGTGATAAAAAAAAGTATACATAGGTAAAGGTCTAGTTTCTCAGAGATTATACTCACTGTTCTCCCTTCATGGATTGAAGAAGCCTGCAAAAATTTCCTAACAACATTTCTTGATTCTAGTAAATATTCCCAAATGAAGCAAGATAAGGCGAACATCACGAACATGTTCTCACTGGTAAAGCCTCTTGTGATCGTGCAAGAAATTCAAGAATATAAAATCAACACAAACTAAAGCTAAGAAAAGGTGAAAAAAACCCAATGAGCATTTGAGCTAGCACAATTATTCAATCAGGAGTAGCAATACTCAGATCCTGAGTCTACAGATCCCAGGATAAGAGAACAGAGAGATCTCTATTCTAGCCAATATCAGTTGTGAAGAGGTCTAATTTCCTATTCTACTGTAACTTATAAGTCATAACACAAGGCTGCAACTTTTAAGTAACCCCCCAAAGAAAGGTTCAAGATACATATATAAACAAACAAATACAGGAACAAATTAAGAAAATACCCAAATGCAAACAATAAGGTGGGATGGGTTTATGAGAGTTATGAATGTCTGGTGAATGATAAACATCAAGCATATTATATGATACGAAGGACAAGTAAGAAATCAAAGATGCAAAGATGTGTGTTAATGTGATTTATATGATAACCACTTTCTCCATAAACCATAAACATAACTCAATTGAAAAGGCAGAATAACTTTGGGTAAATAAATATATTTCTAAATTGTTAATGAAGAGGTTGAACCTAGGACATCTTGAAACCTGCTCTAGTACCATGTCAAAACCACTTTACCCAAAAGCTTGCTCACAAGTTTCAGGAAAAAAATCTATATCGAGCTAACTTAACACTTAAACTAGTTTAAATGATGGTCATAATCAAGAACTACCAGATATAACTCAATATTAATACTTAAAATTAAATATCTGAATTTTGTATATCATCAATCACAGAAATATTTTATGAAACAGCTATTAGAAGTATAACAAAGCATACCTCTTGCTTGGCACGGAAGCCTTCTAATTTATCACTAACTGACACCTCTGTTAATTTCTGGGTTTCCCTGTTACAATTAAGAACAACGGATTAAAATGAGCAGAGATGAAAGAAAGACTCATCCTCTCCCCATGCACTCTGTGAGAGAACTCCTCTGCAGTGACTAAGTTCTCGATGGATCACTGCATTTTAACGTATAAAGATCAAGATGATAGAGAAAACACAAAAGATGTTTCTATCAATGTAGCTTCTTACTTTTGGGCTATATATGTTCCCATGAATGTTTTTGTAAAAATACCAATTGAACTTTAAACAGCCTTAGAATAAAGAATACTCAAAATAGGCAACCATCAAAAAACCGCTCATTACTTTCACAGAGGAAAAAGCGCTCCAATTTTGAGAATCCACCAGTAATCAACAGATCATAGAATTCATAGATACCATTGCATGCAGCAAGATAATGTTGTTCCACGTGATAGTTACAAAAGTATTCTGGTTAAAAATGCGTCAAATAAGATGCAAAGAAAGTCGTTCTTCTCGTTACTTTTCTGATATTGATTGATATAGTATATAAGTGATAACCAATGCTTTAATAGTGCAAGTAATCAAGCATCAAAAAACTAACTGAACCAGCAAAGAGAAGGCTTACCCACACAACGAGACAAAAGAGGGGCTTACCCACACAACGCGAGAAGAAAGAACTGAACCAGCAAAGAGAAGGTGAGAGGCAGCCTGTCCTTCCTGAAAACAAATGAACCAAGAAAACAAATTTATAGAAAGTAACTACTTCATACATAAATTTTGAATTCAAAAGGAGAATACAGAGTTTAGAAGCTTGCTTACCAATCAAGGAAGTAGGCAGAAGGGGCCAACAATGCACGAGCAATGACATACCTGTATGGTCTGTCCACAATCTTGCTGACCCTCATGTTGAGTGCAGCCAGTAAGAGGAAAAACCCAAACTCGGCCCATTACAATTCAATGAAAGAAAAAAGAAAGAGCTCAGGATTCTTCACAGCTCTTAACCCAAATCCCAACCGTTACAATCCAAGCAAAGAAGAAGAAGATAGCTCAGATTTTCATCACAGCCATTACAAACCCAGCAAAGGGGAAGGAGTGTTCTTCAGGCCTGCTTCCAGGTGAGTTGTCTGTTCTTCAGGCCTGCTTCCAGGTGAGTTGTCTGTTCTTTCTTCTTTGTGACACTGTGGGCTGGATTGGGATCAATATTGAGCCATGATAGTGTGTAACGAACTGCTGCCCAATTACAGAAACCAAACGGGAACTGTAAAGAGACGTAGGATATTGAAGACTAATGTCAAAAAATGAAAGAGCTCAGGATTCATCACAGCT
Organism: Agave tequilana; assembly: GCA_038442645.1. Classification (NCBI taxonomy): domain Eukaryota; kingdom Viridiplantae; phylum Streptophyta; class Magnoliopsida; order Asparagales; family Asparagaceae; genus Agave; species Agave tequilana. The sequence continues at coordinate 140,318 of JAVJIF010000806.1, forward strand.
CTTAACCCAAACCCGATCCGTTACAATCCAAGCAAATAAGAAGAAGATGGCTCAGAGTTTCATCACAGCCATTACAAACCCAGCAAAGGGAAGGAGTGAGCTCAGTTTATCATCATGGCTCAAGCTTGAAGGAGAGCTGCGATTTGATCGCCACCTCATCCCGTAGTATGATAACTGTAACCCAAATTCTCATATTTATATATACTTTCAGTAGACCAAAGGCCCGGGAATTGGAGAAAAAAAGTGACAACTAACAGAACAGTTTTTCAGTAAAGGTCAAAAAACAGGTGACAAAATCTCCAACACTGAAAACAGGCCAGAGAAACTCCACCAAATTAAACTCCACCACTGAAAACTCATAGACAAACTCCACCACATTAACAGGAAACACAAATTCCTGTAAGAGGAAAAAAGCTCATGGCTCAATATTGATCCCAATCCAGCCCACAGTGTCACAAAGAAGAAAGAACAGACAACTCAACTGGAAGCAGGCATGAAGAACAGACAACTCACCTGGAAGCAGGCCTGAAGAACAGACAAGTCACCTGGGAGCAGGCCTGAAGAACAGACAACTCAACTGGAAGCAAACCAATAGAACAGACAACTCACCTGGAAGCAGCAGGAGCTCAAAAGACAACAGGGAGCTCAGGAGGGTGTCAGTGTGTAACGAACTGCTGCCCAATTACAGAAACCAAACAGGAACTGTAAAGAGACGTAAAGGCTAATGTCAAAAAATGAAAGAGCTCAGTATTCATCACAGCTCTTAACCCAAACCCGACCCGTTACAATCCAAGCAAATAAGAAGAAGATGGCTCAGAGTTTCATCACAGCCATTACAAACCCAGCAAAGGGGAAGGAGTGAGCTCAGTTTATCATCATGGCTCAAGCTTGAAGGAGAGCTGCGATTTGATCGCCACCTCATCCCCAAGTTAAAAAACTTGTTGCATGACACTTTGTATTATCCCCTGCAGCTGTTACCTGCAGTCATAGTAAGAGGAACAAAATCATGGCTCAATATTGAATGATTGATACAAAAAATAATGAAATTAGATTAGTGTGACAAAAGTGTACCTAGTAATGCTTCAACCTTAACCACTTACCTGAATCAAACGTCATCACAAATCGATTAGAACAAAACAAGTTACTGTACGCGCCAGAAAATTTGGTGGTCGGAGAAAGTGGTTTTAGCTGTAAAAGACTTCCTTGATTCAAGCGAAACGATTACAACCAAAAGAACTACTCTTCCCTCTTTTCCAGTTACAAGGGAGGGAGGATGTCTGAATCTTCCCTTTGTTTAAGGCTGGGTTCTTCGTGTGGCGATGGAGAGTGAATCTTGTTCTCCGTTGACCAGATGACCGTCCTGGACCGTCGGGGGTCTTCTCTTCGGTCGGTAGAAAGAGTAACTCAGCTCCGTCTACCAAAACTCTCAAAGAGGAGGTAGGCGAAGAGCGGCTAGTACTCAGTAAGCTCGCTGAAGAGTCTCCTCCCTCTGTCTGTTGTTGAAGTCGTGCTTCCCTCTTGATGATCCTCTTGCCTGGATTCGATCGATCTTGATGATGCCTTGACCTTCTTAATTCTCGACCTTTCCAAAGCTTCGATCTTATCAAAACTTTTTTCCCCCTCATAGCAAACAAGGCTATTTATAGGGGTCTCAGGGGGTGAAGGTGCCTCCTGAAAACGCTCCCGAATGAGGGGCCACTACCCGCTACATGCGCGGTGACTGCCCCGCAATCAGGGCAGTTGCAACTGAGACGCGGGCGTTGGGCCGAACGCGCCTTGAAGTTGAGACGCGGGCGTCGAGCCAACGCGCCTTAATGCTGAGACGCGAGCTTCGGGCCTTCACGTCTGGACGCTGAGGCGCGGGCGTCGGGCCAACGCGCCTTGATGTCGAGACGCGGGCTTTGGGCCGACGCGTCTGGACGTTGAGACGCGGGTGTAGAGCCAACGCGTCTTAATGCTGAGACGCGGGCCTCGCTTCCTCGCGTCTAGAGCTTGAGACTGCTTCCTTAATGGCTGGTCTGTTAGTCATTTTTAGACAGCCTACAGAACCCCCTCCAAAGTTTCTGATATTCCGCAGTTGAATGGGACGGATTTCGGAATACTTTGGATCTCAGCCGTGTTCGCGTTTATGACTGGACTGTTGATGCTTCGGGCTTGATCTTATCTGGAATTGGTCTTCGTGAGTGTACTGTTGAACTCTTTGAAGCCGTCAGAGTTGATCGTGTTGAGTGTCTAGATACACAGTCTAGACCTCCCCGATTGCTTTTAGTCTGTCACGGGTGCGCTTTTGGCCGAGAGTGGTTGGTTGTCTGTTTGCGTCAGTGTACTGTTGAACTGACTTTGCAGAAGCAGGAGACTGGACGCAGGTTCCTTTTTGAAAAAGCAGAGACTGCTTTAAAGACGCGACTTCTTAGCGAGACGCGATGTTTGGCCTGTTTGAGGGGACGCGGACTTTGGAGAGACGCATCTCTTGAAATGCAGACGCGATTTTCTGGATGCATTTATGATGATGCTGACGGGGCATGTCCACCGAAGAGCTGCGTACTTTGGGGCGCGCGCCTGTGCCATGTCATGATTACGCCGCCAGCTGGCCTGGGGAAACGGCGAGATTTCGCCTTTTGGCGCGCGGATCCCCCGGTTCATTAAATGAACTGCTCCACGTGTCAACTTCTGACTTGTGGCGGGGTCGCGACGCATGATCTTCCCTGTTCAAACAATGATTTGGCTCCACGCGTCAGGCAGCGATTCGCTGCAGCGTTTATTGGGCCAAACGCTGCGTATCTTCGCGAATCTCCGTGCCTATAAAAGGCAACAGTTGGAGAGATGTATCTTCTTCTCCGAACGAACGCATTCTCTGAGAAAAAGAACTTCCTTCTCTGTTCAACTATTCATCTCCTCGCTCGGATTTCTTGATCTTCAATGGCTCCCAAGACGAAACCGACTGCATCGACCTCAAGGGCGACCGTCGCCGAGGCTGAGAGAGATGCTTCCTCTGCGCAGGAGGGTGTTTTTCGAGGTAAAAATGCACCTTCGGTGTGGGTTCCGCCATTAAAACATGTTCATAGAACCCTAAGGACCTTTAACACAAGATCGTGTTTGATTCTCGGACGCTGTCCTTGAGATGATAACCGGGGCGCGGGCCTGATGATCCGACGCTGGTGAACTCTGCACTCTGGGTCCTTCACTTAGAATATTTCTAATTGTGAAGGTCTCTGGACGCGATTTGCAGAACGCGGATTTGATCCATGCGTTCTGTGCCGCGTTTTGTGCCATCAGGCGCTGGCGTCTGAGTCCAAGCACTTTGAAATTTCACAAGTCTTGGTTTGCAGAACGCGGATTTGATCCTTGCGTTCTGTGTCTTCAACCGCCGATTTTGTAGAATCTGACATTTGAGTCCAAGTACTTAGAATTTTCATAAGTCTTGGTTTGCAGAACGCAGCTTTGCAGGTCTGGACGCGGATTCGAAAAATTCCTGCGTCCAGTATCTCTTCTGCGTTTTGGTGCAAGTTCGCAGGTCTGGACGCGGATGATAACTCCTGCGTCCAATGTCTCGGCTGCGTTTTGAATTATGAACACTTAGCGTCTTCCTTATTTTTGGCAAAGTATCTGACCAAGTGTCTTTTTCTTTTGCAGTGCCGCATGTTTCAGGTTCACTCGCCAAGTTGCACCACTTTGGACGCGTGGGTGGTGCCGACCGGGGCTTGACCTTTGTGCAAAGAATGAGTGTCCCCGTGACTGCTGACCAGTTGCTGGATCGCAGGCTCTCTAATGTTAACAGGAGAACCTTTCGGGCACTTATGACCGATGCCGCGCTCAAAACGGATGACGGCGTCAGGTTGGAGAAGCCTGCCTTCTTCTTTGGGGATCATATCTATGATGATGGCCGTCGTGTGTCTGAGGGGACCTATAAATGGCTCCGTGAGATAAAGGGCGGAAGATTCTTTCTTCCAGACATGGAGAGGATGTTCCCGATGTCCTACTTTCAACACATGTCTGTCCCCCGGAAGATGGAATGGGACATTTCCCAGTATATCCCTGAGATCGCCCTTGGTGACTTTGGCCTCCAAAAGGTAGACCGCCATGATAGTCATGACGGGTCAGTTGTCGGACTGTTCCCTGCGTCGTCCAAGCCTGAAATCCCAATTGGAGAGATCCCGGAGCTTGCTACCACCTTCCTCAATTCCTTCATAGAAGCAGGGGGTGACTATCCTGTCGACTTCCGTGCGTATGGATGGGTCCATTCTCCAGGGAACTACTGGTGGGGCAGGATGGTGGGTTTTGTCCTTACCAATCTTGAGGGGCCGCTGAAGCGTGTGGGGCTGTACCCAGCAGTCAGGGCCGTGCAGTGGGGCGTCCCGATGAGTTCTCATAACTTCTTTGGGATTCTGGAGCGCTACAATCCTCGGACGGGGACATTCTTTACTCCGGTCGGAGAGATGGGCCTTGCCCTACACGAGTTGTATGAGGTCTCCGGGTTGTCGTCAGGGGATATTCCTTACGAGGAATTTGTCCCAACCACCAGGGAGCTGCGCCTTTTGGAAAAAGAATCTCCTCAAGTGTATGAGACCTACTGGGAGGTGATGTGCCATTTCTACATCTGCGGTCAGACAACTGCCTGGAGGTCAGGAGGCGTCAAGCAACTATCCTGGGCTGATTATCTGTTTAATAATGTCAGCAATAAAGATCTCCCAGTAATCCGACTAGCTCCTAGTTCTGGTGGGGAAGTTGAAGACAGGATCGACGCAGATTCTGACAAGTTCTACACCACGGAGTCGAACGAGGACGGCTTCGACCCTGACTTGGTCTTTGAGAGCTTTCACCATCAAGCCCGGACCCCTATTTCTGATCAGGCGCTGTTGGCGGGCTTCCTGATGTTGTGGCTGAAGAGGTGTGTGGTGCCCACGCTACCACATGAAGTTATTGTGGCAGATGTGGTGTACCCGGCGGTACTCTTGGCTCATGGCCACCCCATAGCCCTTCTTCCCGCCGTGGTGGCTGGTATTCAAAGCGGGCTGCGGGTGTTGACCAAGAGCTTCTGCGAACCCCCAAAGACTGCTAATTCTCGTGGGGAGCCGTATACCGACTCAGAGGGGAACCCGACGGTGAGGCACCCCAACCCGCGGATTGAGCTGCCTTACACGTACCTCATGGCTTGGTACGTGATGCATTGCCCATCTCTAATGACGGCGGCGCGTGGGAGCGTGGATCATATCCCATTTGTGCAGCGGCTGGAACGTTCGGAGTGGCATGACACCTACCTGTATTACATTAGGAAGCGTCTTTCCTGTGCCACGAACTATCAGCTTAACCGTTGTTTTCCAGAGGTTCAAGGTGCAGCCCCCGGGGAGCTGTTCACGGATGTCGCTGGGCGGGATGACTTCTCGCAATTGCCTGCTGGAGCCTTCTGGTGGTTGATCAATATACGACCAGGATATGTGCTGTTTCGCCAAGGAACTTCCTGCACTATCGAACCGTATATGCCAAGTCGTTTTGCCCGACAATTTGGCTATGATCAGCTTTACGTCGGGAATCCCAATGCTCAACTTGCCTTTGACGGGAACCTGTTCGAAGGCGCTCGGGCTTGGTATTACAGTGTGGCTGGAGGGACGGGAGCAACGTTCCATCTACCCGACGAGGCGCCTAAGTGCCGTATGAGCTTCAGCTTCTGTATTTGGTACTCCCAAGCCGGCCAGACGCCAGATCTTATTCCGGAGTCTTCATGTCTTGAGAGTATCAATGCCAGTCTCGAGGAGAGGTCTGAATCCAGTAAACGTACTAAACTCCTCGACCAGTACCTGAAAGCTCAGAGGGAGGTCGAGAAACGATCGAGGAGGGAGCCCCCAGTAGTGAGGGCGGCACCGCGACCGGCAAGGGCAAAGCCGCAAGCGACGAGGGCGGAGCCACCAGCAATGAGAGTGGAGCCGCGACCGGCAAGGAGGTCGAAGCAATTGGCGAGGAAGCGTCGTCGACGCTCTGCTTCTGTAGTTGAGCCTGCCCCAAAGAAGGCTCGGAGGGACTTAACGGCTGAAGTCTCTCAATCCAGAGCTATCTCTGCTGGAGTTGAGGTTCCTCCTGAAGGTGTCCCTGTTAGAGTTGAGGAACCGCTGGAAGATGAAGATTTTCCAAGCTTGGTCCGTGCTCCTAGGTCACGCAGCAAGACCGTGGAGGAAGGGGAGCTTGTTGAGCGACCCCTTATTGCTGGTGATGCTGAGTCACCGGAGGTTGACATAATGGGCGAAGAGGATGTCGAGATTCCAGGAATCTCAACTCAGCCTGAATTCCTTCTGCTCATGAAGGGAGAGACGAGGTACAGCAGCCGGGGTCTCCTAGCGTCTTTATTTCCAATCCTCGGGCAGTCGACCCTAGTCCTACCACTGGGGTGATTGTGGGTAAGGCTCCTGTTGCAGAGCTTCCTCGCGTGGCGCTATCGTCTTCTTTGTCATCGGGAGAAAGTGACTTTGAAGATGAAGTCGACCATGGCGATGAACCCGCTCTTCCTGATCAGAGCAAATTCTTCCACATCTCGGAGGAGAAAATATACGGGGGTGAATCATCGACTGCGTTACCGCTGGCGATAATCCCTGCTGAAGGTATAACTTCCTCGCATGTCGAGGCGATGGAAACAGAGTTGACCCAGCCCAAGGGGATTGAGGCTTCGGCCGCTGAGATAACCTCGGAGGGGGTAGCTGTTGAAGTTGGGGAGCCTTCCCCTTTGCCAGGAGGGGAAACAACCATTGAGGCTGAGGAGGCTCTCACTCCGCCGGTGGAGAAGGCTACTGCTGAAGCTGGGGAGACTCCCATTCTACAGGACTCGACGCCTCTGGACCTCGAACCTAGTAAGGCAGCTCTGACTGAGGGGGCTCAGGTGGGGAGTCCGATGATCGGCACCCCTCCAGAAGGCCACACAGCTCAATCCTCGGTGGAAGTTTCTGAAGAGGTTGTGCTTACAACTCCTTCCTTGGTCGTGGAAGCTCCTGCAGAGGCAGCGCTCCAGGAAGCGCCAGTGGGTAGTCTTGCTCTTGCTACATCGACGGCCGGCACGGCTCTTGTGCGAGAAGACCCGCCCTATATCCCTCATCCCGTGACAGAAAAAGGGTTGGGAAGCTTCTTAGGTGGTGAAGACATGGGGGAGCTGGCACGTCAGATGGTGCAACAATTCTTCACCTCGATGGGATCATGTATTGATCTCATTTTCCGTGGACACAGCACCTTCCAGTTCGCCCAGAGGCTTCTTGAAAATATGGCCGTGAGCGTCGAATTGGCGGGAGGCCCTTCACTTGCCAGGGCATGCCTACGGGTGGTAGAGCAACTTGGAGATAACCTGCGGGAGCTGGAATCTTTGGAAGATGCTGGCTCTTTTGATGAAGCCCAGGCCACCTTGACTAGGCTCCTAGCTGATCAGGAACGGGAGCGACAGGAGGCGGAGGCACAGATCGCTGCCGAGGTCCGTGACCTTGAATATTCCAAGGCTGAATTTCAAAAATTAGCCGGAGATTCGAGGGAATCTGAGCTCAGTGTGCAGAGCACGGAGCAAGTCATCCTCAGAACTCGGGACATTATCGCCAAGGCGGAAGCTGTTCTTGCGCTAAATGAGGAGAAACTTGTTTCCCTCAAAAAGGAGCTTGAGGAGCAACGGGCTGCTACGGCGCGTGCTGAAGAGAGTCTATCCCTACAATCTTCCAGGGTGGAATCTCTGCGGATGCAGCTGGCTGCCAGAAATTTCTTATCTGAGGCGGAGCTGCGGGACCGGGCTATCATGGAGGCTGAGAGGACGCGCCAGCATGAGATTCACCGCCTTAGGGAACAAATCCGTTCCTTGGCGAACCAGGACATTTAGCCTTCTTTTCTTCTTCTTTTTTTTTTTGTAAAGAAAAGGGACACTCTATTTATTAGAGTGTTTGTATCCACTTCTATCATTTCTTGATATAATAGAAGTTTTCTTTAGAGCTTTTGTCCCAATTTCTTTGTCCTGTTGTGGATGAGTCCAACTCTTGATCACTAGTCGTGATTACTGAACTTAGGTAGGACTAAGTTCTTTTAATGAGACGCGGTCTAGGCGAGACGCGGCATTAATCCCGTAGAATGAGACGTGGCATCAATCTATGGGGACTTTAGATTTCACCAAGTCTTTTTGACGAGACGTAGCGGCGATCACAGAGTGAGACGCGGTCGTCAGTCTACCGGAACTTAGATTTTACTAAGTCCTTTTACTGAGACGTAGCGTCAATCATAAAGTGAGACGCGGTCATCATTTCATAAGAACTTAGATTCTACTAAGTCCTTTTGATGAGACGCGGCGTCAATCACAAATCGGAACGCGGTCTCCTTGATGAGATGCGGCGTCAATCAAAAGATGAGACGCGGCATTGATCCGTAAAGTAAGACGCGGCTGTCAGTCCCTGGGGTGAAACGCAGCGTCAATCACAAGGTGAGACGCAGCTTTGAATAACGCAAATCTGTCTTGCGCGGATCGGGCAGACGCAAGAGATGCAGCCTTGTCTGCTGAAGGGACGCGGCTTTCCCATCTGCGTCTAATGTGATCTGACTCAAAAGATTTTAGGAGATCTTTGCTCGTCAGGTCTCCACTGTCGATTGGGATTCCGAGTCATCCGTTGATTCCCAAAGCAGGTATTCACGCGTCAACTCCTCATTGGACTCAGGAGTTACTGCCCTTAAATGCAAAACCGACGCGGGCGGTTGAAAACCGGTGCTTGCGACGGTTTCCAAAGCGGCGTTCCACGCGTCAATCCTCCACTGGGCTTTGACAATCGTGCGTGACGGTTCCAATTAACGCCCCATTAATGGCAGTTATTAGGGCCTGCCTATAAATAGGGTGCGCTCCCCTTCTATGATCCAAGCTTGGATTATTTCTCTTTGGATTGCTCTGAGAAGTCCCACCTTCTTCAGAAAAGAGTTTCTTGATAGGGACTCCGTCTCCATGGACGAAGGTAATTCCGAGGATGAAGATGACCCAGAGCTCTCACGCTTCGGTTTGGTCTCTTCAAGAAGAACCCCCTCTCGGATCATCTTGGACGCCTGCGTTTGGGTGCAGAGAGGCCAACTCTGGCCAGAGGTCTCTGCTGGTATGTCCCCCGATGATGTGTATAGCCTGAACTTCGGCATGATCATCTGAATGAAGTCCCGGTGCATTCCTCCTCTGGAATTTGTGCCAGTGACTTGACTTCTCTGAATGCAGGCGCTTGACGCTGGCTTTGCCCATTGCGTTTTACTGCCTTGGCGCGTTTCAGACCTGAATCTTGCAACTCCTGTTCACCCAACAGAGAGATGGCAATTTTTGGCGTTCTGAAATTCTTTGCGTCTGGTGCATTAGGCGCGGGTACAAACTGAGGCCGCGTTTGAATCCTATGCGTGGCGCAGTTTGACTTGCGTCTGTTTGACTGTGCGGGTCATTCCCGCGTCTGAAGTCTTGAATGGCTGCCGCGTTCTGTTACTCAGTTTCCTTTATAAAAATGTACTGAGTTCCAGATTTTCTGACTCTCTTGCTTATTCTTTGCAGGTAGGCTTGCTTGTCCTTTTCAGGTTTGCTGGGCCCCAGAAAGAATATACCGGCTGGCGAACTTGCTCCACGTTCGTTTGTGAGAGATTAAATTATGGTCCTCGTCGTTTGTGAGAGATTAAATTATATCTCTGACGAGGACCCAACCCTCGCCAAGGTCTCTTCAGATCTGGTGCAAGAGACGGATAGGCTGAGTATCGGCGAGGGTGGTCCGGCGGTTACGGTGGCGGAAAGATCCTCTTCCTCTCCCTACTCCAGAAGTGACATCAAGGACATTCCGTTGGGTGGCCTGCTGGGGAAAGGGATGGTGATGAATGCAGGACTTTCTGCTGCCGCTGGACCTAGTGGAGGGTAGCATCCTTTGTGATGACTCCTAAACTTCCTCTCTCACCCCAGGAGTGACCCCATGTTCGTTGGATGGTCTGCTAGGGAAAGAGACGCGCCTGAACGAAGGGTTGCAGGACCTTCTGTTGCCACCGGACCTCAAGAACACCATTGCTCTTAGCTTAATCAGTTAGGGCGCTTTCGACTTTTGCGTCATTGCCATGGCGCAATCGGTTCCAATTGTGCACCTGGGATCAGATGCGGTTTCAAGGAGTGAGTACGGCCTCTGAGAGAGAGAGGGACTTCTTTGTACTCCTTAATTGTAACACTCAATCTTATTGTATAAGAGAGCATTTTGTATCACTTTCATATGCTTGAATATCAATAAAAGTGACACTTTTCTTTTTGCCTCTTTCTGTTGTCTTGAATGTTTTGTTTTAGAAGCAAAAGAATGATTTTGGTGGACCTGCCACTTTATAAAAGAAAGTGACAAGTGGAGTGCGTACCCCCAGAGAAGGTGAACTTTTATCGAGGATTTGGGATTAACTTGATTTAAGATCAGCTGGGGATTTTGATGGAAGCATTGTTTATTGGTGTAATGTTAACCAACACTGCCTCCAAAATGAATTTGATACTCGGTTGGGGAGAATATCAAATGAATCTAGACTCGTGGGGAATCTAGTAAGATTTTTACCGTTAGAGGTGTGATATTAACTTAACGGTTTAGAAGTAGTCTTGTCAGAAGTGTAATGTTAACTTGACAAGGATGTGAGTTAGAGGTGTGATATTAACCTAACTCATCAGCATCTCAGTTTTATTTGGGAAAACTGAGGGTGTCACTGTCATAGGTGTGATGTTTAACTTAACAGTGATAGTAATGCTAGAGGTGTGATGTTGAACTTGGCATTAGTCGTCTCGGCTTAAAGAAGTCGAGGAAAGGTCATAGCCATAGGTGTATTGTTGAACTTAGCAATGACTCGGATGCTAGAAGTAGTGTTAACTTGGCATCGTCCGTCTCGGCTTGGACAAGAAAGTCGAGGAAAGGTCATAGCCATAGGTGTATTGTTGAACTTAGCAATGACTCGGATGCTAGAAGTGTAGTGTTAACTTGGCATCGTCCATTTCAGCTTCGATATGGAAGTCTGAAGAAAGGTGACTGTCAGAGGTGTGATATTAACTTGACAGGCACTCGAGGTACTGCTTAGAGGTGTAATGTTAACTTTAAACAGTAGTTTTGTCAGAGGTGTGATATTAACTTGACAAGAATTTGCTTGCGATAGGAGCAATTTGAGGACCTGTCATTCTGTTGATGAGAATTGACAAGTGGAATTTGAAGTGCCAGAGGTATAGTGTTAACTTGGCAATTTTGAGAGTTTGTTACTCTATGCAGAGTTAACAAGCAAGGTTTATACTCGACAAAGAGTATTCATTACCAGAGGTATAGTGTTAACATAGTAATGATTGCATTTTGTGGTCCTACCATTCTATGGATGAGAATTGGTAAGGGATTTTTGGAGGGAAGAGTGGAATCAAGTCCACTTAGGATTTTTAGCAAACCCTCAGCTATCAACGGATTTGAGATGCCTTTACCAACTACCGTTTGAGTTGGGCTAGCCATGCTATTCCCCTCAGCATGATGAGTTGTCGAAGACTTATGTTGGACTTAAAAGCCAACATTTTCCTCTATCCTTAGCCGTCGGAGGCGTCGGATCAAATGGGAACGTGTCCCTTAGGATTTTTAGCAAATCCTCAGCTGTCAACGGGTTTGTCATGCCTTTACCAACTACCGTTTGAGTTGGGCTAGCCATGCTATTCCCCTCAGCATGATGAGTTGTCGAAGACTTATGTTGGACTTAAAAGCCAACATTTTCCTCTATCTTTAGCCGTCGGAGGCGTTGGATGTTTCCGATCAGAGGTGTATTTTTAACTTGATCGGTGGAAGAATGCCATCTAGGGATAGTATTTCTTCAGAAATTTGCCATTGATTGGCATCATGAGTGTATCGCCATTTGAGGTTATGAGGCGATACGATCCATTTGAGTAGACTGACTCTACTACAAACGGTCCTTCCCATTTGGGTTGGAATTTTCCTTTCGTCTTGTGCGTCATGACCATGGGTCTTCGGACGGCTAAGACGAGGTCGCCTTTCTTGAAAGTTCGGGATTTGACTTTCTTGTTGAAGGCTCTGGTGATACGAGCTTGGTAAAGCTCGATTTGTTGTTGGGCCTGCAGACGCTTGTCGTCCAAGGCTTCCAATTCTTGGAGTCGCTGTCGATGCTTCTCCTCTGTTGTCATTTCCGCTGTCAAGGCGACGCGAAGAGATGGAATTTGGATTTCCAGTGGAAGGACGGCTTCGCATCCGTACACCAAGGAAAATGGCGTGGCTTTAGTTGGGGTTCGCACAGTCGTGCGATAGGCCCATAAGCATTCGCCCAACTTATCGTCCCAGTCTCGTTGACTTTTCGAGACGAATTTCTTGAGAAGCTTGCCAATAGTCTTATTGAAAGCTTCTGCGAGGCCGTTAGCGGGCGGATAGTATGCCGTTGATGACACACTCTGGATTCTGAACTTGGCGCAGAATCTCTGAAAAGCCTGGCTGATGAACTGGGGTCCATTGTCATGGACAATCCGCCGAGGCACACCGAACCGGTAAATAACGTGATGTTTCACGAACTTGATCACGTTAGAAGATTTCACCTCTTTCAAAGGGATAGCTTCGGCCCACTTTGAGAAGTAATCGGTTATCGCTAGGATGAACCGATGTCCCTTTGATGATGGTGGGCTGATAGGACCAACCACGTCCATCCCCCACATTTCGAACGGCCAGGTAGAGGTCGTAGAGTGGAGGTATCCTGGTGCTTAATGGATGAAATCGCCATGTATTTGACAGGCGTGACATCTTTTGGCATAGGCAACAGCATCGGCAACCATCTTGGGCCAGTAGTAACCCAATCTTTGGAGTCGGTTTGCCAGCTTCGGGCCAGGTTGATGAGCTCCACACGTACCATCGTGGGCTTCTTTCAACACTTCGTGGGCTTCTTTTGATGAGAGGCACCGGAGCAGGATCCCGTCATGCGATCTACGATACAATGTTCGCGAAATCGCATTGTAGTAGAATTTGGAGGCTTTCCTTCGGATGGCAGCCGCCTCCCTGGTGTCTTCGGGCAAGATGCCGTACAAGACAAAATCAATGTAGGGGAATCGCCAGTCTTTAAGCTCTGGATCGGTTGACACTTCAAGTGTTTCCTTACCGCGACGATCTCCCGTTGACCTCTGGTAGTCTCCGAGGGGACTTTTTGGGCAGTATAGGTCGTGGCTATAGACGAATACCTTCTCCATTGCTCCGGCTGGAAGAGCTAAGGAGGCAGCAAGGGATGCAAGTGCATCTGCATGCGCATTTTGCTTGCGCGGTACATGGTCGATGTAGAAGTTTGAAAACCTCTCGGTCATGTGGATTGTCGCGTTGTAGTAGGGTACTAGATCTTCATGCCTGACCTCATACTCTCCGCGAACTTGGCTGACGATGAGTTTAGAATCACCGTATGCCTCGAGATTTTTAACGCCAATCTCATCGGCGAATTGCATCCCAATCAAAAGAGCGTTGTATTCCGTCACATTGTTGGAACAGGGCTCGGTTAATGAGATAGCTCGGGGAATCACGTAATTTGTGGGGAGACGAGTACCACTCCTACCCCCGCTACTGTGTGTCCCTTCGGGCTTGCCCTTGATGCACCGTCGAAGAAAAGTTGCCATACTTGACTTTCGAACGATGTCTGAGCTAGGCAGACTTCGGCGACCTCATCTGGGAGATCCTCGTAGAGTTTGGCTGCCCTGGGATCTGGGTGTTCAGCTAAGAAGTCCGCCACCGCTTGTCCCTTAATAGCCTTTTGTGGCAGAAAATGCATCTCATATTGTGATAGCAATATGGCCCATTTTGCCAGCCGGCCATTTAGTGAAGAAGGCTTTGTCATAAGTAACCTCAGGGGGTTGACTTTGGATATGACATTTATGGTTTGGCCCACCAGATAGTATCGCATTTTCTGAATGGCGAACACCAGTGCCAAACATTCCTTCTCGATCGGGTTATACCGATGTTCGGCTCCGATCATCGTTCTACTTAGGTAGTAGATTGCTTGTTCTCGCCCCTGGTCATCATTCTGAGCTAGTAGAGCTCCCAAAGAATGATCCATTGATCGGACGTACACCAGGAAAGGCTTTCCGGATACCGGAGCTGCCAGGACTGGTGGTTGGGTGAGGTAGTGCTTGATCTCCTCAAATGCTTGCTGGCAAGCGTCGTCCCAAATGAACGAAACGCCCTTCTTCATCAGCTTAGCGAAGGGTTGGCATCTCCCGGAGAGATTTGAAATGAATCTGCGGATGTATGCCAATCGTCCTTGTAATCCTCTGAGCTCCTTGAGGCTTCTGGGGGGTTGCATCTCTTGGATAGCACGGACTTTCTCCGGATCCAAATGGATTCCTGTGGAAGTCACAACAAACCCTAGGAATTTGCCACTGGCTACCCCCAGGAAGGACTTGGTGGGGTTCATCTTCAATTGATGAGCCCGCATGATGTCGAAGACCACCCTCAGGTCTGCTATGTGATCACCTTTAGTGCGGCTTTTCACCGCGATGTCGTCGACATAACATTCCACCGTTTTGCGTATCTGCCGATGGAAAATGCATTCATGGCCCTTTGGTAGGTTGCCCCCGCATTTTTCAGACCGAAGGGCATGACGGTGTAGCAATATACCCCTAGAGGTGTCCTGAAGGAGGTGTGCTTTTCGTCATCGGGATACATCTTGATTTGATTATATCCTGAGAACCCGTCCATAAAGGACATTCGCTCGAATCCACAAGTATTGTCAATCATGACATCTGTGATTGGCAATGGGAATTCGTCTTTGGGGCAGGCCTCGTTTAGATCACGGAAGTCGATGCAGATCCGGATCTTCCCGTTCTTCTTAGCGACGGGGACGATGTTGGCTACCCAGTCGGGATGTTGTTCTTCCCGGATGAAGCCGGAATCGATGAGCTTTCTAACTTCTGATTGAATTGCCTCCATTATCTCTGGACGGAACCGTCGCTGCTGTTGTTTGACAGGTTTTACATCCGGATTGATGTTGAGGCGGTGCATAGCCACTTGAGGATCAAGTCCAGGCATGTCCTCGTAATTCCAGGCGAAGACGTCTATATACTCTTGTACAAGAGATATAAGATCCTTCTTCTCCGAAGGTGACAGGCCGTCACTTATGAAGATGGGTTTAGGATTGGCTTCATCTCCTAGGTTGACTTGAACAACCTTGTCATCTGTGGGTGGCTCACGCTGTTCAAAGCGGATATCCCAAAGAGCATTCAAATGTTTGATCCAAGGATCTGTATCAGGTTGGATCATTTCTTCATCTTCATCCTCCATATGGCTTGTCGAAACCATGTTTACTGAAAGCCCTTTGAAGATGTTGCCGACACTGACATCTGATTCCCACGACGACGTGTCTGATGAGCAGTCATGACTTGACAGTCTCTCCGAATCAGAGGCTGATGGCACTGGAGTTGATATATAGCCCAACCCCCGGCGCGTCTGATGATAGTAATCAGGGGTTTTCCCTTTCGGTACAAAGGATCGAAGCAGTGTTCTTCTTCCTTTTCCGAAGTTCAATCCTGGCCTGTTGGTTAGATCATACCCCATGCGCTTCATCATCTTGAGCGTTTTCGGTTCATAATGATCGAACTGAGGGGATTCATCCTCACCTTCCGATTCTTCGTGGGGCATTGGTTCAGACGCGATTCGCCCAAAAAGTATTGGTCTTTGGCCTTTTCGTCTGGCTGGAACCATGAATACAGACTCTTGCGCGTCACCATTATCTTGGTATGTCCCGAAGGATGATTTCACCGATACATGCAAAGATGTCAAAGCATCTATTGCCGACCAGAGGTCATCGTCCACGTCGGTAGTGGTATCCGACGGTATTGAATCGGAAATATACACAGGAAAATACGCAAAATCTAGATCTTCATTAATGTACCAACCACCCGCATCGTCGGTGGCGTTATCAACATCGAGCTTATTAGTGTTCTTTACAATGGGCTCCAACTCCCACAGGCACTCTTCTTTCTCAGGCTCAATGTCAGCTTCATTACCAGAGTCTGGCTCCTCTGGTTGTGGGGTTTCATTAGTCTCCTCCGGATCCTGATATAAGAGGGAGTCCGTGAAATAATTTTCAACCCCTTAAATGGATGCCTTTCGGCAATCAACGTTCGGACCTGTCCACTCTCGTCAATGTATTTCATGACTTGGTGGAGAGTAGAGGGAACGATGGAATTGCGGTGAATCCATGGTCGTCCCAGCAACAGGTTGTAGGAAGTGTCCGCGTCAATGACGTAACACGTCACTTCCGACTTGAGGCTCCCGATCTGGCATTTGAGCTTGATCTTCCCCATCGGGCGGGAGCTGTTGGCATTGAACCCGTAAATAGTCGTCTGGGTAGGGCTCAAACGATGGGTAGGAATGCCTAGAAACTGCATAACCCGGCGAGGTATGATGCTTAGCGCAGACCCTGGGTCTACCTGGATGCGGTTCACCTCGGATGACCCAATATACCCTGTGAAGTATAGGGGTCGGTCATGCTTCCCTTTAACCTGCATGTCGTCTGTTGTGAAGGTGATGCAGGGAGCATTTGGGGAGGCGTGGAGGCAATCCTCTACATCTTCCTCCCTTGGCACACGAGTCATGAAGACCTCAGCGTTTGCCAAAGCTTCTTGTAGAGCCTCTCTGGTTGACTTTGATAGCCTCAGGAGTTCATACAAGGTGATGCGTCCCGGGATGTTGGCTAGTTGAGCCAAGACGTCGAAGCGGTAAGGTGTCGAGGATCCTTCCGTTACACCTTTCGCAAGAACTCGAGAAAATCGAGTTTCTTTCTGTTTCTCCCCAGGCTGTTTCGTGGAGGGCTTGGCTGGTTCTACGGCTGGTTGCGGAGAAGCCGCTGCTGTCTCGCCGTACTGCTTCAAGTATGCCTGTCCTGAACGGGTCCCCGCCGTAGGTTGGCTGGGCTCTGCGGCAAGGACTATTGTTTCCTCTTCTGAGTCAGTCAGCGAGGGAACATCAGTGTCCGCTTCTCGAGAGAAGGCGCATATCACATGGCAAGATGAAGTCTTCCCTTTGCCTTTGGACTTCCTGTTGGTCACAGTCGTCCATTGTTGCTCGTCGACGAGGTCAGGGTGGACCCACATGATTTCCCCTCGAGGTGTAGGGATGGGTACCAAGCCTTTCTCCCGCTGCTGATGAGGGTCTGTGTTGACCACCCTCAGTTCTCCTTTCGGGACAGAGATCACCCCCACGGGTGTCGGGGGTCGTGTCCCAAACTGGAGAATCGACATCATGTTGGCCGTCATCTTCTTCTGCTCCGGTCGGAGTTTTAATACCTCCGCGTCAATCAGAGCTTGAAGGATGTCCTTAAAGACGTAGCAGCTTTTGGTAGGATGTCCGAGCATCCTGTGGTATAAGCAGTAGGTGGGATTGTCGGTCTTGCCGACTTCCTCCGGGCGCCTAATTTCAGGGAGCTTCAGTCGATTGCTCTTGTTGAGTAGCTTGAAGAGCGAATCGACGTGTTCCTCCTTGAAGGAATACTGCTTGTTGGGGCGTGGCTGGCTTGAAGAGCCACTTGCCCTGCCTGTTTGAGGTTTGGTGGGAGATTTGGTCTCCGTCGCCAAATTATCCTTCCGCTTGGTTTGGAGGGATGTGTCTGGTGCACGCCTTGTCGACCTCTCTGGCCTGGGCTTGCCTTCTTCCGCTCTGACGCGGGCGACAATCTCCTCAGCCTGTTCACCTTGCTGGACTAATTGTTTCCAGGTGCGGCTTTCAGCAACTCCTATTTGAGCAAGGAGTGAGGTTTGGAGATTATGGCGACATGTTTCCACCAGGGTGGCCTGGGTCATGCCGCTTGGACATCGGAGTGCCATGTTCCGAAATCTTTCTACGAAAGACTTGACGGACTCTCCCTTTCGCTGTTTTGTAGCTAAAAGGGTAGGCATTGTGACTTCGGAGTCGTCTTCGAAGAAGCGTGTCAAGAACAGCTTCTCTAGATCCCCCAGTTCTTGATAGAACCCTCCGGGAGCTTCATAAACCACTCAAAAGCCAACCCTTTCAGGGTGCCGATGAACAGTCGCGCCAGGATGGCGTCATTATCTACCACGTTTCCGGTCTGGGATTTGAAGTAGTAGATATGCTGGTTGGGTGACCCCTTCCCGTCGAATGCTTGGAGGGTTGGAGCCTTGAACTTAGGAGGGTATGGAACTAAGTCCCACTCAGCTGGATAGGGCCGGACTACTCCTGCTTCTTGGAGGTCCTTGCGATTGGCAAGGGCCTCGAGGCGTCGTTCCAATTGACTCACCCTCTTAGCATGAGTCTTCTCCTGGTCTTGGTCGCTTCTTGCCTGCGACGAGGGCTTGGACACATCCGAGGTAGATCGTCGTGTCTCGTCAGAAGATTCGGAGGGTGGGCTTCCTCCCTTTCTCCCTTTCCCCTTCGGTCGTCTAGGAGGAGATCTCGCTCTTTCTTCAAGCAATTTCTCAAGCATATGCTTAAGGGAGTCAATGGATCTCTGTTGAGAGGCGATTATATCCATCTGGTGCTTCTGCGTCTGTTCTAAACGCCTGGCCGTCTCCTCAGGAGTGTCTGCCATGTAGGCGGAAGCCTCCTTCTCGACGGAAGAGTTTGAAGCCTGCGACTCCACTATAGCGGAGTGAGAATCACCCATTCTAATGCCGCGGCTAAGGCATTATAGTCAATTGGGGGAATGGCCCCTGTCCGGGTGCGAGTGTGTTGATACACCCCCTCCGGTTCAGAGTCAGACTCCTCTGAGTTGACCATTAGTTGTTTTCCCTTGCTTCTGCTAGTCATGTTTGCAGTAAGCTCCGGGTATTCAACATCTGAGAAGGTTCTCCTCCTGTGGGAGCGTCTTCTCTTGGCTGACGGGGGAATCAGGGTCAGCTGTCTAATTAAAGACGGCTGGTGCACGCCTGACTCGCAATGGCATCCAGAGAGCATCTGGATGAGCTGTTGACAGCAGCATGGAGAAGTGGTCTGATTGGCACTCCTTTTCCTTGTCAAATAATCCCTCAAATCTGTGGGAGGGGGATTAAAGAGACTGGTCTCGCAACGTCGACGACGGGAGACAGTCATGTGCTGTTCAGCCTGGACACAGGTTTCAGAAACGCGGCTGTCGCGTCGCGGCTGCGTCACGCGCGTCTGGCGTCTCTGTTGATATGAGACGCGACTTTCGCGTTGCTGTCTGCTGCGTTGGAGCAGAGAGACTTGGGAGAGAGTGGGCTGCTGGGCCCCACGCCTATGGGCGCGTGCTTCCTGTGTTTGACAAGACGCAGAAGCTTCGCTTTGGCGTTTGGCAAGTTGGTCTTCAGAAGGCTCAACTTGGGGAGTCTCGCGTTTGGGTCGCCAAACACGGACCTCTCGCACTGGACGAGGTGCGGGCAAGGCATCGGATCGTACGCTGCGTTCAACCCCAGTCAGAAAACCAACGGTTCCGACCGAGTGTTGACGCGCGCGTCTTCTCTGTCGACGCTCGGCATTCCGATTGCGCCGTGGAGGAAGAGAGAAGCCAACAACTTCCTGGTCTGCGAAACCAGAGATTCTGGGTTCGATCCCCAGCGGAGTCGCCATCTCTTGTACGCGCCGGAAAATTTGGTGGTCGGAGAAAGTGGTTTTAGCTGTAAAAGATTTTCTTGATTCAAGCGAAACGATTACAACCAAAAGAACTACTCTTCCCTCTTTTCCAGTTACAAGGGAGGGAGGATGTCTGAATCTTCCCTTTGTTTAAGGCTGGGTTCTTCGTGTGGCGATGGAGAGTGAATCTTGTTCTCCGTTGACCAGATGACCGTCCTGGACCGTCGGGGGTCTTCTCTTCGGTCGGTAGAAAGAGTAACTCAGCTCCGTCTACCAAAACTCTCAAAGAGGAGGTAGGCGAAGAGCGGCTAGTACTCAGTAAGCTCGCTGAAGAGTCTCCTCTCTCTGTCTGTTGTTGAAGTCGTGCTTCCCTCTTGATGATCCTCTTGCCTGGATTCGATCGATCTTGATGATGCCTTGACCTTCTTAATTCTCGACCTTTCCAAAGCTTCGATCTTATCAAAACTTTTTTCCCCCTCATAGCAAACAAGGCTATTTATAGGGTCTCAGGGGTGAAGGTGCCTCCTGAAAACGCTCCCGAATGAGGGGCCACTACCCGCTACATGCGCGGTGACTGGCCCCGCAATCAGGGCAGTTGCAACTGAGACGCGGGCGTTGGGCCGAACGCGCCTTGAAGTTGAGACGCGGGCGTCGAGCCAACGCGCCTTAATGCTGAGACGCGAGCTTCGGGCCTTCACGTCTGGACGCTGAGGCGCGGGCGTCGGGCCGACGCGCCTTGATGTCGAGACGCGGGCTTTGGGCCGACGCGTCTGGACGTTGAGACGCGGGTGTAGAGCCTACGCGTCTTAATGCTGAGACGCGGGCCTCGCTTCCTCGCGTCTAGAGCTTGAGACTGCTTCCTTAATGGCTGGTCTATTAGTCATTTTTAGACAGCCTACAGTTACAACTAAGAATAGGTTAGTTCATACAACTAATAAAGCAACAACAAACCTAACAGTCCGGTTTCTGTCCACCATTGTACTCTGATTGCATGCAGCAATCTTAATATTACATATCATAAATGTATCAATCGATAAATAAAAGCGATAAAAATAATGCAATGTTCTTATTCTGGCCCAGAAAGATAGCTACCACTCAAACTTTTCACCCCATCTGTTTACTCTGCACAAATTGGAACAACCAGCAGGCCCTCATCTCGTTCTTCCTCTTCAAAAACCCTCTTGCTATATTTGGGTGCTCCACAAGGAAATCATAGGCGGTGTTTACCACCTTGGTAGTAAATATGACACCCTCAAATTCAGTGTCAATCATTCCTTGTAGAGCTTCCAAGCAATTGTCAAGAAGCTTTTCTTCGTCAGCCTTAACCTCCCTAAGGTGACTGGCGATACTACCTAAGGAGCCGGCGAAGTTCTCCATTATCTGCAAATGAGGGTTTGTCCTTTTCCCTTTCCCCCTTGATCCTTGGGAGATGGACATGCTTTGGGCCTGGTCTCCGGACCTCCTCCCTTGGCCAACTGAATCCACATCATTACCATCACCTTCATCAACAAACTCCTCCACATCTGCCTCATTTCCCAAACCTCCAGGGCCACGTCCATCCTTTGCACGCTTCCCAGTAGCCACCTCATCTCCAAACACAATAGCCATCTCATCATACATATGTATGGGCTTGTTCAAATACGGCTTATCAAGCCTATTAGCCTACATACAAGGGGTTAGCATTGCACATGAAATAAACAGCAGACATGGGATATAAAGAATTGATTATTCTATGGAAAAGATGTTACCTTGATATAGACTTTATACTCCTCGTCTGGCATCCTTAATGTTCGGGTCTCTGCATCCCAAACAACACATCCTGACAATTTCCGAACATTTAAAATCCTGTTCCACTTGGCCCTCCATGTTCGCAAATGATTGTAAACTTGGGATTCAGAGACGTGTTCTTCAAACTTTTCATTCACCGCTTTCGCTGCGGCCGCATAATTATGGCCCCTTAGACCCGAGGAGATTTGGTCTGCCATAAACTGAATCAGGAAGTCTCCCATCTCCTCTGACCACCTGAAAGTATGGGAGACCTGTTTCCTCCTCTTCCTTCCCTCTTCAGAGGGCCCAATATCAGTGTCACTGGGACGAGTCTCTCCCGACATCCCCTACAGCAAAAGCGTTATATATTGTTGCAAAAAATATTTTAGATGTTTGCCAATAATAATGAGTAGTACAAAGAGATTCCTTTACAAACCAATAGAGTCTAGTCAAATTCTAAAGGCATAATAAAACAGTAAATTTAAAGATAAATAATACAGAGTACATGGTATGTAGTGGTAGTTTCAAAATATTACATATGAAATCAAAACACGCCTACTACATCAATTCTCGTTATCGTGCCACATTCTTAGTGCAATTTCTTCCCTAAGTTGAATCCAATAATTGGACTCCTCTCTAATCTCTCTACGAGATAGTCCAGATTGGAGACATCTTGCAAATTGAAATCCTCCTCACTTATGACAAACTCATCTGGCCCATGGCCAATGATATAATTGTGAAGAATGCAGCATGCTATTACAATGTCCACTTGAGTGCTAAAAGGAAAGAAAGGTCTTGATGCTAGAATCTTAAACCTTCCTTTCAAGGCTCCAAATGCCCTCTCCACAGTTGTCCGGAGGGAAGAATGACGGTAATTGTAAAGCTCCTTGTAGTTTGACGGCTGTATCACACGATAATCACTTAAATGGTACCGAGTGCCACGATACGGTGCTAAGAATCCCGGCCTGGTATTGTAACCGGCATCACACAAATAATATTTCCCTAAAAGATGTTAAGTCATTAGATACGATGGAGACTTAGAAACGAACATAACAAATTTGCAATACGGTAAATGTTGCAATTGTTAATGAACTACCTTCTGGGACTCTAATCCTATACACAATAAAATTAAGTTGATTTCAAATCAACACTTAAAACACAGTACTCATCTAAGTTTGCAATGTTTTAGGAATTGGTACCTGAAAATAATTACAGAACCTAGGGTCTCCAGAGATCTTCTCATGAGTTTGGTTGCTAGGACCACATAAATACTCCCGTCTTAGTTCACCAATTGCTCGTAAGGTACGTTGAAAATATCGACTCACAGTTTCACCAGAACATAAGAAGTTCATACCCACGACTCTGTTACGAACGTTGTGACCTATGGTGTGCAAGAATATACCTAGTTGCTCTTCAACGGTCACCTGATCAGAATCTTGTAAGAGTCCCCTATTCCTAAGCATTCCAGACAGATTGAAAAATAATTCTCTATCCATCCTAAACATATTGATGCAATTGGTGTCACTGTACTCCATCACCCTTCTCAAATAAAGCCCTCTTTCCATATTCCTTATCTCTCTCGGGATTGGTTCTGTGATGTCATTGCGGCCGGTCATCCACATCATTATGACATACGCGCAAGCACAAAGTATAATGATGCCCATCTCCTGGTCGGCACCATCCAAGCCCAAATCCAAAAACCTATCCATTCACTACATAACGGGGAAGAAATGATTGTAATTAAATTAACATGAATATAACAGTCTATAGTCATAACCTAGGAGTATAGTTGTCATAACATAGGAGTATAGTCGAGTAGAAATTTGATAAGATTAATATTCATTACTAACAGGGAAAGTAATAAATATTGCAGTGATTATTTCAAGAATTATGAATATGTGCATAATTATTCTAAGCATGCTGATTTTTTTCCTTCTTACATTAAACCTGAAAATGCATGTATTATATTTATTACCTTAGATTGTCCTAGTGAATACTCCACAAATTATGAGTAAGGCCATAATTATTCTAAGCGTCAAAGAATTTTGCCCTTCATATATTCAACTGTAGGCTCAACATAAAAGGGTATGATATGAATCGTAGGACATATAAATCTCATTTCCTACTATTTGTATATATGGAGCAATAAAGATCTAAACATGACAGTCTGATTTAAAAAAAAAAGTTAAACTCGCATATAGCTTACTTTAAGGGATCTTCTTTGTTCTAAACATAACCTACACAGGATTACCAACATATGTTACAATTCTATCAAATTAGTGCAATTCCTAGAACTATCAGTGGGCCAATTTGGTCTTTGAGAACAGTAAAAATATCTCGTCAAACCCACCAGTCATTATTAAAAAAAAAATGTAATCAAAAGCCAACTTCTTTAATAACAAACATTTGGTGATTAAAAAGGTTGTTTGTCAGCAACCTTTGAGCACAACCTTAGCATCTTAGCATGCAAAAGAGAATTTATTTTTCTTTTTTTCAATTGGAAGTCTAGACAACAATATTGATAGTTAATTAAAAGGTATTTTGAGGCACAACCTTTGAGCACAGATTGATATGATCATCGAGGACATTTTGTATAGTGATAGACTTGATCAAAGTTTGCTCAGGGTCAATCTGAACTTACGCGTATACTGTGTGCAAGTGCACAGACAAGGTCAAGGTATAGAGTAATCAACCACTAGTCAACTACTAATCAACCAATTTGATCTAAGTGAAATAAACACATTCAACACATAGGGGACTAGTCAATAAAGACATCTTAACATGTTATTAGTCACTAATGAAACTCTAATCAACCACTTATATCCAAAAGAAACATAAGGGGATATAAATACTTTAAGGATTATTCATCAATTTGATCCAAGAGAAATATAAACACAAGGACCACATATGAGGACCAAGCAATTGAAAAAAATCTTAACAGGTGATTAGTCACTAATGAAACTCTAATCAACCAATTTTATACAACAGAAGCATAAAAAACAGATCGTATAGAGGACCACTCATGAATAAAACACAAACAGAAATTATCCCAAACACAAACACAATGAGCTCTAAACCAATTTGATCTAAGTGAAATAAACACATTCAACACATAGGGGGACTAGTCAATAAGGACATCTTAACATGTTATTAGTCACTAATGAAACTCTAATCAACCACTTATATCCAAAAGAAACATAAGGGGATATAAATACTTTAAGGATTATTCATCAATTTGATCCAAGAGAAATATAAACACAAGGACCACATATGAGGACCAGCCAATAAATAAAAATCTTAACAGGTGATTAATCACTAATGAAACTATAATCAACCAATTTTATACAACAGAAGCATAAAAAACAGATCGTATAGAGGACCACTCATGATTAAAACACAAACAGAAATTATCCCAAACACAAACACAATGAGCTCTAAACTACATGATTGAGGAAATAGGGGACCACTGAAAATATTATTCATCAATTTCATCAACTTGAGGACAACAGTGAGAGTGAATTGAAGACAAGATCACTTTTTATGAGTGCAACTATACAAAGAAGACAACTTTACAATAAAGACATCAATTATAGGGTAAAAAGTTGATTTTTACAACCTCTACAATCAAATATATATAATTTCATATGGGAAAAATCAGTTTTTTAGTGTATAACTCTCAATTCTAGCACATTTAACAAGAAAAACAACTGATCCAAGGATTAAACAATAAAAAAAATAGTACATTTGTTGACTTAAGCATCTGAAAATATGAAACATTAAGAATTATAAAAACATAAGCTTGCTTCTTTTAATATCTATGAAGGAAGCCCTAATAAGATACCCACAAAAAAAAAAAATAAGAAAGCAACTCATGTAATTAAAAAACATGGTTGCCAATCCTAACTAACTTAAATAATCAATCTTCAAACTCAAAGCTTTAAACCATAATATAAGTTTTGAAACTGCAATTGTTCGGGGCTTGTCACCAACATTGATGGGAAACATTTTTTGCATCAGTTCAATCAAGAACAATTTTTTTACATTACAAGACAAATATATTTGTTTTCTGCTTTGTTTACAGAAAGCAGCATATCAAGAGAGCACAATTCAATGGCAGTGGTACAGGAAAGATACATCAAATGTATTAGAGCACAATTCAATGAAAATCACATTCACAACTAATAATGAAAGGAGATTGGTAATGAAACACAAAGAGAATACTACCTGAAAATGGAAGTAGAGCAGACTACCTTAAAATTCAGATTATCGGAACAGGATTCGTGATCGGAGATGTAAGAAAGCCTACGTTTCTTGCCTTTCCCACAGAAGCAGCACGAGGGAGAAGATGTGCTCGCCATTGATGGCTTGAGGGGGGATTTGAGCTTCCTCTGTTGCCTCATCTTCAAGGAGTCAACAGGGAATCTGAACTGTAGACTCGTGACAGAGAAAGCGAGTCTCTGAGTGTGTCGGGAATCCGAGCCTTAGCCCCAAATCGAGAAGAAGCGACAGGATCACAGGCCCCTTTTTGACCGTGAGAAACGGCGATGCAGGCCAAGGGAAAAGCTCGAGGGCACAAAGGGACAGATTCGAGACGGGAGGGATCAATCTAGGGCTAGATCTCAGCCCGATCTGGCTGGAGGAGGCGGCGGCGGCCTCGGCTGGTTGAGAGACAGAGAGAGAGAGAGAGAGAGAGAGAGAGAGGGCGAGAGAGAGATCGAGAGAGATCGAGATCTGGATGGAGTGATCGAGGCGTTGGAGGAGATGCAAAAGCAAAGTAGGGTGTCAGCGGTCGTTGCAAAAGCAAATGCATAAATCCCATCACCCACGAGATTCCTTTCTCCGCACACGCAAGCCCAAATGCATGGGCCGCACTGCAGCGAAGTGAAATGCAATGGACCAAACACTTGGGTGTAATTGGGCTGCAGTATTGATTACGAAATGCAGCCCAAATACATAAACCAAACAGGCCCTTTATCCAGTTATGCTACATGACAGTTAGTGATATCAGAGAGTTGGGGCGGGGCTTGGACCTCCAATTGGCTGTTCAAGAAAGATACAGGTTTTTGTCCGTTTCTGAGACCTCCGATGGATCATGGAGAATGATGCAAGTGAATTTAATTTAATCATATATGCAGATTGATGAACTTATCTTTCAGTTGTTGGATGTGTTTTGAGTTCGAGAGAGAACTTGAGTCACTCTTATTTGACTTTGGTTTTAATCTCACATTAAATAGGAGATGGGAGGTTTGATAGTATATATCCTAACTCCTCTCATACCTATTATTAGGAGTGTTGGGTCATAGGCCACATCCCCACACGCACGCATGCACGCTGAACCGTACGGGTGACTCGCGCCTACGACCTGCAGACACGAATGCAGTTTAATTTAGGAGAGCTCCTGAACTTGAAACTTTTTTCGGTTTTTCTATTTTAATTTTTATTTAAAATTCTGTTTTGATTTTTCGAGATTTTATTTTCGGCTTTCACCCACTCTCCGGATCTGCTCGCAAACTGCACGATCGTGTGCAGATTTAGAGCGGAAGTGTTACAACAAATGAACTCCGAGAATTTATAAATAGCTTCTCGCAGTTCAGCCTGTTAGCTGCAAAAAAATCTACAGAATTCTGTCCCCTTCCTCCAAAAATCTTTCTTACAAAATTATGCTTCGGTTTTTGGTGATTTCTCTGAGGAATTCTATTACATACGGGCAACGAATTTTCATCTGAGCGGAGGCCTAGCTCTTCGTCTGGGACTGGGTGCTAGTGCTCTATCGGGGGGAACTTTTCCCGTTAGGAGAGGAGATCATTGTAAGGTTCAGACGAGAGACCGACCATCTATCTTCTAGGGCAGTGCTTCTGCATGACTGTCAACCCAAACCAGTAAATTTAATTTTCTTTTAATTGCTTTATGTTAGTTACATGCTTAGAACAATTATTCAAATTAGTTTCAGGTTTACAAATTCAATTGTTGCATGTTTTAAAATAAATAAGAAAATATTATCTTATATCCAACAGTATCGTATGACAGGAAAACGGGCACAACATATTTCTCTAGTTATGTTGATATTACTGAATGCACGCATATGTTAATTCATATAGTGAATTTTCAGCAAATGGCATATACATTAATAATGATTCAATTGGCAAAAGAATCATTTTTTTTAATTAATTATGAAAACTAATGCAACGGATAAACTAGTTTATCTAGGTTGGTAATTGTTTGTATTATATGGATCCTTCAGATAACCATCAGAATAAGTTTTATTATTATTATTATTATTATTATTATTATTATTTGAAGTAAAATAAAAACTAAAGATTATCATCATAACACAATATCCCGTTCTGATACTTGAGTAAGAAAAGAAAAAAAAAGATCAAGTTGTAGGATTTCATATAGCTCATCCTCATGTGTAGGTACCAAGTTTACTGACACAATAATAAACATGATAATAAGCAGTTTGAAACTTCATCGATCTTAAGTGCAGTTTATGCTTGTGAAATCGAGAACAGATTCTTTCAATTTCTTTTTCTTACTTGGAAACAATAACCATAAGTGAAACCTGTCAATATTTGCTATGTGGATATTTTTCAGATATGTTCTTAGCCTTCAACAATTTGAACCCTGCACTGAATTTGCAGATATACAACTAGTGCAAGAGATATTTCTTTTAAGAGGAAGCAATAGAAAAAAAACTGAAACAATACAATCCAGAATCAAAACATGAACCCATTCATTCATATTCTCTGCTCCTATATAAATCTTATTTCTGTACATATATGCACAATCTCCCTCGTTCGAGCAAGCATCTCGAAACTCCATGTTTCTCAGAGTAGTGAGAAATGGAGAATCAGTTTGGCCCCCAACAGCTCAAGTAGAGCACCATCCTGAGTGACTCCTCAGAGTTCAGACACTTGCCGCCATTAATGGGGCTAGGATTCGCGTCATCCTCAACACTGTAAGGCCCAGATGTGTGTCTGAGCTGAGCCAATGGCGAACCGAGGAACAGGCCATTGTGCTGGAGAGCAGAGGAGCTGGGCTTGGCTGCATGATCTTTGAGCTCAAGTGCAGCACCAAGCGAGGCAGCAATGCATGCTTTGTTGACAAGCTTCATCCTTCAGAAACTAATTAATCAACTCTCTCTAGGTTCAAGTTCAATGTACGAAGACAGGATGAAAATGCACAAGGTCAATGTATATAAAAGAGTGCACAAGCTAAAGAACCAGTGGTTTCTCTTCATTGAATCTGTGAGCATGAGCCCACTGGTTCCTGGAAACAGGGAACTGGACAATTAACATGTATAATTACCTGCATTCTAACTAAACTGTATCTTCCGGCACGTGCAATGCACACGTTTAATCTCGAGATTCCCGTAAAATAAGAGCAGAATACTTCATTCTGGAAATTGTTTCCTTCTCTTTTAAATGAAACAGAAGGAGTATTCTCCCATTGTCTATTTAAATCTTTTGTAATTAAATTTTTAAAATACTAAAAGCTTGTATATGATGCTCTTATTTCCCTTTAGCTGTTTGTTTTCTTCTCCATTGTCATTTTCTGGTGCTGATGGATACAGGCTCTGCAAATGGAGAGCTATGTGCATTGTATTGTGAAATTTTAATGCTTGCTCTTTTTAGTACATTTGGACCCACCTCACTTCACTGCACTAGTTCTTGAAGGAGCAGGTCGATAAGGACATAATGAGTATCACTCACAGGGTAGTTTGTTAGCCCATGGATTTTAATTTTGGTGTACTGATTGGAAAACAATTTTTTGGGTAATTTCTTGAATATTCTCATGTGAAAACCGGACATGTAGCTTTTATTCCTTCAATTACTGTAGATGCAGCAAATGAAAATTGAAATATTTTGTACATTGCAATTATACTGCATAAGAAAAATCATTTGAGGCTCGGGTTGTGAGGACTCGGGGCACCGTCCCACAAGACAAGCAAATTCTTATAAACACAAGGCCATCCTCATGTCTAACCGATGTGGGATTATTTGTTCGATCCAAATCCTATCAATCCCCCTCTCGAACTTCACACCTGGAAGAGCATCTTCACACGTGAAAAACATATGCTCAATCGAGATCATCTTCTCTGCGTTACAGCACACGCCTTACGTGAAGTAAGGCTCTGCTGCCAATCTCGAGAGCTCAATTAGCTCTACGGGGACTTTATTGCGTCTTTTTGCGTCCTGAGAATTGATCAGATTTTATCTCTCCTCAAACAAAGAATTCGAGCCTCCTTGCAAGCCGATCTTCCTCACTTCTCATCCGAAAAGATCATGTGCTCACATGGCTCTGATACTATTTGTAGGGATTCGGGACACCATCCCAAAATATTAGCTTTCTAGATAGAGTAACCCAAATTCTTATAAACCAAAAACCATCTCCATGTCTTGCCGATGTGAGACTATTTGTTCGACCCAAATCCCTTCACATGTTACATCTTCCCTCACATTTTCTTAGAATATACAACCACTGTGGTCCTCTATCAAATAGATCACGGTGCTCATTATAAGAATAAGCTCTTTTCAAAAACTTAACTACATCAAATCAAACAACGAGATCGTGTGTGCTGCACACAAATGACCGACTAACCGAGTTTAGGGCATCACATCTGATCTCTCTAGCATCTGAGAATCAACGAAGCCCACCCCCACAATCTCCACAACACTTTTTAAGTCATTTATTCTCCTCTCTGAATCAGTCAATATACCTGCATGCACTTGGCATCGCACAAATTCCAACTTTTGCATGTCTACACATTCCTTCATAAAATAACCCATCTTTTCAGAATTTATTGATTCTACAATGAGAAGTACAAAGTGTTCACCTCTCCACCTCCCCCTTCATTTTCTGGGCCAAAGAGGATACTGAATGAGATGAGAATAAGATAAAGCTCTTTTCTCTCAAAAAAAGAGAACAAAGAAAAGTTCAACAACAAAGTACACATGAACAAGATCTCTAATGTTTTGACTCCGGGATTTGATATCATATAAGCTACTTTCACTGGGACTCTGGATAAAAAAGTAACAGACCTATTTGCATTAAGAGGAAACATTCAGAAGATACACTTCACACACAATATCTAGCCCAGCATTTACAAGTAATGATATAATCCCTAAACATAGAAACATATATCAAAAATCTTATTCACACAATTTATTTTTAATTGAACCTTTCAACCAACCCATGACCAATCTTGAAAACAGAAGGGGATGTACAGCAACAAGCTCTTTCACGACGACACTTCACTAATTGTCTGCTTCAACAAAACCAAAACAAAGACTTACAACAACAGACAAACTGCACTTTACGCTGAATCAACCACTTCAACTTGCTGCCGAGCTAGATATCTCTCCCTTCGTTCTTTCTGAAACAGATACAAATGAGATGAAAAATGCTGCAAGAAAAACGCTTTAATCAAAACAATATGGAGGATATAATTACCCATTCATCAATCACAAGTCCTTCGCCTACAACCCTAGGGCCAGTATCTTCCGGAGGTTTCTTGCGTGCCTCAAGTGCTGCCTCAGCTTCTGCCAGCTGGCGTTTCAACTTGTCCAATCGCTTTGATGACACAATCATATAGTACATAAAATCACTAAATATGTTTTAACACTAAGGTGCACTAAAATTAATGCCGAAAAAAAGAGGTAATGGAATAAAACTTTGGCTTACAGGACTAGGACGATCAACATCCAAGAAGACAACTCGTAGGATCTGTTCAACAGCGACCTGGTCTTTCTGCTCATCAAACTGTTGAAGGGACATAAACTACGATTAGGATTTAGAATGAAATTTCTGTGAGCACAAATTTTTAGCCATCTCCCTCTTTGTTTGACTCTATTAATGAGAAACATTTAACAATTTCATCTGCATCTCTAGATTACTCTGTCATTGCATGAAATCTAAACAAAATGACCAGGTGCCAACTAGCTTTCAGGTTTCATGTCAAGGACCTCTTGCTGGAAATTGATTTGTGACACATACAGCATTATTTGGGGTTGAATCTTGTCAGAGCTTAGTCAAAATTTAATGTCAATCATTATCGGGATCTTTATAGACTTCAATTTGAACAGTGCTGAACCATCATGCTGGGAGTAGGTTTGATGATGATGACTACTATGAAACTACAAGCCCGTCAATTTAGGTTGAAAAGTTGTGTATCACAATCTAGTGTACAAAGTATCATGATAATTACTAGAATGTACTACTATTAGTTTGTGTTCATAGGAGAACAATGTTCCATGAAGAAAATTGGGGTTCCTACATTGGCAAACAGTGATCTGTTAACTATAGCATCAAAAAGTTTTAACAGGCTTCCCGTGACCAATCCGTAATTGTACTTCGAAACTCAAATCTCCGCCATGATAGAAGCTTTTTTCCAACCAAAATTTTCCTAAATATTCTATTTTTTTAATTCTGACTCCTGTTTTATATATATATCTATATAGAGATAGACTTGTATCCTTTCAAAAGGATTTGATCCCGGATCCTTCCCACTCAAATTCAACCCTCCAACATTCGAATACAAGATCCACTCCGTTGAAGTTGATCTATACTATTTCAAGTATCTATAAACCAAAAATCAAGTGTTTTAAATACTTTTTGCCCATCCATCAAGCGACGCAAAATGGACGGCCGAAAGTAGTGAGTTGGTTAGATCTATGTCTTTAGACATACAAATTCTCGATCCGGCTATTTCATTATGATCTAAACATTTAAAAAATCATATAAACTAATTTTTGTTAGATTTCAAATGTTCTACACCGTTAAACTAACCAACTCACTATTTAGGCCGTCCGTTTTTCCCTTACTTGATGGATGGGCAAAAAGTATTTAAAACACTTGATTTTTGGTTTATAGATACTTGAAATAGTATAGATCAACTTCAACGGAGTGGATCTTGTATTCGAATGTTGGAGGGTTGAATTTGAGTGGGAAGGATCCGGGATCAAATCCTTTTGAAAGGATACAAGTCTATATATATATATATATATATATATATATATATATATATATATATATATATATATATAGGGGTTACTGTACCTCAGCCAGCAGGCTGAGAGAGTTTCTCAGCCAGCAGGACGTGACAACATCATAGCCACATATCTGTGATAAATTTTGGCGAACAAAAAGATGAAAAATCCTGCCCAATTTAATGTCAGTCACCTCAACAATGTATCTTCCAAAAATACCCTCTGTCACATCTTTTTACCTCATGTAAAAAAAGTTGTCTTTCAAAAAAATTTCAGCTCTAAAATTTCACCCGATCATTCTGATCCAACTTGTTCTTTTAGAAACAAATTTGATCCGTTTTTTTGAAAATATATTTGCAACACATTGCGCCAAAGAAATCATCCGCCGAAAAAGGTAATAGAAAAACGATATTTTTCAAAAATTTTAGGGTTTGTGTATTTTAATTGTTTTAAATTTTTTCCAGATTTATTTCCGTTTAAGTCTTTTTTATTTTTTCTTAAAAATCTTTGGACCATGTTCGCAAATAAGAAAGAGATTTTGAAACTTTAGATGACGAATAAATTTTTAAATTTAAACATTGTAACACAACGATAAAGTCGCAGTATATGAAACTTCCTTTTTTTTTACATACTGACGACATGGGGTCGCAGTTGTTTCAATATTTATGTAGTGTTTTGCGACCATGGTCGCACTGTATTAACGTCATTTGTTTCATCATTCCTGGGTCGCAGTTGTTTATTTTTGCACTGTAATCTTATGCGACCTTCGTCGCCGTGTCTACCCTGGTCGCATTTGTTTATGTTTGCACTGTAGATGACTGCGACCTTGGTCGTAGTGTCGACCAGAGTCGCTGTATAAGTGAGTTCGCACTGTAGTCTTATGCGACCTTGGTCGCAGTGTCGACCAGGGTCGCAGTTGTTTGTGTTTGCACTGTAGATGACTGCGACTTTGGTCGCAGTGTCGACTCGGGTCGCAGTAGATGACTGCGACCTTGGTCGCAGTTTATTAAAATAATATGCTTTTTACTCCCTTATAATTTTTAAATAATCATTGGTCTAAACTTTTTTATTTCTTTACATCTATAGGTAAACAGCAGATTAAGGTTCGTCCTCTGAGATCAAGCCTAAAACCTATGTGCGAGTTCATCAAGAAATTTAAAAAGTACATTCAGGCAGATTTCGTAGAGGCGATCAAGAATACCCCATTTCGCCCAATCTTCATGGCCTTCTACAATGAGAAATTTGGGGTGAAAAGACTCTAAAATCAAACGTTGTGGCACTGAGGATTTTAGACCAGTATGATAGGGATACAAGGACCTTTAGAATTAGGGGCAAACAAATTGAGTTAGTGGAGTTACAAGGACCAAAGTCGCAGTTATCCGTATGAGAAAAATCTATATTACTTCTTACTAAAGACTGCGACCTAAGTCGCAGTCACAAAAAAAAAAAGATTTCACATACGAGATGAAATCTATATTACTCCTTATTAAAGACTGCGACCTAGTCGCAGTTATCTGTATGTGAAGAAATCTATATTACTCCTTACTAAAGACTGCAACCTAAGACAAAGTTATCCGTATGATAAGAAATCTATATTACTTCTTACTAAAGACTGCGACCTAAGTCGCAGTCACCAAAAAAAAAGATTTCACATACGAGATGACATCTATATTACTCCTTATTAAAGACTGCGACCTAAGTCGCAGTTATCCGTATGTGAAGAAATCTATATTACTCCTTACTAAAGACTGCGACCTAAGTCGCAGTTATCCGTATGAGAAGAAATCTATATCACTTCTTACTAAAGACTGCGACCTAAGACGTATACCAAAAAAAAAAAGATTTCACAGCCGGAGATTATTTTCAAATAAGATTGCGACCGAATATTAAAACGGTCGCATTTCTGAAACTTAAAAAAATGTGTTATAGGTCGCAGTACCACATAGACTAAAGAGAAAAATTTAATATTTAAGAAATTATTTTTAAAAAATTGAAACAATTAAAACCTGTTGATCGGCATGCAAAGATGTCAACCCTTCAAGATTTTCAATATTCTGAGAGAAAGTAGAACCAGGAGCAATATCTTCCATATTTAGATCGCTAGTAGACTGCTCAGACGTCGACATTAAATATTTTGGAGAAAAAATTGATCTGAAAAGATTTTATATTTTCAGAAAAAGTTTATCAAATGCGGAAAAGGAGAACCTAGATCTGACAAAGAAAGGTAAGGAAATAGGGGGAACAATAATTTATAAACAATAACCTAAATCCTATAAAGAGCGGCAAAAAAGGGGGGAAAATAATAATAAACAATAATCTAAGTCTGACAACGTGCGCTCCAAAAATGCCTAATGGGCAAATAATAATAAACAATAACGAAAGTTACCGAAAGACTAGCTTTTCATAGGGGGTATTTGGTAATTTAACTTTCTATAAGCGGGCCGCAAGTTAGTGGGGTGACAAAATTAAGCCACGTCACCGCAGGCTGAGAGAGTTCTCTCAGCTGCAGGCTGATATACATTTTTCTCATATATATATATATATATATATATATATATAGTGAGTTGATCCCCTAAGAATGGTTCTCACGAATTCATGTGAGAACTTTCACGTGGGCCGTCGGATCTCATAGAAATCTAGTTTTATTTGATTTGATCTATCAGATCTGACGACCCACGTGAAAGTTCTCACAGAAATCCGTGAGAACCGTTCTTAGAGGATCAGCTCCCTATATATATATATATATATATATATATATATATATATATATATATATATATATATGGGGTTACTGTACCTCAGCCGCCAGCTGAGAGAGTTTCTCAGCCGGCGGGACGTGGCAACATAATAGCCACGAATTTGACATTAATTTTAGGGAACAAAAATCAAAAAATTCCCGCCCTAGTATCAGTCACTTCAACAATTGTTTTGACGAAAATACCCCCCTCACAACTTTTTTACTATATGTAAAACCTTTCCTTTCATAAAATTTTACAGATCTAAATTTTCAATTGATCAATCCGAAAAGATTTGTGCCACTGTTTCCTAATATTTCTTAGTTTTTGTAAAAAATATCTGCTAAAGATAATGGGGAAACCCAGAAATTTTTTTTTAAGGTTTGTAAATTTTAGTAGTTATATTTTTTTTCAGATTTGATTCCATTTTTACTTTTTTTTTAAGAAATATTCCTATTTTAACTTAACTTAAATATGTCTGATTAACTGTATTCTTACTAAATTATTTTGATTTTTTAAATTTTCAAGTCTTTTGGTTTTTTAAAAAATGTTAAATAATTTTTTTTAAAACTTACGACCATGGTCGCAAATAAGAGTGAAAGATTCGCAAACTTGCAATCATGAATCGCTTTTTAAATTTTTAAATTTTGTAACACAACGATCAAGGTCCAATTTTTTTTTAATTCCCTTTTATGTCGACTTGGGTCGCAGTTGTCTGAATTAGCGTTTTAGATCTATGCAACCTTGGTCGCAGACATTTAAAAATTATTTGTTTTAAAAATTATTCACTTTCATTTTTTTAAGGTTTCTTTTTACTAAAACTCTGCGACTGATGTCGTAGTGTTGTCGTTCGTTCTCTCCTTTTTGGGAGTATGATCACAGTCTGTTACCTAGATTAGCGTGATTGAATATTGCAACCCTTGTCGCAGTATGATGATACAAAGGTTCCTTCATGGTAAATTATTTTGATTAATTACAAAATTGCATTGCGACCTTGGTCACAATGTATTATATTCTACTAAATTGAATTAACTGGACACTGACATATTACACTACGACCTTGGTCGCTGTATGAAGAAACAAAGGATATAATTGTGAATATTTTGTTTAATTAGAAAATTGCGACCGAAGTCAACAAACTTGGTGACAACCCAAGATCTTCTGTCAAATAAAAACGAAGGCGCACATGCATCTCAGCAGGACACGCTACTCTAATGTCAATTCGACGATGGATTGTAAGCCCATCTTGTCTTTTGTCACACAATTTCTTCAAACCCTCCTTATTGCAACAAAATTTCCTGCAAATAACTTCATGAGGAGGCCTCCGTGACTTATCTATTCCTTTCTTTTCTCACACCGAAACCTCTGTTCCTTACATAAGAATTGTAGAAGCTGTATGCTTCCTCATCCGTAATAAACTGTTTCCCTATAAAAAGATTTGAGCTTCTAGACATTTCTCTATGTGAATTCAGATCCTACAAAAAAAATTGCTGAACTAAATAAAAACAAATAATTGAATATCACACGTCTGAACTGTAATTACTAAAACTGCGACCAAGGTCGCAGATGTAAAAAAATCGATAACTTCTAAATAAAAGACTGCGATTGTAGTCGCAGTTTTTCGTATGTCCAGATTTTTAAAAAACGTGAATAATAACTGTGCAACTCTCTCATTAGTATATACTGCGACCTTAAGTCGCAGTTCTTTAAATTTAGTGTATAAAATAGATATAATTGACATGGACACGTGTAAGAATTATGAAAAAGAACTGCAACTAAGGTCGCAGTTATAAAAATAGCTTATACATCCGAAAAATGTTTTTATACAAACTGCGATCGTGGTCGCAGTTAGTAAAATTTAGTGTATTAAATTAGTGGTCACAGTTCATAAATCTTAGTGTAATAAATTAAATAAGTGCCACCGAGATTGCATTTAACAAAACTGTGAAATTCTTTCTGAAAAAAGACTTTAGAACAAGTGATTATATTGTTTTGTAAAACGAAATCTAGGTCGCAGTTCTATATACGCTACACAAAAATCTTCTACATTTTAGAAATTGTGGGGGAAAATTGATAAAATAAAAACCTCTTAATCAGCATGCAAAGATCTTAACCCTTCAATACTTTCAATATTCTGAGAGAAAGTTAAACCAGATGATATATGGTCCATATTTAAATCGAGAGATAGAGATTGCTTACGACTGCGACCAGAATTGATAGGGGAAGTGGATTGCTCCGACGTCGACATTAATAAAAAGGACAAAAATCTGATCTGAAAATCGCTATTTTCAGAAACAACTTTATGGCAGAAAAATGAAACCCTAAATCTGACAAAGAGCGGTAAAAGAAATAGGGGAAAAATAATAATATACAATTACGGGACAAGTACCTTTTACCGAGGGGTATTGAGTAATGTAACTTATTCCAATAAGCGGGTCGCAACTTAGTGGTGTGGCAAATATTGTGCCACGTCACCGCAGGCTGAGAGAGTCTCTCAGCCGTCGGCTGATATTTATATTTCTGTGTATATATATATATAGTCAGTCACATTTCACCTGAAATTACAGGAAGGCCAACAATATTGACTATGGATGCATTAATATCCAATCTGCTGAAATCAGTATATTTGCGAGTTGACCAAACGTCAGTCAAATGGATATAAATATAATTGAACCCAATTGGATAAAAAATTGAAGGCTAAGAACAATACAATACCTAATTTTTTCTCCATGCACCCAAAACTACCTGACTGCTCTTATTCCCCCCCCCCCAAACCCTAATTTGAACTTTAGACTTACTTGAATTGTTTCTCATAGACACCCAAAAATCATGTTGGAACATCAAAAATCCCAAAAGTTGCATCTCCCGAAAGAATTTCTAATGTGAAACAAAAGGGGTATACGGATTTTGGAAAAAGATGAGAGATGAAAGAAATCCCGAAAGAATTTCTGATGTAAAACAAAAGAGGGGAGTATACGAATTTTGAAAAAAGATGAGATGAAAGAAATATCAGATGACTCATGATTACCTAAGGGATAAATGAGAAGGCATTCCACCTCCACGGACCTCATGTCTTTTCTCACCGCACACTTATCGATCTTAAACTCACGCCGCTTCATGTTGCATGCTCGACCGTCTCTTCACAATTAGGGCTTCACACCCGCCATGGACAACACGCCCTTAAAGAAAAACTCTTAAAATAATTTTTTCTCAAATTTTGGTGTATTTTTATTGAAAGCAATGGAGCCTCTTGATTTTTCGCCACATGACCGATGTGAGACTAAACATGAAAAAAGACTAAATTAAAAGAAAAAACACATTAGACTTAAAAAAATACAGATTCAATTAGATTTCTCTCATGATATTGATGTCCCCATCATTCTCGCTGCGTGGGAAGAACTCGACCCCGTCGAGTATACATGAGGTGGCGGTGACTCGACATTGGATCTGAATCTGAAACTGCCATTGAGAAGTCGGTTCTCAGGTACTCGTCTTATATTGTTGACTTGTTGATGCTTATGATTCACAGTTGTTGATCCAGATGACTTGTGCTTGTTGATGTTTGATGATGTTCTCATGAGGAGAGAAAAAAGAGAGAGAAGAGGAAAAAAGAAAACAAAAGGCTTTCTTTCTTTTTTAAATAGTTTGATTGTGATTTTGTACTAAAGATTTGGAATTGTGATTGAAGATTTAATTTGAGGTTGAGATTTTGAATTATGGTTGAGATTTGAGATGCGTTGCGAGAATTTGAGATAATAAGAGATAATAAAGAGATTGAAAAGGTTTTGTAATTTGTTTTTGAAATTTGTGGGAAAAAATGAATAAGATTATTTAATAAAAGAGAAGAAAAGAAAGAAACAATGAATAATTCAAATAAAATTGTATCGATTTCACATCGAAAATCTTTACACAAAAATCTTGTATTACAATTTTAATTTCATCACTCATTATTTTTCCTAACTATACTTTGATACTAAGGGCCTGTTTGTTTCGTTGCAAAACGTCGCAAGTCGTAAGTCGTAAAATGAGAATGGAAAAAATGAACTGTAGCAGAGAAAATATATTGTGTTTTACGGTGTTTGGTTGATAAAGTGAAGTGTAAATGGAAAAGTATATTGTGTTTTACGGTGTTTGGTTGATAAAGTGAAAGTGTAAATGGTAAAGTATATTGTGTTTTACGGTGTTTGGTTGGTGATGTAAAAGTGTAAGTGGAAAAGTTGACCACAAAATTAACTGTAGCAGTGATTTAAATATTATAAATACTATTAAATTAAATCTACTATTGCAAATTAAATTGTATTAATAAATTTGAGATAAAAAATTAATAATCTTAATATTTTATTTATAACAATAATATTAATAAAATATTAGTATAAATAGTAAAACAAAATAGGAGAGTCTATGAATTTTAGAAAAAGATGAGAGATGAAAGAAATAACAGTTATAAAGATGAGAGATGAAAGAAATAGCAGATAACTCACGGTTACCTAAGGGATAAATTTTAATTTCATCACCTCCACGGACCTCACGTCGCACATTCATCGATCTTGATCTCACGTCACTTCACACCGTACGCTCGATCATATCTTCACTTCACACCGCACGCTCGACCGTCTCTTCACAGCTAGGTACACCCTGCCATGGGCAACATGCCCTTAAGAGAAAACTCCCAAAAATAATTTTTTCAAAATTCTAGTCTATTTTTATTGAAAACAATAGAGCCTTTAAATAGACCTACAAGTCTTGATTTTTCACCACATAACCGATGTGGGACTAAACATGAAAAAAGACTTAAGTAAAATGAAAGAAAAAACACATTAGACTCAATTTGATTTCTCCCATGATATTGATGTCCCCATCAATTCCCATCATTCTCTCCACCCAATCCATCGACGCTAATCTTCCTGAATTCCGAATTGTGTCCATCAACATGAGCTTTAAACTAATAAAAAAAAAGGACACAAGCTTAAATCATATTGCAAGAATCATAAAGACAAATGAATCAAGTAGAATCATAAAGACAAATGAATTAAGTAGAATGAATGTTTTCTCGCACAGATACGAGAAACCAATTTCATGTTGGAATGTCCAGGTCCCAAAAGCTTTTCTCTCAAAATTTACTGCCATCTCTTTCTCCACCTTTGGGCCACCTATCGAGGCTCATCTTCCCCTATCCTTCAAATTTCTTTCAAGAAACTCTATTACCTAAATGAAATAAAAGATAAAGTATTGGCTTCGATTGACATAAGTTTTAAATTACTCCAGAAAGGACACAAGATAAAAAGACCAATTTGTCAAAACATTGTTGAACACTGAACACTGTCAGTGGAACCAAATCTCTCTAGGATCAAATCATGGTGATCCAATAATGGACATAACTTGCATAAATCCAGTTTCAGCTAAATTAGTTCTGCAAACAGCCCATCTAGCATCAAATTTAATATGACAATATAATAGAAAGTAGGAAATACGGTTTCGGGCTGGAATCACAATTATTCCATCCTTTTCTCTTTAAAAAATGGAGAATATATAGAAAGTTTCCAATGACAAGTAAGCAAGGCACTACAAAGAGATTGAAGTAGAGGCTAACTTACCAACTCAGGTACATATTCCATTGGCCCTTTGACCTTCAAACTCATAATTTTGAACTTAACGTTGCTTTTCTGGTCTTGAGGTTTCTCATTATTCTCTGGTTGCTCCACAAACTTGAAAACTATTCAAAACAAAAACTACAATGAAAATATTCTTCTTCTAATGTTGAGAAGCGCATCTTTAACTCATTAAGATAACAAAGAACTAGAAATGAAGAAAATCAGCAAAGAAGATTACACTACCAGTTGCTATAATGCTCTCTCCAGGAGACAGTATACCACCCGGGGGCGCATGAAACAGCTCTTCGGTGCAGTGGTTTGAAACTGAAAAAAGGTTTATTTTAAAACAAAATAGAAAATACAAACTGTACTTGATACAAGAATTCAACCACTATTCCAAGCTTGTTTTTTACAAAATTATGAGATCTGGATGCGTATGGAATGTGATACACACCTTAAATGCTACATGAGACTTGCTGGTATTCTTTATCCTGACTGCACTCCTAACCTGCTTGCCAGGTTCATCTATACCAAGGAAACCAATGCACCAAACAATTAACATAGAGAAAACAATTGACATAATGATATAATTTCAACATGAAACCGACTGAGGCCTCTCGGGCACATACTTTCTTCTGGAAAAAAATTTAAAAAATTCAACATGAAATCTTATTAGACTAAAAGTTGCAAGAAAGAAGAAAATTTTCAAAGAGAAATTAATTCGAGAAGGAATCCGAAATGGTGCTCTTTTATAGATGGATCGTGAGACATCACTAGAAGATGACTAATTTCTCTGCATCTATAAGTACGCAAAATAAAGAGATTATTTAACATTGATTGTAAAAAAAGATAGAATAGAACAGCCCAAATAATTTTCACCAATTATTGCATCATCCAAGACCCAAGCATCATGGAGGATAGCAGAGTAGAAATGATCAGTGACATTATGAAATAGAAAGTCAATCCACAAACCAACAACCAAATAAATGCCGAGAGCCACTTAGAATTATTAAGAAAAGAAACTAAACCACTTTATAATCACAACAAAAACTAAAGTCACAAAAAAAAAAAAAAACAGTAGCTAAAAGACCCAATTTCCTAAATAGCTCCATGATCCAAATGAAACTCGATAATCAACCAAAATTGAATTTACCATGCAACCCATTTGCACGGGAAAATAATGAAAAAGAAGAAGAAATTCCCCAAAAAAACTCCTTTTTTGAAAAATAAATCCAGAAAAATGGGATTTTTACAGGAAAACTCCCCAAAAAAAAAAAATAAAACAGAAGTCCCCAGTTTCTTAAAATATCTAAACCACATATCAACATAATATTCTCAAATCGGAAGTAGAGTTCAGTAACTAGATCGAGCTTTGCAACAGGAAACCCCAATTATTTCTAGTCAAAAAGGATCGAATTTTTATTACGACAAAAAAATATCAGTAAAAGAAAGTACACTAAAATAGTAAATTTCAGCATCAACGATACAGAAAAGATTGGATTTTTGTCAAAAAGAAACTCACATGGAAAATAAAGCTTGTTCTTTGGATCAAGCCTGAGCCTTCTCCTAGTCGGCAGAATCGACTTCGCTACCGAGACCGACCTCGCGCCTGAAACCGAACTGTTGCCGCTCCGGGTCGACCCGTTACCGCCCTGACTCATCTGACTCCGACCCGAACCCAGCTGGTCCCGGTTCCGGGTCAAACTCTGAGTCGCCGTCACCGACGAATTGCTCGTCGCCGACGAATTGTTGCCGCCGCAAAAGAAGGGGATGCAGCAGAGGGCCCACACCTTGCCCTCGTTGTCCGCCACCGCGGCCGACGGTCGCAGGTCCGTCACCGCCATCTTCACTCCATGCGGGTGCAGCGGGATGCTATCCTCCTCCGTCGGAACACCAGACCGCGCCTCGAGTACCGTCCCCGCCGGGAGATTCGGGGGGAATTCTTTCTCTGAGGACCGAGGTGGGTGTGGGGGATTTTAGAGATGGGCTCGGTGTATTTAAGAAGCCGCGTTACAAGTCCGCGGACAATTTCTCACCCGCTTTCATGGGGCCCACGGGTCAGTGAGTATGTAACGAAGAGGGTTTCTATTACAGAGTACCTTCGCTTTTGCAGCTTCGTTTTTGTGAGGTGCGGTGTGCTCTGAGGTCAGATTACCGCTGTTTTGATGGCGGACTGAGCCGCTAAGGTCAAAGTCTATGCTGTTAGGGGGCTGGGGTAAAGTTACGGGGCAGTGACGGGAACGGGAATGGGAACGGGAATGTTGGAGTCCCGTTGGGGTGTGGGGCGGTTTGACTTGGGGAGAAGTCAGTGGCCCTGGATGGTGCGTTCACGCGAGAGTAAAACAGTCAAAATAAATTAATTAAAAATTAAAATCAAAGAAAGAAAAAAATTAAGTAAGAAAATAAAAAACCAGAGAGAGATTTGTATTACGCAAGTCTTAATAATTAGCCAATTTTGATAATAATTCCCACAAATAAAATATTTGATCTTTTTCTTTTGGTAATTCTTTTGTGTTTATATTGCATGTGATGATTAAGCAATGTATATATTAAAAGAATGGTGATTTTAAAAATTTGTAGCAAATTAAAACATAAAAACTGTAATTATAGAAAACTGCCTTGTATCAATGTCAATCTAATTTATAATCTATATCATTGTGTTCTTCATTCAGCTTTCTTGTCTTTCTCTTCTTATACTTCAGTTCTCTTAATTTATATGTTTTATCTATTTATTCTTCTTAGCTTTTTTATCCTTCTTGGGGTTTGGTTGTTGTGGTGAAAATTTTTCGCTGTGGGTGATCAGACGGTCGATCCACATCACAAACGAGAATACGTATTGAAGGTATAAGTGCAAAATAGCATACACTACACAGACAATAGAGGAGACACGATATTTTTACGTGAAAACCAAAGTCGGGAAAACCACGAGGAGGAGAAGGAGGAAAATTCAATATCAATCGCCTGTTTATAAAAATTACAGATATGTATTAGTATGTCTCTGAGATAGAATCGGCTGGAAGGCTCCAAAAGTCCTAAAGTCCATTTCTCGCTAGAGAAGAAGGCTTATTTATACTGAACTCTTTCTCCTCAGATGAATGGGGCGTTAGCTAGACACGTGTAATTGCATGATCTTCATGTGCGGATTTGTTATAACGGCTGCGATTATTGGCATGATGGTTGAGATTGCATATAGAAAATTTTGTCATTATCCATAAATATTCGCCTTGAATGCATGGCATTACACATCCTCAACGTGGGAGAGGAGAGGTGGAGTGATTGCGGGAGAAGATCTTGACGGCTGTTACTGTGGACTTCAAAGTGAAATCGGGAATGTTGGACTGTAAGTGACTCCTGAGGGTGATGCCTCTGGGACAGGGGTTTGCTCCAGGAGGGCTCTAGGTGGCGAAGCTTTGGAGGTTATCTTAGATTCGGTCTGGAGTGATTCTGAAAAGTGTGGATGCTCTCAGGGGGTCCGATGTGATGGAGCAGTTGATTATGCAGAAACTTTCAAAAGATAACCTAGTTGCTTA
The DNA here is from genome assembly GCA_038442645.1 of Agave tequilana. NCBI lineage: Eukaryota > Viridiplantae > Streptophyta > Magnoliopsida > Asparagales > Asparagaceae > Agave > Agave tequilana. The sequence continues at coordinate 184,446 of JAVJIF010000806.1, forward strand.
TACATGTGTCATCATCTTACTGAGGGTGAATTTTTCACCACTACAGATGCCTTCGCTCTTTCGCTTTCTGAAGCCTATAAGAGGGAAGTCTGGAGAGCAGAGTTAGTTGAGATCTTTGAATGTGTTGGATTCTTCTGGATATTAGAGAAGGGAGGATCTAGCCCATTAATGTGAATCTTTGAATTTTCGCCTGGAGATTACGTGGCTTGATGACAGCTGGCGTGTCGATTGATAAGATTGGCATGAAATCTGTGACTAACGTCTTTCGAATCTTGACACCATAATGATGAGATCATGTGACATAGGCGGTTAATATACTGTAGATTTTGTTGACCGAGGATCTTGGGATGTGGACCGACTTTTTTGGAGATTAGAGATTTGAATTGGGGATATTTCGACTCTTCCTCCATCTATTAATAGAGTGAAGCCTTATGGTGGAAATTCTTTGTCCTCTTCTCTGAAAAAATCTTCTTTCCAAACTCTTTGCTCTGATGGTTTACCATGTCAATCTTCTTCTATGTTCGATGAAGGAAAGAGAGGGAGAGGATGGAGATGGTGGGAATGGTAGTCGGGCTCTTGTTGTTTGGGAGTCTAGTTGGCACAAAACATTAGTCTTCGCGATGAGTTTGTCATAAAAAATAAATTTTTGTGACAAGGCTTTGCTACCAGGACTGATGGGTAGGTCTTCCACTTTGACCTGGTTTGTTCGTTTGATCTCCAATCGGATTAATCCAGTTCTCAGCTTAGGGTTCAATGTTCTTCTTTCTTGGTGGCGTGTATGAGGTAAGAGTGGGGGCTGTCCCGGGCAGTCATGGGGGTGGATCCAATTCCATTTCTATCTTTCATGTCTTGTAATCTTCACTCTGGTCAAGGGCTTTTGCTTTACACTTGGAGACTCTCTCCTTGTGGCGAGCAACGGGAGGGGAGTATGAGGGTATTCCTCGAGTTGTCGCCGATGAAGCATATCTTCTTATGGAGCTCCAATCTCTTCCTCAGAATAAAGGGTAGGTGATGTGATATCATCATTATCTTGTATGTCTTGTAGGAGTTTGTTTGTGTTCCTAAGAGGCGCGTTTCACGCGGATAGGAGAAAATTTTTCGTCCGAAGGTTCTCTTACTTTTGTGAAAGAATCTCTCGGATCTTCCTCCGGTACCCTTGGATGGTGGCGTGAATAATAAGATCGTGCCACTGTGAAGTGTTCTCCAAAAGACAGAACTTTGTTTGCTTCAGCATCGGGGACCTGTTTGGTTGGACTGGATGGATGGAGCTAGATGATCAGTATTTCTTTTTTCAAAAATGTATACACAGAAATGTGATATAATTTTGTATTACTACTCATGATAGATGTAATCAAGTAAATTTAAAATAATGTAATCAGAATGGAAATTTGGAATAAATATTTGTGTTTGAAATTGACGTGTCTCCTCGGAGTGCCTGGGATATTTGACTTGGCATGTGGATGGTTTGGTAGGTTTGTGGTGTTCCCAAGTGTCACACCACACTTTCCAAATATATTATAGTGGGGATGCGATGACAGTCGGCGACGTATATACGCGAGGAAAATACCTCACATGTGTAACCCCCTTATCCCTGATATATGTATCACAATATCAGTACTCGATACGGCATACAAAACTGATTTGACCATCTTGGTAGTCAAATTGAGCCAATTTTAATTTCAAATATTATTTTTCAATATTTAGACTATTCAGAATTTTCTGAAATTTTTCTGGATTATTTTGGAAAATCTTCGAAGTCAGTGTCGATCGATACCGATAATCGGCTCTACGATTTTTAAGTCACAAACGGAGTTGAGTTTCTGAAATTTTGTTTTCATATTGTGTCTTAGAATCATATTTTGTACGATAGGGTATTTTTGAGATTATTCTGAATTTATCAAAAATTCGGCCAAACTGGTGTCGCCTAGTATCAGTGATACATTCCAGAATTTTTAATTTGCAAATCAGACAGACTTTTTAGAATCTGTTTTCAAATTCCTCCTCCATGTAATATTCTCTATTTTAAAGAATTTTTTAGAACTGTTTTTAACTAATCAAATTTTACCCACTTAAATAATATTAATTTAATAATATTTTAATTCATATTTTCTTTTCTTCTTCTCTAATCTCTTTTATTTTTTCTTAAGTCACCTGACCACCTCTTCCCACTGCCTTCTCTCACTCTTTATCTCTCTTCTCACTCTCTAAATCTCTCTACTAATCTCTCTCTTTCCATTTTAATTCTCCCCAATTTCTATTTTTAATCTCTTCTTTCCTTCCTCCCAAAAAAAACTAACACAACACCACTCTCTCCAGCACCCAACTTCGGTGACCCTAGCGGCCACCTCGCGGTCGGCCAGGCCATGGCCGGCCAGGCCACAACGGCCATCATCCAGCCATCTCTTTTTCTCCCTCTCTCTTTTCAACATTCTCTCTCACACAAACCCTCTCTCTAAACTCCATCTCTCTTTCCCTGCCCTTCTATTTTTTTTCTCTCTCTCCTCTCCCTCTCCCCGCGCGTCGGCTGGCCAGACCGTCGTCGTCGGCTTGGCGTCGCCGCCGGTGTTGCTGCGCAGCTCCACCGCTGCAGCCCCCTATTCCCCCCCTCTCTCTCTTATTAGATCTCATAAACTCAACCTAATTGAATAATGGATTTGAGTCAATTGGGTTTGAACCCAATAGCCCATAACTTAAGTCTAATAGGTTTGGAGTTTTACATCCAAACCCGACCCAGTATCAGCCGAAATCCACCTCTAAACCCAATAAGGCAATTTTTACACAAAATTCCCTGCTACATAAATTTATTTCATTTTAAATTATTTAAATTGCATATTTAACCCTTTTGATTATGATTTTAGTATTCGGGCGATATCTAGAGCATTTGGTGTCCGATTTGGACAATTCTGGAACCGTTGCGTCGTAGAAATGAGAGCTACATTCTCATGGTCACTTTGTGAGTGTTTTTATTTTATAAATTGTACATGTTTAACTAAATGAATTGTTTGTAAATCGTGATTATCAGTAAAATTGAAATTTATAATTTGCATAAATAGTAAATAACGATAATTATAATATATATGATTACTTAACATATTCATTATGATAATATTTAATTGTGATTATTAATTTAATATTAAATACAGATGAAATAGTTATATACTGATAATAAGTGACTATTGGATTATTGATAAAGCTATTAGTTTAATGGCTATTGAATTATTGATAAATTAATAATTATTAAAAAGGTTGTGAAGAGTTGAAAAGATAGACTTGTCGATAATTTCTTTATTGATAAGAATATGGATATCTCAATATTTAGACACCTGTTCAGTTACATATAATAACCCTGCATGTATCACAAGATCACCGACAATGTCACTGTGACCAAACCACTGATATGTTAAATACCATACAAGTATGTGTTATCATGATTGTGGACATCATGATTACATATACTTGTATTATTGTTATATAGACATTCTAGTACACCGGACAACTGATTTCATGTAAATACCTGTTATATCGGGCATTGTCATTTCATGTCCATGTATCACTGTTACACCAATACTGTTAAACTGGACATTATTATTTCATATTTATGTACCAACCTGTATATATGTATATTATTTCTGTATACTCATTGCATGGATTACTACACCTGTGACATGAAATATTATTACATGGATATTCATGTGTTCCCGTTATATGCTTGTTTTCCTGTTACTGATATTGATACATATTGTTACTGGACATGTTAACTATTGATATCTGATGTGTAGTGGGGGCTACCTCTTAAATCCCACATCTCATATTTCTCGTTTCTCATTATCTTGTTTAATGATATCAACATAGCTCATATCCAGTTATCGCGTTACATGTATCATGCGTTGTTATTGTTCCTGATATACTGTGTAATTTAAATATAATAAATATAACATGGGATGGGAGAGGCTTGATGGTTGACTAGATCTTATCGGGTGGATGTCTGGATTTATTATTGTCCCACAGCAGGGGACATGGTAGTGTTGGCTATCGTCCGATGAGCTCCCGTTTCTCTTTACTTGTTTCACCCTAGCGGGTTGGCCCTGGTCTCAGTAGTCAGAGAGTCTTGATAAGGCCGTGATCTCGGGTATGCACGAGATACACCCACCTAATTAGAACTCATTGACCATTGGGTTTTCAATTAACACAATAAAACGGTATAAACAATAGTGACGTCGGGAACGCTTGTTATTTGGTCACTCTCTCGCTCGGATCATAGTACCCGTATACCATTTTCGAATGGGTTCGTCTGGAGTGTAAGCTCCGGTATGAACTGCCAGTGGTATAGGACACTGGAAGAAATTGATTAAAATATCAGACAGTACTGATTGTTATTATTGTATAGATAATATAATTTGCCTGATACATATATATTACTGTTCATTTGTACTTGTTATTATTCCTTCAATTGATTTGTATTCGGTGATCAAGTGTTGTGGCTTGATAGGCGATGGAGCATTGAGCTGTCAGGATCTGGAGGTTGCTTCAGGAGTGAGGATGTACTCTTTGAGAATACCTTATTGGATGAATTCTTTCTGGTACTTATAGAGGGCCCAAAAATCGTTGGTCTTATATCCCTAGCAGTCATGATAGGAGCGATATTCTACTGCTCTGGGAAGTGAGGGATCATACTGGCTTGGTCTCGGACGCCTAACCCACGTCTGGTCCTTGAAGGTGTTGAGACATCGTTGATGGGGAGTTTCAACGGAGTGAAATCTTGTTCCATCAGATTGTAAATTCAGAGCGGATTTAGTGGAAAGATAGGGAGCTCATGTTTCTTGAAGGCAGGTTACCCCCGATTTTGATCTTGAGAGTGGGAGAGGCTTCGTGTGGAGACTTTGACTTTTCTTCGTCATCATCATGCTTCACGATATGGTTGAAGGAAGTCCTCATTGCTTCTTCAAGTTAGATGTAGGGCTGAGCTTGTGACAAGATCTCGCTCATCCGAGTGACATTGTGCTTGAAGAGGTGATTATACAGGGGGTAAGAAACTTGCATCCAGCAGATGAATGCGAGTGCAGAGACGTCCTCACCGTAGTTAGGGACTTTGGCGAGTTGACTTTGAAAGAAGCTGATATATGATTTGAGGTTTTCGCTCTGTCTCATCTTGATAAAGAGGAAATGATGGTTATTCTTCTTGGCCTCTTGGCGGGAGGCGTATTGAGTGAGAAAGCCTGAGTTACCTCCTTAAAATTGTGGAGAGAATAAGGCGGCATAGAGTAGAACCAATCTGATGCTACATCTTTCAGACCGGAGGAAAATGTGATGTACAAGAGTGGGTCGTTGTGAGAATAAACCACCATCTTGTCCTGAAAATACCGGATGTGTTGGACGAAGTCGCTTACCCTGGAGTAATAGTTAAAGGTTGGAGTTGAAAACTTTCTCGGGAACTCGCACTCCAGAATGTCTTCAGAGGGGGGAGTCAAAAACTTTGGTAACTGAAGGGTTGGGTGGCCTGGCTTCCGCGATCCGTCTCTGAATTAGTTTGTCGAGGACTAGGAGATCGGGAGATCCACTGACTTCATGTTCACTTTCTGACTGCGTTCATGACTGGTTATTCTGGAGGGCAGTGATTTAAGTCTGAAGTTGGTCGTTGAACCACCTCAATGCCTCCTTTTCACAGATGGCATTGTCGTGGTCGAGAGCTGCCTGCTCTCGATCGTGATCTGATTAGGCTTGTTGTTCTTTCATGTGCTCTTTCATGTCAACGAGCATCTGTAGGAGCTGGTCTTTATGCAGCTGTGGTGATTGGACACTGACAGTCACTCCCTGAGGTGAGGAGGAGTCGGTGTTCTCGGTGGTATGTGGCTGATTGTTGGATGGTGAAGGTGTCATACCCCCAGCAGTTCCGATGGTCTTACCATTGGATGTTGCATTATTGATAGCTCACTTTCTTGGGACGATGTCGTTCTGGAAGAGGTTTGTTGATGAAAGTTTTTTGAGTTTTTAGGGGAGAGATCTTGAGTGTAAGGACTCAGATCTCAATGAAAGCACCATTTTATAATGAAAAATTTTCGTTATGAGTGATCAGACGATCGACCCACACTACAAATGAGAACATGTGTTAAGGTATAGGTGCAAAATAACAACACTATACAAATAATAGATGGAGACACGATATTTTTACGTGAAAACTCAATCGGAAAAAACCACGAGAAGGAGGAGGAAAATTCACTATCAGTCGTCAGTTTATAAAAATTACAGATATGTACTGATATATCTCTGAGTTAAAATCGGATGGAAGGCTCCAAAAGTCCTAAAAGTCCCTTTCTCGCAAGAGAAGATCTATTTGTACTGAACTCTCCCTCCTCGGACGGATGGGGCGCTGGCAAGATACGTGTAACTGCATGATCTTCATGTGCGGATTTGTTATAACAGCCGCAATTGCTGGCGTGATGGTGGAATACATGGAATTTTGTCATTATCCATAGTTGTCCGCCTTGAACGCATGGGTATTTCACATCTTCAATATGGGAGAGAAAGGGCGGCGTGATTGCAAGCGGAGATCTCAGCGGCTATTACTGGGAGCTTCCGGGTGAAGTCAGAGATGTTGGACTGTAAGCGACTCTGAAGGGTGATGCCCCCGAGACGGGGGGTTTGCTCCAGAATGACGCTAGGTGGTGGAGCTTTAGAGGTTGTCTTAGATTCGACCTGAAATGATTCTGAGAACTGTGGATGCTTTCAGGAGGGTCCGATGTGACAAAGACAGTTGATTGCTACAAAAAATTTCAAAGAGAAACTTAGTTGCTTGGACGCGTGTCAGAATCGTAGTAAGGGTTTTTAACCTCTACAGCAGCGGATTTGTCCATAATGTTTATCGGTTGATTAATTTGTCCATATTGTTTAATAGAGGGTATATTTTGTTGTTTAATTTGTTCAGGCGCAATATTCTTACTAATTACTATGATACTTTTAAGTTGTGCTGGTATCATTAAACAGATGGTGATTTCCACTTTTCTTCTAAAAACAAGAAAATAATTTATTATGACATTCGCAGAATCCAAAACAAATGCTGTTTTTATGTTTCAAGTACACACAATGCTTTTATGGCTTTAGTTTAAGGTTGAGTTTGCCCAATATTATTTGTATACTACATGCATAATTGGAATTTTACAGTGTTGTAATTTTAGTCAATGACTCAAATGTTGGGTTACAAGAAATGACAAATGAATAACATGAACAAAACATGTACTTTTTTGGATTGAATGGAGGAGGAACTTTTTGTTTAAGCCCATAATTAGGAACAAGCCATGTTTTTCCCAATTTGGATTAGAATTGACTATAATATGCAACACTTTGGTGCTAACTTTGTTCTCTTCTCATCTTCCACATATTCACTTTCAATCTTATTCTCCAGCTTTGTCAGAATCCTGAGGTCTTATTTTACATGCCTCATTGTGCTGGAATTCTCCTAGGATTAATTAAAATAGATTAAGCAGTTCTAATGACAAGTTTGCAGTGGTTATAGCTAGTCTTAATTAAAAAATAGGATGTTAATTAATGTTTCTTAGGCTAATGATTTGCTCCAACCTTGATGCTGTCATAGATTCATAATTAAACATGAAAATAACTGTTTATTTATATTAAACAGATTTATTCCCCTCTTTTTCATTAATTAATTAAAATAGAATATATAAACAAGCTATCAGTTGTAGGGTATTAATTTAAAATCAAACTTAAAAGTTGTTTTAAAGGACAATACTGTGCCTGATTTTTGAGAATTTTTGGCATGTTTTACATCTTAACAGACACTTTGTGTGGCAGGTAAACAGAAAATGCAATGGTTCAAGTTCTTTTAACATATATTTTACTAATATCACAATTTTTGAGAATTCAAAAGAAAAAGAAATCCCTTTTTTCTCTCTCTTTCTCAAAAATAAGTGAATATTTCAGCTTAGAATTCAAGTGAATAAGATAACGGAAATACCATGACAATGAATATTAGCAATAGAGGTTTGGTTGTCATATGAGAAAAAAACAAGAAAAATAGGTATAATGTCCACATTTGATTAGATATATTGATTAAATTTTGATCCTGTCGCAGTTTTTTGAACTCCTTCAGTATTTTGACAAGCATATCGATTGATGTATCACAAACTTTGTCAACTCAAAGATATATATTTACAACATTTCTCCACTCATCCTGGCAGCAATTTTGTTGGGTGGGATTTTGCAAATTTGTAATTAATTCCAGAGAAGATTAAGAAACATAAAGTAGACTACTTTGAATGATATGGCCATAAAGAATCATGCTTGACAGAGAAAGTCACAATGTTTTACAAGTCATCACATTGACATAATGTTGTTAAGGCCGAACTTAATTATTTGTTCAAGTATTGTTTAATTCCCGCATGCTTCATTAATTAAATACAAGCTGCAGTGTTGTAGTCTATCAAGCTTTCGGTGGCAAAGCATCTAATGATTCTAATCTGAATCAATTATAATGCTCTTCACAGTACTATCAGAATCTGTCTACTTACTGATAATAAAACACTGAAATCTGTTGTATGATTTTTAATTTGGAAGAAGATATCCTGACACTAGGAAGTTTGTAATCTAGTAGTCAGTTTTGTTGACTATAGCTCAAATAGGCTAGACTTTACATAATGTAGTCCAACATGGTACCATTATTTGATTTGCAATGACTTTGTGCCCTCATGATTTATTTAATTAATCCTATAAGAATAATGTTTAGTGAGAATGGTTACAATTCTGGCATTCTTTGCCAAAAGTTTTTGCAAACCGGCTTCGTCCTCACATTCACCTCCTTGCGAACTAAGTTTAATTGGTCTTCACTAAGAGCTTGTTTGTTTGAAAGAATAGACCATTCGAAACCTGATCACAACCAGCCAGCTCAATGTTTTCATATGAGAGCGTTTGTTTGCACCAAGGCTGAAAAAAATCATAATTGCATGGGGGCTACATAAAATCCGATGTGGCCCCTTATATTCTCTCACATAGGTTTCGGCCAAGATGAGGCAGAAAACACGCGGAAAGAGGAGCTTTGTGGGGCCGGCGGGGAGCTTTACGCGTGAAAACTCATTGACGGGACAGGCCCGCGAGTTTCTCGCGTTTAATTTACAGGCCAAATAACCCCTAAGAATAGATATATTCTTGATAGATAGTTTGGCTTGTACTCATGAAATTCTTGTGGCTTCACATAACTTCAATATTGAGACAGTTTTCTTTAAATTTGACTTTGAGAAAGCTTTTGATTCTATTAGTTGGAACTTCCTCTTTGAGTTACTATTGAAAAAAGGGTTTAGGCAATGATGGATTGGTTGGATTAAGCTTGTCTAGTCTCTGGGACATCATCCATCATTGTTAATGGGAAGCCGGGCAACTACATTCAATATAAGGGTCCTAAGCAACAAGACACTTTCCTAAGCAACGAGACTCTTTCTCCCTCCACCTCTTTATTCTTGTTGCCGACATCCTTATACAAATCCTCTTCCAGTCGACAATAATTGTAGCATTCAAAAGGTTGGCTCATTCTCTTGGCCGAATAATCTTGTTAGCCTTCACTATACTGACGACACTCCTACTTATGCCGAGAGATGTTAGATCCCTTATTTCTCTCGAGCTACTACTTTATGCACTTGAGATGATAACCGGATTAAAAATCAACTTCCACAAATTATTTATTTACAATCTAAGTAGATGTGAAGAGATGGGCACGAGAAGCTCTACCATTCTAAATTAAAATCTTGGCACCTTCTTTAATCTAACTTGGACTCCTGATGAAAGTGATCTCACTCACAAGGGAAGATTGGTAACCTCTTATTGACATAATTAAGAAAAACTTGCTACTTGAAAATATAATGCTCTTTCTTGTCAACATTGCCTCTCTATTCATGCCCTTGATTGTATTCGTCGTGCTTTCTTCTGGAAAGGCACAAAAAAAATATACATAGGGGCTTTTTATTTAATAAAGTGACAACTTGTTGCTCTCATGAAAATCAAGGTGGTTTGGGCGTTTGCAATCTCTGAGCCTTCAATTTTGCTATTCTTTTCAAGTAGTAGTGGAGACTTTATCATGACACATATGCTATGTGGGTTGCTCTTATTCTTCATAATTACTATATAAGAGGAAGGCCTCATGATTTGCAAAATACTCTTTTCGGGCATGTTTCTTCCTTTTGGAGAGGAGTTCTAAAGGCTTCTATGGCTTTTACATCAGGCATCAAAATTGAAGGGATGGTTGCTCGACAAAATTTTGGCTTGATCGTTGGGTGGAGAATGATACTCTTTCTTTCATATTTCCTAATCTATTTGTGCTTGCATTGGATCCATTCACTATAGTGAACACTCAAACTTACCTATGTGATGAAAAAGTGATTTAGGCTCCCTAATTTAGAAAATGACCATACCAAAATGTTTTCAATAATCTCAAGGATCTCCTTACTCTACTTCAACCTAAACACTTTTCCACTACCCCGGATGTTCGATAACGAAAGCTTAAACAAAGTGGTTCCATCAACTTCTTTTGTAGAAGTCTTACCGATTACCAGAAAAAGAATAATTATTTTTGGTGGATTTGGACATCCGGGGTAATGAAGAGGTGCATCAAAAACCAATTTGCATATGTGACTCTCATATTTATCTCTCCACACAAGCTCCATTAAAAATCAAGGTGTATGTGTAGCTCTCATTTCATGAACGTCTTTTAATTACAGACAGTCTTGTCAAAAGAGATATTCATATCACAACACCATACTTGTATTAAATCCATCCATAGCAGTGAACACTCAAGCTTGCCTATTTGATGGAAGAATGATTTGGACTTCCCAATTTAGATGGCCATACCAAAACTTCTTCAATGATCTCAACAATCTTCTTTCCCTACTTCAACCTAAACACCTCTCCACTACCCCGGATGTTCGTCAATGAAAGCTTAAATAAAGTGGTTCCTTCAACTCCCTTCATAGAATTACTGGTTACCAGAAAGAGAATAATTGGTGCTGGTGGATTTGGACATCCGAGATAGTGGAGAGGTGCATTAAAAACTAAGGTGCATATGTGTCTCTCATATTTACATCTCTCCACAAGCTCCATTAAAAATCAAGATATATATGTAGCTTTAATTTCATGAACGTCTTTTAATGGCAGACAGTCTTATTAAAAGAGGTATTCATATCACAACATTATGCTTATTTTGTCAGATTTATCTGAAAATCGCCGCTCATATTTTCTTTATTCTCCCTTCACTTTAGAGCTTTGGGCATCAGAAAGAAACCGCTTAACACTATCTTCTTAGTCACCTTTTATTGTATCACTTTGGAGTGATTGGAGGATATCCAATATCTCACACAATGAAGTTAATCGATGAGATTATATTGTGAACGCAATCATATGGATACTTAGGCATGAGTGAAATCAAAGGATTTTTCAAGAATCTTCTTCCATTATGGGCCTTGAGGGTCGGATCTCATCCTTGATGGTTTTGTGACAATTCTCACTTTTCACTACATAGATGCCACAAGCCGCCACAATTTATTATATTTGTTTGACATTCTTGTCACTCACCCCCACCTCTCCTGTAACTTCACATTCTTTATTATTTTGATAATATACTTCTGGGGCACCTTACCCTCAAAAAACAATTCTGGCATTCTGCAATTGAATTGGATAAGCACTGCATACATGAACGAACTTGGCAAATAGTACACATTAAGAAAAAGAACAAGTTCATGTATGCTTCTCATTCAAAGTTTTGGGTAAATATAAACCAAATTTAATGACTATTCCGATACACAGAATGGTGAAAATTTCTCTCGTTACTTAAATCGGGAAGTCAGAATCATCCCACTGCAGGACTGCAGACTCCATGTCCTGCTCTCTCTTAAGTTTGTCTTTCAGGAACCAGTCGCAGATCCGGCCTGCGTTAAGCTCTTCGATTGGGCCACCTTCTTGCTCTGAAATCACTCTCAACAGATTCAGCGACGATATCTGAAACATACACAACAGTATCAGTACATTCTCAGGTGTATCAGTACCGAAAACATTAAGGGTTTAAACTTGCGAAGATGATGACAGAAACAATGAACAGAGCACTGTCAGAATGCCTGTTTTGTTACCCACTGTTAGTCTGCAGAGAAATCTCTCATGAGTGCTGAGCCCAGAGATCTCAACAAGGCCAGCTTCCTCCAAGCTCAGGAAACTCTTCTTCTGGTTCTTGTTCTCCTCTCCTGCACATCTCACAACAACCACCCTCCTTCCATCCTTCAAATTAAACTTTGCTGCATGTAACAAGAACAGAACAGGAGATCGAGAGTAAACAAAACTGAACAGGTAAAAATATATGAAATGGAGAAGAAATGAGGTTGGTCAAATAAAAAAAAAAAAATTAAAAATATACCTTGATGAAAAACTGGTGATGGTCTCCAAAGGGTTGGAGAATTGAGAAGGGGAGGAGGTTTAAATGGTCTGAGAGAGAGCATAGCTAGCTATTTTGAAGCTATTAGTGGGTTTGAAAATTGAAAGCAATAGTGTTGCAGGATATGGAGATTGGCAGTCCTTTGAAGGATGTTATGGATAGAGGTTAGATGGATGTGATCATGTGGGCCATCTCAAAGGGTAAAATGAGTGCCTGGTTCTACTTCTATCTTTTATATGGGCCGATTTAAATATGTGGCTTGTTTACTATTTTAGGCCCATTATTTTTTGAAGACTCATAATTGGATTGGGCCTAATGATACATCTAACTTATGGGAAATGGGCCCTTACATGGTTTTTGGAAAGGAACACTGAATAAACTTGTCCTTGTAAGATAATAATTCTTTTTTTTTTTTGAGAGAGATATAAGATAACAATTCTTTGAGAATTCTCAAAAAAGAAAGAAAGACAGAAAGAAAGAAATTTTAGAACTTGCTGTCTCATGATTCAATTTATAATTTTATGATTTCCATTGTCAATTTGCAGCAAGCACACTACAATTTTCAGATAAAAAGAAAGAAAGAAATAAGTATACAAAGTGATTTTAATTTAAGAGCTAAAAGTAATCAAAGAGCTAAAGGTAATGAGTATTTAATTTAATCAAGTACACTGGTTCATCATATTTTCCATTAATTATTGATTTCTTTAGACATTCACACAATTCCCTCCCCCTTTTTATCTTTTGGCAGGATCCTTCTCCTTTTCTTTTGGTGCCTCTCTTTCTCCTCTCAACAAAGTAAAAACGCAAATCATCCCAAACCTCCACTAAAAATATCATAAATAATTTTTCACTTCTCTTAAATTTCAGCACCACTAATCACTAAAAAATCTGATTTTAACTTCATTGATCACATGTTGAATAAACAAGAGAGACAGAGAGAACAAATTACAACCTTAACACAAACATAAAAGAAAAAAAGAAAAGAAAAGAAAATTACTATAATCTTGTAATTTCCAATTTCAAAAACAAAATATTATAATACCAAGCCCAAACCCAAAACCAGCTGGCGGAATACCACTTTGATCAGTTTGGGCCCCACAAGATTAACTGCATGACCTTCTCAACTCTCTCTGCCTCCCTCGACAATCCCCAGTTCTGCTCTCCACCACCCTTCGCTTTTCCCGCCGCCGCCGCCTTTGGCCCGCCGGAAAACCGCCATTCCTCGCTGCCCTTGACCGAAGAAGAAGGCGGTTTTCCGGGGCCCTTTTTCTGAGCCAGTCTGAAGGTGGCCTCCCACCTGCAGTCACCTGCGTTGCACATGACTGAAGAGAGTAGATCACAACAAACTTGATGATATTTGAGGAAGAGATTTGTGTGGCACTCTGCTTCTCATGAGCTTGCGATGGGCTTCAGGTATTTATGAAGAGTCGTTTCCCCTGGTTTTGAGTCAGAATCCACTGGCAGTAAACAAAACCATTAGCGGTATGGTTACAGGTTAGAAGTACCTAGCTCTGTTTCAGTCATTTTTTTTAGGCTAGCTTTTAGTGGAAAGATTTACTGCGACACTTGCGTGATCGCTTTGTTGATCTTGAATTTTTCGACCTTAGATTAATGAAAAGATGCAACTGTATGCAAAATGATAATTACCTTTTTCTTCTCTCTTCCAGAATAAGAGGATTATAGCCACACGTGTCATTAAAGAGAATATAATTAACAAAAGAGCCATGCTAATCGAACTGTTTATTTATGAATTAAAAATGGACTCAAGAGAGAGTGAAACGTGAACCTTTTTTTTTTTTTTTAAAAAAAATTGTGCAGCGTACGAGGAATTACAGTGTGTAATCTTCAAATAAAACTATAGAACACTTAACAATTAAAAAAAATAATAAAAAAAATAATCAGAAAGAGCCCCGGATTCTTTGAAACTGGCTTCCAAAAACCATCGACACCTCAGCCTCTGTATGAATACGTGGCCATCACCAGTTCGTCACATTGATCAAAAATCTTCCATCAGATTTCAAGTCTCAAAATCAAAAGAAATTTGAGATTGAAATTAAACATGTCTCTTGTTGTGGCTGCAAGCATGCGTGCAGTTGAAGCACTCAAAGGATCAAGTAGGATTGTGCAGCTAGCAAAGACCAATCTCAGATCAATCTCTCAAGCTAGAAGAATATTAGTGTCTTCTTCCATTGATCAATATGCAAGGGCTTATGAGTGATTATGTTTTGCTACCTTGATTAATTTATGTGAGCAAGAAATAATAATAATAATTCTAATTAAAGTTTGGGAAAATGTATTGACCATGGTATTTGATCGTTCTGTTCCCACTGGATCTCATCGGATTGGAGAAATGTGATTTGAATGATAACTAAATTACTGCTAATTTAATTTTTTTAAAGAGTTACCAAAAATATATATATATATAAAGAATCAATTCTTAATTTATTTATATCTGCAGGAGCTTGAGAATTTATACTTGTATCTTTAAAGTATTTTTTCGGGAGATATCCAAATTTCTAGACCGGGATCGCAGGAGTCATAAACTCAGATCCGAACCCAAAATTTCAATCCCTTTACAAATCATCTCATTAAAAAAGAATCACTTTACAAATCTCAGGTAAATATTGCTTCAAGAGACTTCTTTTTAATAGTCAAAATGTTTGACTATTAACTATTATGCTTGTTTTAAAGAAGGTAAATAGCTTTAAACCTAAAATTTTATGAAATTGGCTGAAAAATTGTAAGGAGTGAATTAGAATTTATTATATTAAATTCTAATTATCGATGGGCCCTATTGTGGGCCTTGTCCGGCCCGGCCATTATCATCCCCGGCGGCAACCCAAAACCCAGCTGCAAGCTGACTCTTGTTTTCCAAAGACCTGTGGCCTGGCCCATCGTTTTGCTTTTGCCCCCTTCAACACATCGCTTGCTCTGTCTTTCCTCGCACCACATTTAACATTTCAACCACATCACGCGCCCACTTCGTTCCTGGGCCCACACGCACTATACGTGGACCCATGTGTCAGAAAACCTCTGGGTGTCAAAGGTGGGTTCAATTTTTTTTGGGTGCGGGTGCCGATTCTACAATTTCTTGAAGAAAATCTATTAAAAAACCCATTAAACATCCAGGAAAAGCTCAAAACCATCGACCCCGGCCTCTGGGTTTCTATTAATTCCTCCTCTATATATATCAACTCCTCTTCTTCTCTTCAAAACAAACACCAAAACAAAAACAAAACCAAGCAAGAAAGGTCGTCGTTTCATCTGGATTCAATCAAAGATGAGGGGGCCAGGGTGGTCAGCAAGCAAGGCTTCGTGGGCGGTGGCAGCGGGCGTGGCCGCGGTGGAGGCGCTCAAAGACCAGGCCGGGCTCTGCCGGTGGAACTACGCGCTCCGGAACCTGCAGCAGCACGCGAAGGCCAAGGCCAGGTCCTCGCTGGGTCAGGCTCAGGCCAGGTCTGATCGAGTCAGGTTTGTC
The DNA here is from genome assembly GCA_038442645.1 of Agave tequilana. Lineage (NCBI taxonomy): Eukaryota > Viridiplantae > Streptophyta > Magnoliopsida > Asparagales > Asparagaceae > Agave > Agave tequilana. The sequence goes on from JAVJIF010000806.1 coordinate 200,342, forward strand.
TCGGACGCGTCGGTGGTCAACAAAGGGTCATGTCTTGACGAGAAGATGAGGAGGAGGCAAGCCGAGAAGGCTGAGAGAGTTTACAATCTAGTGTGTTGGGGGCCAAACTGAAATTCCTTTTTTTTTGTTGTTGTTGTTTGTGAGTTGCTTGACATTTTTATTTGTACAAAATATTTTGCATCAAGGGATTTTATCCTTTCCTTTTTTTTCAGAATGTAGCTATTAACAAATTGAAAACTAATCATTCGTCTTGTGATTAGAGAAGAAGAGAGGGGTTCTGAGCCCCCACACATAATAAGAGAACCAATAATAAGTTGATATGTGTATTAATCTTCTTCTAATATGTTGTATGTGTGGGCCTCACACACATATTATAAGAAATTACAAGACGATTAATACTTGTGTCAACGCGTTATTATGAATCGAATCCGGTTCAAGCCGGTATATAATCGTTCATTGTTACGTGGACAGTTTGTGATTTTTTTAAAATGTAAAATAATTGCGAGTGCAATGCATAAATGAATTATAATAGCCAGTTAGAATTATCGACTTCGACGAATTCACTGATTTTAACTCATATTTTTAACTGATATGATGGATCCAAATTACTTTTGTAAAATATGACGGCAACGAAAGGAGATTGTATTGTTGGAAGCAAAATTCTCAGCACATAAAAGACGTCCAATGGCATGTCATTCCTCTCAATCTGTGATGAAAAGAGCCTCAAGATGAGATGATATTTAAGGTTTGCTCGGTTTGCTGCAAGTGGTGCAGATTGCAAAGCTCACTTGCAGCGAATTAAATTACTTTGTTAGGTTCCAATTTGAATTGTAAAGTTCACATGCAAACTTATTTGTAATTTTGTGCTTCACTTGCAAAACTAATTGCCGCTTTCAGACTCATTTGTAATTTTGTGGGCCACTTGTATACCTATTTACAAAACATACTTCTAGAGGCATGTACATTGTTTTTTATTAATAGATTAATTTTTTATTATTAAATTAATATTTTTTGTTATAGATTAGTCTTTTATATTATATTAATATTTTTATCATCAGATTAATATTTTTTATTATTAGATTTTTAATATTATATTAGTCTTTTTTTATTAGTATATTAACCTTTTTAGTTATTAAATTAATGTTTTTATTAGATTAATATTTTTATTATAAGATTAATATTTTTTATCTACTTTTTAATTAAGTAAAAATTTTGTTTTAAATTTAATTACTTATGTCATGTTTAGCAGCCGTTGCAAATAAACGATCAAACAATGAAAATTGATTTCTCATTTTACTTTTCAGATAACTTACTTACAGAAAAAAAATTTACAGCTGTAAAATAATTTCTCACTTACAACTTATACTTGCATATACTTGTAGGCAACCAAACAGGCTTTCTAGCAAGTTGATCATGCAATGACGTGAATTTCTCAAGGTCTTGTACCTCTTATTTCACTGAAAAAGATCCGAAGATCTATCGTCGCTACTTAAATAATTTTCAACGTTACGATCGGAAACGCCGAATGCCATGATCATACTCCTCAAGCACTTGTGCCTCTTTGTTGTGTTTAATTTTGGGATACAAGAGAAGGTAACTTTCTTCCAAGGGGTATTCAATCAAACTCAACAAAAAAGAGTGGACATCTTAAACAGTGGATTAATGGACAAAAAAGGGGCGAGGAGTAAGAAGAAAATCAATTATAGAATTAATTTTTTTCTTTCTTAAACTGGAGTTTTTCTTACAATTTAGTCTCTTGACTTCTAAAAAAAAACTAACTTGATGATTATTTGACGGTCTTTGCAGGATCTTATTAAAGCAATTCGATGTTCCTATAGCTTACCTCGACCCTGTTGATTCGAGACCCGACGGTCGGTGCAGACGCTAGTTTACTAAACTGTAATTAGCTACCTCCAAAAAACTAAGCCTTACTGTTTAGAAAACTCTATTCATATTGGATTTCTTTTTCTAGCTCTGATCTTAATTTTCTCTTTGGAAAAATTAAATAGCTTATTTTATAAATATTTTTAAGTAAATGATGGGCAACATCTATCTCGTTCTGTTAAAAAGTAAATAATGAAACCATTACACATTTGTTGGGCATCAAAGTACAAAACACTGCTCAAGAAGGGCCATAAGCCAACAAAAGCAAAACATGGGTCAGCTGCCTTAAAAACAAGGTAATAAGATCCGAGAGCACCCTTCAAATGTTTTCCATGGGCTGCCCATCTCGAAAACAGAAGACTCATATGGTTTTTTAGTATGAAAGAAAATGTAATAAGAATTTTAATTGTAATTGTAAATATAATAAATTAAAAAAAAAAAATATTTCATCTACTAAGACTTTTAATTTGTGTCCAAAAACATAGATTTATAAGTTACCCATATGAGCTAGAGCTCAAAAATATTTATTTTATAAAAAAATAATTTAAAAAAAAGAGTTTATATAAAAAAATATAAATTACATATATTTTTTCATTATTTTATAACTTCATTGTGAACATCCGCTCACACTGAGTTGTATGTGAGTCTGCTCCTACATCTGAAGCTTGTGCATAGCTGTCGTAGCACCTGCACAAGACGAGGAAAACATGTGTAAAAATCTAATGACTATACGTTCAATATCATTGTCTGTGTCTCGCAAGCCGCGGTTGCCCCAATCCAATCAAATACACAGTTAACACGAGCAATCAAGCCATAAAGATAGTATATAAACTAGTGCAAAGCTTTTCGTCTATTCACTTAGGACTAAAGTTTACCATTCACCATATGATTCTAAAATCGTAATTAAATAAAAATAAATTCTAGTCTCTCTCTCTCTCTCTCTCTCTCTCTCTCTCTCTCTCTCTCTCTCTCACACACACACAAGCCAATTAACATTTTACTCTAAGGCATGGGAGCGGATATTTTTCCTTCCAAAAAATTGAGGGCACCTTACACATTATTACAAATGTGTTATTATTTTTTTTTGACAATTTTATTCTTAATGAAAAGTTCAAAATGTCTTTTTTCTACCTCCTTCCTCTCATCTTCTTCTTTCCTCCAATCTCTCTCCTCCTTCTCGACGACCCCCACTCCAAGCCTCCCCCTGCTCCTCCCTCCCCTGCTCCTCCTCCTTCCTCCTCCCCAGCATCCCTTTTCTCTCCCTTCCCCTCTCCCCTCAGATCTAGCTGTTCAGTCAAATCTAGTCTTGGCTGTTCGGTTAGATCTGACCTAACTTGAACAGCCAAGACTAAATTTGACTAAACAGTCAGATCTTTGGGGGGGGGGGGGGGGCTGTGTGGGGAAGGTTGGAGAGTGGAGGTCTGAGGGAGGTGGTTGCCTGCGAGGGAGGGGCGGAGACCGGCGGGTCACTGGTGGAGGAGGAAGAGGAGTAGCATGAGATGAAAAGAAGGTATTTTGTTTTTTTTTTTTTAAATAGAAAAAGAGACGGTGCTTTCATAATTTTGAGAGTGCTTTCAATATTGGGCCTGTTTGGTTAAGGGTGGAAGTGAGGAAGTGAAGAAGTGAGGAAGTGATAATAGTTCCCTTTGGAACTTGGGAATTGGTTAGTAAGTTTTTCGGTGTTTGGATGTTGTTGGGAAGTGTGGTATGAAAAATGTTATGTTTTTTTCGGTGTTTGGATGGTAATGTGAAAATGGAAGTGAAAAAGTTGACCACAAAATGATATTAAAATAAAAATTAATTAAGAAAAATAAAAATTGGGCTGTAACTAGAATGCAAGTGAAATTTATATGAGCAAAAAATTAACTGTTTTGTACTACAACTTATTACAAATGATATTTACATGACCACAAAATTAACTGTAGCACTCTGGAAGTGAGGAAAAGGTTGTGTAAAAGAGAAAAGAGAAAAGGAAAAGAACTTTTTCCATTTTCTTTTTCTGGTGTTTGGATGAACAGCGAAAATGAGAAAAGACACTTCCCACTTCCTCACTTCCACCCAATTCCTTGAATCCAAACAGCCCCAATGTGAGGTGCCCTCGTCACTTCATGGAGTGAAAATATCCGCTCCCTCAAAGCATGACGTGTTGAATTATTCTTTTCTAGACAGTTCATACCAGCAACCAACTGTGGGCCGAGCCTGGTTTCGAGGGACCGCCGCCGTTTCCCAACAAATCGTTCACGCGCGCTTTCCTCCCTCATCCCTCAAATTCTCGCACCCACCTTTTTGTCTTGGGCCCACACGGGTCTTGTGGGACCCGCCCTCTATCAGCTAACTAGTGGGCGGACGGGGTCTCAAGGTATTTCAAATTCACCAAATTATTCCCGCGACTTAAAGAGAAATATATGTAATAAAGAAACCATAAAAACCCACCAGCATCCAGGAACTTGCAACTAAAAAAATGTAAAAAGAACAAAAAAAATGAAAAAGAAAATGAAGACCCAAAACCATCAACAACCTCAGCCTCTGGTTTTTGTCTCCATTGTTCGAGTCCTCCTCTCTCTGTATATATACAGCTCTTCTCTTCTTCTCCTCTCCAATCAAACACCAAAAAAAATAACTCAAAAAAGGAAATCACTCTCTTGAGATTCTTTCAAAGTTCAGTTTCAATCAACCATGGGCTCAGCAAGCAAAGCGTCGTGGGCAGTGGCAGCGGGCGTGGCCACAGTGGAGGCGCTCAAGGACCAGGCCGGGCTCTGCAGGTGGAACTACGCGCTCAGGACCCTGCAGCAGCATGCGAAGGCCAAGGCCAAGTCCTCCCTGGCTCAGGCTCAGGCTCAGGCTCAGGCCAGGTCCGATCGAGTCAGGTTCGTCTCGGGCGCGTCAGTGGTCAACAATGGGTCATGTCTTGATGAGAAGACCAGGAGGAGGCAGGCTGAGAAGGCTGAGAGACTCTACCATCTAGTTTGTTGGGGTCCAAACTGAAATTTTCTATTGTTTGTAATTTTTCTGATGTTGCTGAATTGAACAAAAAGAAATTTTGGATCAAGGTATTATCCTTTCTATGTTTAAGATCTACAATTAAACCCACCAGTATCCAGGAAAGCAAGTGCTGCCGATCAAAGGCCCAAAACCATCAACTTCTTCAACTCTTCAGCCTCTGGTTTCCTCTCATTCTCTATGTAGTATATATATATATATGTAACTCCTCTCTTCTTTTAAAACCAACAACAAAATTAATTTCATCTCCAAGATTCAAAACACAACAACATGGGCTCAGAAAGCAGAGCCTCATGGGTAGGCACGGCGAGCGTGGCTGCAGTCGAGGCGCTCAGAGACCGCGCTGTGCTCTGCAGGTGGAACTACGCGTTCACAACCCTGCAGCAACATGCAAAGATTCGGGTCCGTTTGTTTCGCGTAAAACTCCGTAATTCGTAAATGACTTACTACTCAGTTACAACTAGGACGTTTGTTTGGACTGTAATTCGTAAAAGACTTACGTAACTCAACTAACACTCACTTGTAATCCAGTTACCACTCACTTACAGCCCAGTTACAGTTAATTTTGTGATCATACAAATTTGTAATATTTTTTTATATTAATATTAAAATTTTTTAATATTTAACTTTTTAATATTTATTTGCAGTATTAAAACTTTTAAAATTATCAAATAATTAATTTTGTGGTCAACTTTTTCACTTACGACTTATACATTACAACAACCAAACACCGTAAAGTACAATATACTTTCCCATTTTACAATTTTATATTACCAACCAAACACCGTAAAATTTACATACATGTAACTCATTTATAATTGTAAAAGGCTTTACCAATTACAACTACGAATTACGGCCAGTTACGACAACCAAACAGACGAAGAGGAGGCAAGCTGAGAGAATATACCATCTTGTCAGTTGGGGTCCAAATTGGTGATAAAGCTCATTGGGGGGAATTTATTGATCATAAATTATAGATCCTGTACTGTTGTTGGCAAATATTTTGAATTATTTTAATAAAATTTCAAGTAAGTTTTGTAATCCTAAAATCACAACTGCAAACGTGCAAGAACGGAGCATCCTCTGTTCTGTGCATAGAACTAGCAAGCATGTAAAGAGTCTTTTTAACTGAGATGAGCAATGTCAACGTCATCTGGGAGTCTAAAGGTGTCAGCAGCTCCAAACTTCCTCCTCTCCTCCCACTCCTCATCGGAGTCATCTCCGCTGCTGTCTTCGTCGTCGTAATGACTGCTGGCGGCTGAAGGCGTCGAGGGGTCATGTATGCTCTTAGAGATGCAGTTCTCGGTTGCAAGCATGTTTACCTGACCGAGGTGGGAGATTTCCACCATCACAGTGTCGTCGTTCTCGGGCAAAGGCTGCTTCCACGGCTCTCCATCGAGTCTCATGTACGTGCACTCGGCTGCTCCTTTGTGGAACTCAAAGCGAATTCGACGTGCCTGCGTGTAGAAGAGTGGACAGATGAATAAAACGAAATAAATCTTTGGAACATCCTGAATTAAGGAAATTAGGCCAGTTTAAACAAACATGCTCCAATTATCCAGTAATCGGTATGTGAGACACCTATGCATATGTGCGTGCGTGCGCATTGAAGTTAGGTAATCATCTTACCTGTGCGAGACGAGTGCCATGCCCTTTGGGAGCAAACAAAACAAGTCCATGCCAAGCATCTCTGAAGCCAACAACTTCAATAAGGCCATCATCCACGTACGGTGCAGTCAGGTCTCTCTGAACATCAGAAATCCGACATAAATTTTTAAACTGCAATATTCTATGTGTGGCATTATATTTTTCACACATGATCACGAGTGAACTCACATCTCGCGATTTTCTTGGATTTGGAGTTCCCCAAGGGTTTAGTCCTCCAGAAAAGCTGGGCAGGTTGAGGCATACGATTGACCTTATGCTGTAAAAAATGACAGATGACTTAATGTAATAATTCCACCATTAATGGCTGAATTATGATCAGTCTTTAATTTTATTAAATTTTTTCATACGAACAAAATTTTAAAAAATGGTTCATTCTGTCGTATACTGGCTTTTGCAACTAGATCTGTTTTAAGAAAACAATGTACCAGTTAATACCCCTAGACCGCTGGGCGGGGCAATCATGCATGCATGCATAGGAGGGGGGCACATTTACATTACTTCTATTATTTAATCTGAGTCAATATATCTATGTCAGAAACTAAACTATTTCACAAGTAAACATCTAGTAAATGCTATACAAGTAGTCGAGAGGACCTTAGACTTCTCAACCTATATTACTCTCTATCTCGTTACATTTGTCTTCCGATTAGACGTTTTTGTGGAAATCATATTCAACAAAACAGGGAAGTCTCGTTAGGTTATCAAGTAAGAGGAGTTAACGTGTCGTCTATCAAATAGGAAACAAATGTCCTGTTCACAAAGCTAGTATCCAGTCCAATAGCATCCATGATTTGGCATAAGAAACACTTTTTTGACAATAGTGATGATGAACTAGGACTAAGATCTCCAGTTAAATGGTAGAAGAATACGGAACTATTAGTTTCCGACTTCTAACAGTAAGGGATTTTGACGATTCTAAAGATAAGTTCGAGTTGACCACCATGGCACCATGTTTTAAACAGGATATCTTGATCTGTTGCCTCCTTTTTTCAAGGGACCTTAGGTGCAGACCCACCTATGCTACAAGGATGCCAAAAATACTCCTGTTTGCTAATTTGAATCAACAAAGAAAAAATCACGTGAGTTAATAGAAAATAAAATTTTATATCAATTTTTTAATGGAATAATTCATCCACCAATAACTGTAAGCAACTAACTGACAGTCCACGGTCGCCTCACAGACCTTGGACGGTACCAAAGAATACACTAGAAATCATTATGCAAAGTAAGATGTCATGTTATAGGACCATATATATCACAAAATAAATCGAAATGCCAGCAACGAATCTCATTTTCATAAGATTTTTCTATACAAAAAGGGTGCATTAAAAAGGTTTTGCACAGCAAGAAACAGTGCCGCAGAATTTCTTGCATAAATGTAGGGAAAGGGGAGTGAAAAATGATTGACAAGTACAAAGGAATGCACAGGATATGAACATACAAGGTTAAAATCACTAAATTGTAATGATTTATCAATATATGTATGCATCTACCAAGAACTCTATTAGGCAAAATTATCAATATTAGCCTACCTGGAAGGAACATGAAGATCTTCCCAATGGCCATGTCTTTTTAGGATCTTCACCTTTGCAAGTTGTGCTATATTCCTGCATTCAAAGTGAAGTATTTGTCAGTACATAATAACCATAAAGAAAGTTGGAAGCTTGATCCTTGGGTGAACCAACTTAAACCAAATAGCTAAAGAGGAAGAATTTTCCTCTTAGCCACCTAACGTTCAAAGTTTACTGGCAAGTCCCTCCTACAGTTGCCTTGGCAAGTATAGCAAGTATTGATAGCAAGCATCGATAGCAAGTTGACTGACAGTCTTAAATATTGATCAATCTCTACAAGGAACCTTCTAGACTCAGATTTATCCTCCTAAGGCAACCCATTTAGTTAGAGAAAAGTTCTGAGTTGATGGTCCTCCTCGCCGGGCCCGTCCGAGGCACCGGTGGGACCACCTAGTATCTGGGGGTTTATATGAAAAAAAGTAAATAAATATAAATAATAAATAAAATGGATAAATGAGGGGCAAAAGGAAATGTGAATTCATATATGAACCATAAACCCTAGGGACATTCTTGGGCTGCAGCTGCCACACATTTTTGCGAGTAATTTGATACAGAATTGTTCAGTAAGTTTAACAGTTTCACGGTCTATGAAGTTGTCATATTAATTAATCTCAAATGGAAAAAAAAAGGATCATGGTTCATTCAAAACAAGAAATGTAGATTGGTAGAATAAGGATATTAAACTGGCTGACAGTCACCAACTATTATGAACTGATGCAAACATTTAAAGAATATATTACCTAGAAGAAGGATGCAGAAGTGATGCACAGAACCATCCTTGTGTACATCCAAGCTTAGCATAGGTAGTCTGCATTACAAAAATCATATATAACCATGAAAACAATAACTACAACAACAAAAAAAACTAACCGTTTGAAAGTGAAGAAAAGCACCTGATTTATTAACTGGTTCTTGAATTTTTCTGGATGCAACTTCCGCTCTGAATGAAATGCATATGATACTTGTGCGTCCATTCCTACATCACAGGGAAAAAAATTTCATGCGCAAATCCTGTGATATGATATCAAGCTAAACTAAATTACAATGGAATAGACATTACTAAATTGATATAGTTTCTTTATTTCTGGAAAGAAGTTATGGAAAAACATAGTAAGTAACAGAAGGATGACAAAATGGCAGAACTTTCCAATACATTGATAGGACATGTAGAATAAAATTTAAGTTATTAAAATAATCACAAGACAAAAACACTTAAGATATTAAATTATGCATGTTAAATTTGTATTGCAACAGAAAGCATATGCTATAAATGGAAGTGCTTAAGTTATTCAGTAAACATTTTTAGAATTACACTAAGGTCTTCTTAGCTGGCTATTTTATACTTGAAAACCTTGCCGATTGAGGGAAGGCTCTCATTATCATATTTATTTGCAAACTTTAAAACATTACCTAATGTGCTACTGCTTTATGGTATGGATGTGTTTCTTGATGGCTGGCCTGTGGAAGTTAATTACGTGAATAGAGGCTATAAGTGAAAAATATTAGGACTTGTGGACAAGGAACTAGTCCGCAATGGACACTGGAGATATCCATTTAAGAAGCATGAATCAATGTATGAGAATGATCTTCACTAAAAAACAAAGCTGCTATATAAGCATCAAGCTCACCTTGAATTACTACTGCAATAACACCAACTGGCACAACAATAATAATAAACCTAAGAGTTTAATATGGAAGAATTAACGAAGTAATATGAGAAAATCAAATTGCACCCGGCCTAAGCCAACAGAACTCAGAGAAACTAACACATAAACATGAAGCAAGAGCACAAATAAGTTGAATATGCATTCCCTCCCATGCATACTTCTCTTTCCTTTTTCCTCATTTTTTGTGGGCGCTTGAATAAACATATAATTTAAAAGACCAGAACACCAACATTATAAAGAGAGAATATATATGTGCCAAAATCTACCTTTCAGTCAGCATGCAAATTTCTTAAAGTGGAGAAACAGAACAGATATTACTGAAATCTTAGAATGTCTTGAATAAGGTACTACTGGCTTTCGACAGATTGATTTGGAAGAGGATATTCTTTCCAAAGTTACCCCTACTTTATTGCAGTGTAAGTGCCAAAGACATTCTCACTCAGTAAGAAAAAACTTACCCATACTAAAGTAGTTCCAAAACCCCCCACGAAATGTATGATAACCTTCCTGGGAAGAGGTAAACATAAAAGAGTAGATTTAGATATTGTAACATAGCAAGAAAGCTGCTGGAAATAGCAAATAAACTGCAGTCAACGAATGTGACACACAATATCATCCTTGAATAATCTCTCTTTTGATCAATGTACAAGTATTAGATACCAAGTTCAAAGAAGGCAAATTGCATTTAGAATAAGCAATCAACGGTTGACCAAAAGTCAGACCACCTTGATTAGAAAGGAAACTAATTTTCAAAGAGACTTATAAAAACAATATAAGCATTAGGCAATGTATTTGCCAGCTGAACACGTCTATGTTCACCAATTTAATTTTGAAGTCCTCAGAACTATGTTCAGAAAGATTGCCTTACCACATTAAGTGAGTCTGTATCTGACACACGATGAAATGCATGAAGAGAATGTGGCAATTCAAGGGGAGCAATTGGCTCGCAGCTTTCTCTCGGAGCTCTCATCCTCATGATGATATGCCAGCTGAATTACAAAGGAAAATTGAAATGAACCAAATATCATGTTACTTCAAATCCAATCAGACACGGAGACAAAAGTTTCTAATGTCTTGCCCGTGTGTGTGTGTGTGTGTGTGTGTGTGTGTGTGTGTGAGAGAGAGAGAGAGAGAGAGAGAGAGAGAGAGAGAGAGAGAGAGAGAGAGAGATGGAATTAAAATGTCACTGAGAAAGTATAAGAACAAAATAATCAGAATGGTTAAGCCAGAGTTATACCTAAATATATTATTACCTGTGAAATAGAGAAGATCATACCTGCAGCTGAAGCCCATTTCTGTTAATATATCTACCTACCACACCCTTAAACTACATCTAAAAGGCCCAATCATATCTTTGGTTCACCTCCATGGCCCAGGGGTACAATTAAAACACATCAGAAGTTGAGATGTTCACCAAGTTACACAGAAGGGTGAGTAGCAAAAAGAAGGGACTCATTTCAATAATGAGATCTTGTCAAATTACCAACTAGTTGGGTTCTGTTCAAGAGAAGGGCAACACAAGAATCCCAGGCCAATTAGTAGTATAGGAGGCCTACTTTATAGCTCATGCATTTTGAGCTCATGCAACAATAAAGAAACTCTCCAAGAAAGATAAGGTAGAGAGGGTGGGTAGGTCTCATGCCAATCAAATTTGTAACTCTTTCTAAACTTTAAGGATATCTCGAAGGCATTAGCAAATAGGCTCAGAGAAATGATCAAAGAGCTAGCTGGCAATTACAGACAGGCTGATTGAGATAGTTCGTGCTAGATAGAGTTGCTATAGCTCATGAAGTAGTACAAAGTAGCAAAAGAAAGAACATGGAAATATGCTACTTAAATCAGATACAAGAGAAAACAGTAGACAAGGCAATCCAAGGATAAGCAATAAAGCACAAACACAAATAAGGGATATGGGTACGGCACAATATAGACAGAACGGCACGACTAATTTCCAAAAACTAAGGCACAGGTAAGTCATGGATATGGCCAAAACATACACACACACACACACACAAACATACATGTGTGCGCGCGCGCGTGTGCGAACAAATAGAATATGTGATGCATCAATGTGGATGTACGATGACGATACGACAGGATATAGGTATGCAGATACATTGAGAAAGATGGCAATAATAAATTGATACTTGTGAGATTGTGCTAATGTTCATTATCTATAACATGAATTTTAAGAGTAAAATGATTGATGTTATGAAAAATGTTTCGAGTTATATAAATCAATAACCGTGTAAACAATCATGTTCCTCGTTAAGACTTCCCTGTTAAAAAACTTAACAATTACATAAATGCAACACACCTATGAGTAATAAAATTGCAACCCGTCCTTCAAATATTGGTTTTTTTTAACTTTTTAAGCACTGATGCATCTATTATACGTACCATATAATCTAGGACACATTGCAAATTTTATGATACATCAAAAGGACTATCCAACATGTATCCATCAAGTATCTAACTTTCTAAATATTTGATATATATCCTACATATTTATGTCTCCTTCATTGAAGTATCCGGGCTACATAGAGAATACATGTAATCTTCTTGAGTGGAGAAAGAAAGAGACTAATAATATGTAAGAGGAAGCTTCAACAAGGACATCCATTATCAATTTTAGTACTTGTCTTGGCAGAAAATGCAACGGAATAGATACTTAGGACATTCTATAAGGCAAAGATGATACGGGGGTTTGGAAAAGAGCAAGAAAATTACAATAACCAAATTACAACATGCAAATCACACCTTATGGTTGGGTGAAGATAGCATAAAGCAAGCTTAATCCTAACCCACTGTTTTGAAACATGGGCTGGGTACCACTATAAAAGCGTGATAATAGAGGGATTTATAGGGAAAACATATGAGGCTGGCTTTTGTAGCACAGTTCAACCGCCATGAGAAATTATTTCCCCAAAAAGTTTTGAGGTTTCAAATTAGCAATACAAACTTCAAAGGGCCTATTGGAACTGCTAATTGAAAGGCAAAGGGGATGTTGGCGAATCGGAAAGGAAGCTTTTATCATTATGCAAGATGATAAATGATAATGTTGCTAAAACCACTTCTTTCATCACATCCCTCATGCTACCTATCCTTTTTCTTTTGGGTTTTTTAGATATGCACCCTTCAAATCTTACCTATTAGGAAAATACCCATCAAATCTTTCATATTATCAATTGATCCCCAAAATCTTAAGGATTTATAAACCCTAGACTTTATGTTCCTTTAGTTTTTGAACATTTCAGACCCGTGGTCCACCACTTACCCTAGTGGCTCGTCCCACAACCTCTCTTTCATTGTCCAAAAGCAAAATGAAAATGAAACGAAATGAGAAAAAGGAAAAAAATGTATCTTGAAGTTAAAAAGAAAAAAGAAAAAGAAAAATGTTGCGATCTTATCGATGATAAGGTAAAATAAGGAGCGAGTGGTGGACCACTACAACAACTCGAGGAACATTGGATCGTGGAGATGAGCTCATCAAGGCGCCGACGTGCAGCAACATCATGAAGCTTAAGATCATGGTTGACGAGACTAGGAAGATCACTTATGATGCCTGCTTCAAGACCTTGAGGTGCAGGTTGGTGATCACATCCTCATTCGTCGGTGAGATTCAACCTCAATTTCTTGATTCTTAATTTCTAGGGTCTTAAATTTTTTTATTTTAAGAATTTACTTAACTTGTTGGGGAAGTTGCAACCTTGAGCTATTTGGTTATTTTTTGATTACTTGATTTAGAGAAGTTGTTCTTAAAAAGAAGTTGTTCTTAATTATTTCGAATTATGCATGTTGAGAAGCTACACTTTTGGGATTGCATCTTGTGGGAAATTTTCTGGTTGAATTGCGATCATTTGATTAGGTAAATTTTGGTTTATTGGTTGTTTTCCTGCTTGTACAATGATAGATGTTAACCAATTAGGGAGATGGGTTAACTAATGAGAAGCCTTAATAAGTTATAACTAATAAAGGGGAAATTTTGGCATTTTAAGCTATTTTTAGTCAGCCTAACCTAAAAGAGATGAATATTCTCTTTCGATTCCAAAAGAGTAACGTCTTGGGGTAAAATTATAAACCCCATAAGATTTGGAGGATGAATTCGCAAAATGAAAGATTTAGGGGACATTTTTCTAAACAGGTAAGATTTGGGGTGTATACGAGAAAAATTCTTTTCTTTTCTAACAACAACAAATAGAGGTAAGGATTGAGCAAATTCAAGGATATTCCGCTGAAGACCGACGAATCTGTAACTGATATACACTTGTTACATGGAAAGTAGTATGATAATTTGCACCTCCACTGGGTCATAAATGAGCCAACCTCTGCTTGTTTAAATGCTAGGATATGTAGGACATGTTTCCCATCCAAAACCTGAAGTGGCATGGCAAGAACGTGGGACCAGCTACCAAAGTGTGGACAGCAGATAAGCCATTTCCCAATGGAGTCTGCCAGACTCCAGTTTCCCGGCGGGGTGGTGGTGGGGGGGCATTGATGATGACGGTAATGAAAGAGCCAATTTAAAATGCGTAGACAAGTGAATACTTTGTGACTAAGAGAACAATATGTAACAGTTTAATTCTGATTTCACAAAATTTTGTGGTTGGATAAAGCGTCCAAGACAGCACAGTATACTTGTATCCCTTCTGTTAAGGCTGTTAGGATAAATTTCTTTCTTTCACGACATCCTTGAAGAATCATAAAAGAACAACAAAAACAACCAGATTTTATCCTAAAATTTTGGGGTCACCTACATGAAACCTTATATCATATATATTACAGAAATGTCAGAAACTCCTGACTATAATCAGACAAGATGACCACTCTTATTACCAGGAAGAAAAGTCTATCATGATTCCTGTTGTCCGACATGTTCATAATTTCATTATTTTATAGCAGCTAAAATTGATTAGTGATACCACCAAACATTTGTTCCCGACTGATATGACATATAAAGGGTTGCAAATGCCTGAGACCTATCTAAAAGAGTATTAGTAAGTCCCTTTTGTAATGTAACATAAAGAAAATAAAGTTCCATAAAAGAAGATAATGCCACTTGTTTGAGGTACCTATCAATTTTCATTTCCCTGGCCTTCAGCACTTGATGCAAAAAAGATACCACAGATTGGCAGTCTGTACCAGGATTTCTCTTTCCCTGTGGAACATTTGAAGGCGTGTTATAGAATAAACTTCTTTCAATGAATTGAAGTACTCATCAATCTGTTATGAGGCACAATTTAAGCAATATTTCATTGTACATTAGGTTACCTGCAATTCATACGAATTTCAAACAATTAAAAGAATATGTCAATACTCAGACATACTCTTACAAGCTGAAAACAAGCATGTTTCGCCTGAAACAAGAACTTCCTGGGTGCATGTATTCATTCCAAGTCCCAACCAAGACATCTTGCAGCAGCCATTCCCTTCTATGAGCTTTTTAGCTTTTTACTCTCTTTTTTCTACTATCTTGGTTGGATTTCCATATAGGAGAAATTTAAATATTTTGGGATTATAGCTTCAGAGGTTTACACTTAAAGGCTTTCAGGATTTATGTAATTTAGGGGGTTTAGATTATTTCAATTTGATGTTTTGTGTGCTACTTGTTGGTGCAAATTGAAATGTTAACCAGTTGCTTACTTTTTTGTATTGTTGTTATTTAACAGTTTTGTTAAGAAATTCTCATTATATGTTGTTAGTTCTCACTTTTTCGTGTTTTACATGTAGCTTATGATGCTTGATTGAATGAAAGCTTTCGTGTTTTAAATGTTGTTGTTGCTGTTTAGAATGGTTTGCAAGCAATGAAGCAAGAGAAAAGTCACGTTAACAGTCAGTTTGGAGGGTTTGTTACAGAAGTAAGAAGGTTAAAGGCACTCTGAGGGAATCAAAAGTTCAATGCAGCCATTTCCTTATATATTAAAAAGGATCATGTTCAAGAATGAAGCTCAATCCATTATTTTACCAGATCTGAGAAGAGGCTATCAAACTAATCAACAACCAAAAAGAAGAGGCTAAAAGAATAGAGGTAGCAAGCTGAATCAAGGCATACAAAAA
Organism: Agave tequilana; assembly: GCA_038442645.1. Classification (NCBI taxonomy): domain Eukaryota; kingdom Viridiplantae; phylum Streptophyta; class Magnoliopsida; order Asparagales; family Asparagaceae; genus Agave; species Agave tequilana. Next base: position 216,189 of record JAVJIF010000806.1, read on the forward strand.
CTGTTAATCCCAACTGTCTTCTTTGCCAACTAGGTGCTCTGATCAATCCAAACTTCTAGTGGAGGTGTGACTTCAAGGATTGGATCATTCATTCGAAAGGTACTAGTCTACCGCATAGCAGTATAAACCGAGTGAAGGAGGAGGAGGATATGGGAAGAGCGAAGGAGGAAGATTTTTTTTTTTTTTTTTTTTTTTTTTTTTTTTGGGGGGGGGGGGGGGGGGGGGGGGAAGAAGGGGGAGGAGAAGGAGGAGGGTTGGGGGTTTGCTGGAAGGAAAATGAGGAAGAAAAAGGATAGTGCGGAGAGGGGGAGACAGAAGAAGAAGAATTCGAAGAGGAGAGAAGAAGATAAGGAGAGAGATTAAGGGGCTGCGGGTGCTGCTCTGAGGCGGAGAGCGTGAGAGAGAGATATGGGAGAGTGAAGACGGACAAACAAACGAACAACTTTTGTGAATGAGTCACGAGAGAAAATCTCGCTTCGCTTTGTTTTGATTAGAAGTTTAAGCCAAAAAACAAACAAAAAGGAAGCTTGTACTTAAAAGGGTTTAATATTAGTATTCCGAAATAGTTGCAAAAGGAGTTTGATAATTAGTTTTATACCGCAGGACTATCATTCACCTACAAAGACCATTATATCACCTACACCAAAGCATACAGTCTTGCTTCTAATGGTAGTTTTGAGGGCTCTCTGCCTCTTTATAACATGATAAGAACAACATCACTTAAAAAGAGAGGGAAAGGTTTAGCTTTTATTGAAACCAGCCAAGAGCAATGGAAGCATTAAGAGAATGAATTTGGCAAGAGATGGATGGGTTGATCCTTGATCTCCAATCTTACGATCATCTTGAAAGGACCCATCATAGTTTTAAAGGCAGTAAATTTTGGATGTTAATACAACAAAGTTCTTCATTGCTTGATTGACGAGTTCTTCAAATGAGAACCGATAATGCAATCGTGTGTGTTAAGGTGGAATTGCTTGTTGAAATCCAAGTAGAGGACAAGCATTGGACAATGTCTGCTGTTCATATACTCAACATGCTCTGAAAAATATTTTGTGCAGCGAAAAACACAAACGTTAAAACTATTGCATACGATGAATGCACTACACATTTTACTTTGGTTGTTGCTACGTTTAAAAGCTTCGGATTTGTAAAGCAGGGGTTTCAGAGAAGGTGATTAGTGAGAAATGGTCTTCGTATGGAGAGGGTTAGCCAGGAGAATCTCAATTTGGGTTGTACGATTTGCAAGGATATACCATTGACAAGATCCTTTCCTTTACCAAACATATCCATAAGATGTTAAGGATTGCCAATACAGCAAGTTTTGACTCCACTTAGTGTATGATAGTATGATATGGAGGACTCAACAATTACACAAATAAAAATGGCTATACCTATATACAGACATACATATGTACAAATTGCACAGATATACACATGCATATATGAGCACATGCAGCGCACACATGATATACATATATGTTTGTGTATATATACATATACATATACACATGTATTTATGTATGTATATATGTACAGGAAAACAAGCTAGGCAGTTAGGAAACTTCCACACAGTGGTGCACATTTTGGTTAATAGGTGAGCAATGAGAACACATCCCTTCATTGCCTAGATGATGCAGATCCAATTGCAATGTATAAGCCCATTGAAGCCTGCAAAGGCTCCATGTAATTATCTAAAAGCATATCTTAATTAGATATAATTTATCTATTAGTTAAAGTTCAATTTAGATAATTAGAGGGGAGGCGGAGAAGAGATAGTGGGAGAAGAAAAGAGCACCGGCAATTGATGGAGATACCGAGAGAAGAAAAGAGATCTAAATATGGTTTTATTGATTCAGAAAAAAAATGATACGGGTTCTAGAGAGGTAATGGGGTGGGTTTTAGAAAAGAAACGAGTATTTAGTAGCTATATTGTGTGATTAAAGATATGTATGATGGAGAAGTAGCTAATGTTAGAATAATTGGAGGGGAGACAGAACTATTCTATATCGTGTAGGCTTACACTCAAGCTCAGCACTAAGTCCCAGTCTACTGCTCCATGTTTACATGAGAAATAGTAAGTATAAAGGGGGAAAAGAATCTCAAGAAACAATATGATGATTTACCTACCCAGCCAAATGAATATGGAAGGTTATTGCCTGTTCCCAGAGGTACTGTAGCAATAGGAGGAGGATGAGCAAGTTTAAGATCAGATACCACTCCAAGAAGCCAACTTGCTGTGCCATCACCACCAGCAACCTAGTCAAGTACCTTTCGGTCAAAATAAAACCTTCTAGTGGATGAAATTAGTCAACAATAGAGGATAATACAATAATCACTAGGATGCGAGATAGCATCCGAATAATATCGTCTTTCATCCTGACTCACAATTAATCTCAAGTTATTCTGGATTTCTGTAGCAAGATCATCACCAATAAACTTTAGCTTTTCTAAATTGGCGTAAAGCCTATGCAACACCTTGTCAGGAGCCTCCTCCCCTAAATCAAAAACCTGAAAGAATATGTAAATAGAAAACATGAGATGTAATTAACTAACAACTAAGAATATTTTAAACACAGAACATAGCTGACAATGAACAATGCAAACATTGATGTTTTACTCCAAGAAATCAATAAGTACCTGATCCTTGTTGAGAAGTTCACGATATGTTTTGAGTAACTCGCCTCCAAGCTGACCTCCACTTCTAGAATTGATGAAAACTATGATAGGGCACTTGGGTACATAACTTAGTTTCTCTACCTGTGCATCAGGTACTAGTGCATAATCTGGGATATAGAACTCCTTTAACATCTGATCTGTTTCAGTATTGCTGTTGTCCATCTCTTCACTCAGCCTACAAAAGTTGCACCATATAATTTATCAAAACTGTGAATTAACTTGATCTATGAAAGTTATTACCAGCACACTGTTGAACACAAGGCACAAAATAAGCCAAACATCAAAGAGGAGTATAATGTACAACCTAACTGTATATTAAAATTAGAATCTAATTAAAAATCTTATACAAATTTCTTATGTAGCAACTGTTATGGTCATCAACTTTCTTCTCATCAAGGACAATTAGGAGAAAAAAGGGCGAAGAGTAAAAGTAGCAAGGAATGAGGCGGATTCATTATGGCCACGTGATACGTAGTGCAGCAAGGAGAAATAGAAGAAACGTTTGTCTTCCACTAGTTGACCCTGAGATTAATTCTTCGTTTAACTTTTGGGCGGGTAGGAAGGGAGCAGAGGACACAACAAATGGCACAAGACGTGAAAATTCAATTCATAGAGGTGATTAAAGCCATTGCCAGAACAACAACAACAAATCATTTACCCAAATTTTTGGTATGGCTTGCATGTATCATTTTCTTTTGTTACAGGTCGTCTCCTCAATTAAATCAAGCACTATCATACCCTTCTTAATTGTCTCCATGTAACTTCGTTTAGCCTCCCTCTAATTCTCATTACTCCATTAGCTGATCCTATCACTTTTTCTAATCGACGTACTTATTAGCCTTTATTCCACATGCCCACATCATCTCAATTAATTCTCCCTCTTTATCTTTAATAGGAACGTCCTCTAACTTCTCAAGGGTGTATTCATTACTTATTTGTATGCATTCTTTATTTTATTTCTTAATGTATTTTTACTTATCAATTTTGGCACTATTATTCCTGCTACACTCATTTAGTGGTCTTATAGTCATTCTATAGATTTTTTTCTTTAGTTTCATGAGTATTCTACAATCATATGAAATTATAAAGCACTTATCCACTTTAACCCTCCAGCTTTGTTTCTGATCTATGAACCACAAATTTCTCGATCTCACTGTCTTAATAAGTGGCTTATCTCCTAAATAGCGAACATGGATACTAAAGCATTTCTTGGCTATCATTTTGTATTATATGCTCAGTTCTCACCACAATTTCACTATAATAATATTTATCTATTCCATTTTTGTTCTACTAATTCTAAATATTTTACAATCAGAATTTTTCTCCATCTTTCTACTTTGACACTTACTCCTTTCCTCGAATCCTAGTATAGTCTTATCAACTAATATTATACCATCAATAAATAACAAGCACCAAGAAACTTTATTCTAAATATTACTACTATGTTCCTCCACAAATAACACGAAGAGATAGACTTAAAGCCAATCCTTAACATAAGCATATGGGCTAGAGGGTATGGTTCTATCTCCCCACTAATTGTTCTCACACTAATTACATACATATTTTTAACCATGTATTATACCTACTATATACTTGTTTCTTTTCTAAACCTCACCATATTAATTCCTTGACGACCATATGGTCCCTACCATAAATTTTCTCTAATTGAACGAAAATCATATGTAGATCTCTTTTTTTCTTCAAGTATTTTTTTTTTATCAATATCCTAATACATAAATAGCTTCCATAATTGATCTTCTTAGTATAAAATAAAACTAAATTAGTTCTTAGAAACAAATAATTTTTCTTAGTCTTTGCTCAATATCAAAGAACTACATAAATTGAAAGATGAAATGGTTCATCATATCAATATGTCAATGCAGTTAAGGTAGCAACCCCATTAAGCCATTGACCTACGGGTCCCCCATAATTACCACCAAGCACAGTGAGGATATCTATACCCTCATAGCCCTAAAACACTTACGAGATATCCTGACATCATAATCATAGCCAATACCCCATCAAAAATCTGATCAAAACACACCAGGTCAGTTCTGATCGTTCGACCAATTTACTTGTAGGCTAGAACCGAGGCAATTGTGTGATGGACTTGTCTGTCATAAGGTCAACTGAAAACTACTTTGTCCCACATCTTTGCTTGGTTGGTTTCTTGCTTCTGCTCTAGTCACTTTGAACGTGTACTCTTCTTGCTCCCCTGTACGTCTCTTGAACCTTGAAAACATGACAGTAGACTCAATGTTCAATGAAATGATTTAGATTGAGATTTCTTTGCCTCATAGTTCATCCATAATCCCCGACAACCACAATAACTCGCATTTGCAACACTGACTCACAACCTTAAAATTAAACCAAGAGAAAACATTCTAATCTACAAAGCAATGACTCTTCTATTGTAAAGCATGTCGTGTCAGGAATGTGTCGGACACACTTATCCGACACGGCACTCCCTTTCATGTCATCATCTTTTTCTCTACTTTCTCTGTCATCATCTTGTGACATATATTACTTTAAAGTTTGTGAACCTGCATTTGTGAAGCTGTATAGCGTTGGGAACATGTCAGACACATATTGACACTTCTTTCCATGGCATTGATGTTTCATACGTATTATTTAAAATTTTCAGCGTGTCCGTGTCCATGGTTCTTATAGGGTCAAATTTCACTCACAATCAGAACAGTGCCAGGTACAATCACAAAATTTTACAAAATTCACCAACTTAGACCCCTCAAAAATCACAAGATCATACAACTTGAGCAATAACTAATCGATTTTATACCAAATAAGTATATTATCTCCTAAGCCCCATCGATCTGAGCCTCGGGACCCGACGGTAAAAGGAAGGGAAAAAAAAAAACTCACATTTGGTGAGAAGAACCACAGTAGCTATGAAAGGATCCAATAGGTCGATATCGATACGATTTCACATCCTGAAGCTTAGAACGACAAGATTTCAGAGAACTCAAGCGGCTCCACAACTGGCGGGCGGATCTTCTCTCTCTCTCTTCTCCATCGATTGATTTCATTAAAAAAAAAGGCGAAATTGAGAGGAGGAGGAGATGGATCGATTTGATTAACGAAAACCCTAGAATTTTTTCAAATTGTTATGAAACTGGAGGAGAAGAATAAGCTTACCGCTTGGATCCACAGAGACGACGCTAAAAAGCGATTCTTTCTCCCGAGTTGAATCCAGAATCCGAAAGGTGAGGACCCAGAGAGGAGGGAAAGAGTGCTGCTTGTTTGGCCTTTCTGGTATTTATAAACTGAGGTGGGGTAAAATGAAAACCATTTTAGGCGGAGGAGTTTTCGTTCCAAGCCCTTAACAATTAGCCTAATTGGGAGCTAAGTCTTTAACAATAAACAACAAATTTCATGTTTGCGTATACTAAAATAAAATTAAACTAATTGTTAGAAACTTGACAATCTCTTGTTTTCAAGAAACTGTGAATTGGGATCATAAGAAAATATATCTACATGGTTAAAATTGTAATGAGAATATTTATGGTGTTCTTTTTAACCACAAACTAATTTTTTAAATCTTTGTATTTGTATGTATATGAATGCGTATACATATTTGGTTTGAGATTTTACATGTATAATTTACATTCTTTTGTCATTGTATTACATGTTTCCCAATAAAGCTTCCATATTGGACTATTTATGAATATGTCCTTTTATTACTTATCATTACAAGTTTACAACGGTGTCAAAAATGAAGGGCTCTTTTTCGTTTCACTTCTTTTCTTTTCTTTTTTCTTTTTTTTCTTGGCACACGTTAGCACCTAGCATGGTTTAGTTTTTTCTGGAGGATGTCTTATCTAATTTTAGTAAAATGAATGTTTTCATTAGTACAATATTCTGATTCAAGATTATAATTTTAAGCCACGATAATGAAGAAATTAATTGTGACGATGGAAAATTAAAAGACATGACATTTGGGGGAACTAAAAGGGTTAATTTTAAATAGCTTAAATGATGTTGGGGCCTGATTTCAAAATACCAAGATTTGGAGGTAACATTGAATTAGGTTTTTTTTTTTTTTTTTTTGCCTTTTGTTTATTTTGGAAACAGCGTGACTGCTTCCACAATCCACGTCTCCAGCCTCATGGCAAGAGCATGGAATCTGAGATTTCTCTGTTTCCGCTCGTAAATAAGATAATAGAATCCAGCATCATTCAGCGTAGACTCACATGGGGTTGCTTTCTTAGATGAGAAAAACAGATAAGAAGTTATGGGAAAATTACATCAAAATATTTTCAACTTTGCCTCGTTTAAAATTATATATTCTCAACTTTTGGTTAATACATTTTGCTATCCTGAATTTTTTTTATATATTCCTACCATATAGCTGTTAACGATTCAAAAATATCCCATAGAAGTCATACTCAAGCTTACTCTCCTCTCCACTCAGGGGGGCGACGACGACGACGGCAACGGCCTCGAGAAACAGAAACGTTTCTCTCACCACCACCATTCACCGTCGCCGTCGCATGGGTCGACCCCTCCCTCAAAAAATCAACCAAAACCCTTAACAACACCAAGCTCCACTTCCCTCTCCCCCAATCCCTCCTCCAACACATTAACTCCCTCATCACCGTGCAGATCCTCTCCTCCGTCCTCCCTTTCCGCTGCCCTAAGCTCGCCGGCACCACCACCCTCCCCCTCCTTCCTTTGCCTAGACGGCGGCGAGGCCCGCGTGTTGCAGTTGCGGAAGTCACACTTGAGCTCACTCTTCTCTCCACCCACGGTGACGACAACAACAATAGCCTCAAGGAACAAAAATGGTTCCTCTCACCGTCGCTATTCGTCGTTGCGTCGCATGGATCAACCCCTCCCTCAAGAAATCAACCAAAACCCTCGATGACACCAAGCTTCAGTTCCCTCTTCCCCAATCCCTCCTCCAAAATCCTAACCCTCTCCTTATTCTAACCGTCCAAATCCTCTCCTCTCGCTTCCCTTTATGTCACCCTAAGCTCGTCAGCACCGCCGCCCTCTTCTCTCTCTGCCTCGGCGACGGCGAGGTCCGCACGCTGCAGCTGCGGAAGCCCTCAGGCCGGGCCCGCGGCACCATCCGCATCCCCGCCCGGATTTTTGTGGTGCTTCGGTGAATTGGAGGATAAGGCTTTGGAGGGAGGAAGAAGAGAGGCATTTTCGTCCTTAATTTGCACTTGAAACACATGAGTTGTATATTTTTCAAGTCAATTAACAGAAAGTACAAGCGTGTAATGTTAAGGTCTGTTTGGTTGTCGTAACTGGCCGTAATTCGTAGTTGTAATTGGTAAAGTCTTTTACAATTGTAAATGAGTTACATGTATGTAAATTTTACGGTGTTTGGTTGGTAATATTAAATTGTAAAGTGGGAAAGTATATTGTACTTTACGGTGTTTGGTTGTCGTAATGTATAAGTCGTAAGGGAAAAAGTTGACCACAAAATTAACTATTTGGTGATTTTAAAAGTTTTAATACTGCAAATAAATATTAAAAAAGTTGAATATTAAAAAGTTTTAATATTAATATAAAAAAATAATACAAATTTGTATGACCACAAAATTAACTGTAACTGGGCTGTAAGTGAGTGGTAATTAGGTTGCAAGTGAGTGTTAGTTGAGTTACGTAAGTCTTTTACGAATTACGGTTCAAACAAACGCTGTAGTTGTAACTGGATAGTATGTCATTTACGAATTACGGAGTTTTAGGCGAAACAAACGGCCCCTTAGTTTAGGATAGCAGGGTGTACTAAAAAATAGTTAGGAATGTATAGTTTTAAGTTCTCAAAAATTGGAGGTATTTGTTGAAATTATCTCATAATTCATTTATGTTCAAGATTAAAATAATACTAGAGAAAGTGGACATTGTTCCGCGAATCAGAGCTCTTAGTGGCTTAGAGCTGAAAAAACATACACATAAAGAGCAATAATGTTATCGAAAGCGCCCTTTTCACTTTTCTTCCTCCAGTTGAGGACTTCACAGAACACCGATATCACTAGTCTAATATTAACGATATCTATAGTTTAGGGAAGAAAAATAACAAAAGAACACTACAATATTTTATTTAGATCTAACAGTTATTAGTTTCTGTATTTTGTCTTCTGAGAAGAAAAAAATTTGAAAATTCCTTCATTTTCTATCAAATTAAAATGCCACTAATCTAATACATTAGACCTGTATATCTTGATTCTAAATGGTAAAGTTCCTTGGAGAAAATGAGAATGCCCCACCTTATTTTCAACAAAGAAGATAAAACGAAATGAAGAAAAAGAAAGCAAATAAAGAAAAAGAAGATCTTAGTGTATGTCCCTGTACATATCAAATCGAATATATTAACACAATAACTCATAGAAAGAGTTTTTTTTTTTTTTTTTCCTTTTATATTTGTTCTCCAAGCTTGGTTTATGTAAGTGTTGAAAGACCATTCCAATAAACAATTTGGTTTAAGTAGGGATATAAACGGATACAAATAATCTCCAAACCTGATTCCATCTTTATATTTGTCAAATATAAATATTTGGGTGATTGTGTCTGCTTAGCTTGAAATACGAATGCAAATCAACATATTACTGAACTATATTCGCACATCCAAATGTATAACAAAATAATCAAATTTATGTGAAAAATCCATTTTATTTTGAACTCATTTTACTTCTGAATTATTAGGTATATCATATTATCCGGCTAGTATGCGCATTCAATTTAAATTTGAATTCGATTTTGTTAAATACGGATACTAAATTTTATTATTCGGGTTGTTATATATCCCCCGCTATAAGAAAAATAAATACAAATATGATAAATTAATATTCACTTCGAGTCTGAACCGTCTCCATCTCTGATCGTCCGCTGCCGCGGCCCTCCCATCATTGATCGTCCGCTGCCGCGGCCCGGCCCATCTCCACCGGATACCAGGCCAGCTCCTACACCTGGGGCCCACCTCCTCCCTTCCCTTATCCTCCACAGCCTCCTCATCCGGGCCCACTCCCTAACCCCACTCTAGCTCCCCAGATAACTCCGCCCTCCTCTACTCCCAGCTCCTCCGCCTCGGCCACTGCCCCCGCTCCCACACCCTCCCCTCCCTCCTCAGGTCCTCCCCCTCCACGCCCACTCCCTCAAGCTCGGCCTCCTCCCCTCCCACCTCTTCGTCCTCAACTCCCTCCTCCACTCCTACTCCTTGGCCTGCAACCTTCCCGCTGCCCGTAATCTCTTTTCCCAATCCGATATCCGAGACTCCGTCACTTACAACTCAATGACCACCGGGTGTCTTAAATTTGGGGATTTTGATACGCGCGGATGCTGTTCGCTGAAATGCCTGAGAGGAATGTGGTTTCGTGGAGCACAATGATTTCCGGGTGCGTGAGTTGTGGGTGGTCAAAGGAGGCGCTGGAGCTGTTTGCGCGGATGCAGCAGGCGGGGTTTTGAGCCGGAGGACTGGACCCTGGGGAGCGTTCCGGTGGCCTGCACGCATTTTTGGGCGTTGGAGCAGGGGAAGTGGGTGCATGGGTATTTGGGGAGTCGGGGGAGGAGGATTAGTGTGTACCTGGGACTTCTTTGATTGATATGTATGCAGAGTGTGGGGAGGTAGAGCTGGGGTTGAAGGTTTAGGTTTTTTGGGAGATGCCCGAGAGGAATCTGCTGGCGTGGACAACTGCCATCAAGGGGTTGGCGGTGCATTCGGGGGGAGGATGTTTTTTGAGATGGTGAGGTCTGGAATTGTGTCGGATGACATTGCTTTTATAGGTGCTCTCTGTGCTTGCACGCATGCCTGGCTAGTTGATCAGGGCCACCAGTTGTTTGACTCGATGAGCAGAAAGTATGGATTAAGCCCAAGATTGAGCATTATGGGTGCATGGTGGACCTTTTAGCTGGAAATGGGTGGCCAGATGAGGCCAGGAGTTTGGTGGATTCTATGCCAACGAGCCTGATGCGTTGATTTGGGGCACTCTGACGGCGAGTTGTCGATTCCATAAGAATGTTGAGCTTGCGGAGCACGTTGTGAATCATTTGATTAGATTAGAACCGGATTGTAGTGGTGTGTATGTTCTTTTATGCCGGCTCTGGCAGGCATGATAAAACTCGCAGTGTGAGAATTCTGATGAAGCCAAAGGACGTTGAGAAGACTCCCGGTTGTAGTTTGGTTGAAATCAATGGCACTGTTCTCCAGATTTTGGTGGGAGATACTTCTTATCCCCGAATAAAAAAAAAAAAAAAAATAGTGGCGAAGTGGGAAGATATTGAGAATCGAATACGACTTGAAGGGTATGTGTCTGATAGGACAGAAGCTGAACATAGATGAAGAGGAGAAGGATGACGCACTCGCTAGGCATAGTGAGAAACTCGCGATCGCCTTTGGTTTGATTAGCACAGAGGCTGGGGTTGGCATCAGGGTGGTGAAGAACCTCAAGGGTATCTGGTGACTGCCATCACGTAACAAAGCTTATATCTAAGCTTTATAATAGAAAAACCAGTCAGATATCGGACTAGGTTTCATTTATTTAAAAGGGGGAGTTGCAGCTGTAAGGATTACTGATGAAGGCGATAATCCCTGTAAAGAGCTTGAAAGATACCTCAACGTTTCTTTCTTCAAAATTTCTTCTTTTGGAATTAAATAGGAGTCCGAAAGACGCCAAATAACTTATGCAACACATGTATTTTACCTGCAACACTGTACTGCGTGCCTCAGGGGATGCTGTTAGTCAGATAGCTTCATTGGACAGATTCTAGCTGATAATACTGGAAAGAGTTTAAATGGAGAATCCGAGCATATTCTGGTAGCCTGCCTTGTCGATTGCTTCCTGCATCTGTAACATCTAGCAGGTTGAACAAGTATCATGGTGCATCTGATTATATTTATGCTAGATGCCTGTGTTTCTGGATTATGATTTCAAGAGGGAGGATAAAGATGTCCTGAATTTCATTGAGAGTATGAAAGAAAACTTACAGCAGTTAGAATGACAGCCAGCCAAACGGTGGGAAGAGAGGAGAGGACGAATTATATGTTGCAGATAATGAATCCTTCAGAGCATGGGGATGCAAGAAGGGAGGGGACTGAGCGGGCATTGCTTTTGTGAATAATTGGGTGGTGCATCGGTGCCAAAGTGATCAAAAAAGTCACCAATGTCAGATCCAATCTCTTCTGCCATATCAACCGAAGGTCAGTCACCTGTTTTTCTGATTGTAGAATTTTATAGAGAGACTAAGTAAATTTCTACGTTTGTAGACTGAATATTATAATTCCTTCTTATATCATTAATGAGTATTTTCATGCATGAAATTGTCATAATTGATTTTCATTTGGGAGACATAATTTAACCAGTTTTTCACACACATATACCGGCAATGCTTTATCAGTTATCATCACATTAAAATTTCCTAACCTCTTGAGGGGTTTGTTTTCTGAGGAAGTTCAGTAACTTCTGAGAAAAACCAAAAAGCTGAATCTCAACTCCAAACCGATCGGCAGATGATTTTGATGAACAAATCTCTGCATCTGCTCTATTCCTTCCCTTTGAGAGAGATCAAAGACATCATTGGGTGCAGTGCTGATAAAATCCTCAAATCACAATGAAACTTGTGTGCTCAAGGTCACAAAGCATGATTTGGAGTTCATCAACGCTGCACTCAACGATGCATTGAATCTGATTCGCCTACTACTCTTAACCTCCATTCCTGTTCTTCCTTTATATATCAATTGCACCCATTTAGGAGTACTAGAAGTCAGGTAGTACATCAAATTGCATCTCCTTTTACTACACTGATTAGAAAACTGTAGCTCCCATTTAGGAGTACTAGAAGTCGGGTAGTACATCAAATTGTACCTCCTTTGTACTACATTGATTAGAAAACTGTACTATGTGCTATTTCAGTTGTGATAGAGATGGTGGTACTATAGTTGCACGTGAGGAGTAAAAGATGTCTGATGAAAAATTCTCTAGTTGAAGCTTCATAATTCATAATTCTAAGGCACCAGGGTTGTAAATGCGGACAAATTTCTGAGAAGCCAATATACACACTTAAGCGGATGACATTTGGACGAACTTAGATTGAAGAAATCTTAAGTTCGATCATTTATATTATGGTTTTTTTATGTGATTCTAAGACATTGTAGTGTTAATTTGACATTATATAGTAATTATAACCATGGCAACATACTACACATCAGAGAAAGAGAAGGTAGGTCTCCTAAATAGAATTTATGAGTCTTAAAATTCCCACTGATACACTAAAACACAACCGAAGTTGTGGTGAGGTGAGTGATATAGTTTTCCGTTCCAACACTCTCTGAAAGTACACCTAGAAGGGGGGGGGGGGGGGGGTTGAATAGGTGTACCGCTAATCTAATGAATTAAATGCGGAAATTAAAACTAATTGCAACTACACTTAATGCAACCAACGAGTATAGCCGAATTCCCGGTGAAGGGCTCTGGACTAACTCCTCTTGATTCCTCTGAATAAGAGTTGAGGCGCTATATGAAGCTCTCGTGGTTAAGCACAAGTGAGGCACACACAACCAAACCAAGCATATATATATGATATGACAATATGAATAGTTGCAAGGCACAATATAAAAGAGAGAGAGTCAATGGATCAAACGCAAACAACAAGATTTGTTTCGAGGTTCGAGCACCCAGCTCTACGTCCCCGCCTTCACCCAGAAGGATTTCGAATCCACTAACTTGTCCACCTAGGACTCCTACACAGGAACCTCCACTGAGAATTTGGGGTAACAACAACCGGGAGTACACAACTCCTCTCTTTACAAACACAACCTCTCACTAGAGGTTAAGGCACAAAGCCACCAATATCAATCACCTCACAACTTGAGGGATAAGCACAAAGCCAAACAAGGATCACCTCATACTTGAGGGATACAACCCAATTGCACAACCTCCTCAACACTATGAGGGAAAGGCACAAAGCCAAGCAATGATTAGGGTTTACAACTTGGTGATCAAAAGACCACAAACCAATCTCTTTTCCACAAAAACAAGAATCCTATAGAGAGGATAGAATGATAAGCTTAAGTGTGGAAAACAAAGTGTTTTTGAAAAAGAAAAATCACTTGGGAAATCACCAAAAAGATATAGAATATTTAGACCAAAAATCAATTCCCAAAAGACTATTTTCTTTGGAATAAAAACACTTTAAAAACAATAAAGATGAAATCTTTGTAGCTTTGAAACTCTTTTTAATTGCTGCAAAAACACTAGAGAGTAGAAAATTTTTAGCTCAAAAATTCTTAGAGAAAACTGGCCACAAATGGGGTTTTTATAACCATAACCCTTAAACAAAAACTAGCCGTTGGTAGCAAATAAGGCCAGTTTTGACCTTTCGGTCGACCGGCCAACGGTCGAATTCTGACCGTTGCCAACTACCGGTCGACCGCCAGGTCGACCGGGCCCTGAACCAGAGAGCAATGGCTCTCTGGCCGGTCGACCGCCCGGTCGACCGGAGCAACCCGAGAGTGGGTTGCTTTCAGTCGGTCGACCGGCTTAATGGGCAGGCCAGCGTGCACGTTCTTGTGCACGTCGGTCGACCGGTCCGGTCGACCGCTAGAGCCTGGAAGGCAACATTATGAGACAGAAAACTTAGATTTTTATTATCTTAAAAATTCTCATAAAATCTCTAAAAATCTACAAAAATAGTTTTAGCATAATACATTGATATACAAACTTGTGTGAAAAATTTCAACACAAATTTCAAACTTTTTAAATCATTTTTGTGACTTACAAATTTTGCCGAAAACCAAAAACCGTATTTTCTAAAACTTGAATTTTTCAAATGGAAATCCGATTTTTCTAAAACTCATCCAAATACAAAAACATGATATTTAAACACTTTGAAGCATGTTGCATATGGATATAATCCAATATACATGAAACATATATATATCCATATTTTTGACTTTAATTCCAAATATATGTTTTGTTAAAAATATCAAAACACCAAACTCATGAATAGGCACATCAAAATAAGTTTGTCTAAGATATGAAGCATACATGTATATAGAACATATCTAATATACATTTAAACCATGTAAACTTGTTTTGAATCAATCTATTCATGAAAACCAAGATCGGTTAAATCAAAAATCGAAAACCAATATCAAAACATGAAACGTGTGTGTGTTGTGAACTTGAGCATATTACACTATCTAGTCTTTACAAATGGATCTAAAACACAAGCTAAACTATGTACCAAGTCTTCTTGACGAACTCCGTCTTCAAGCCGACTTGATCCAAACCGTGATCCACCGAGCTTGACTCCAACGAGTGCTATATATGATCTTTGACGCTCGGGCTCTTGAATCACCATGTGAAAGCTTCCAAACCATCTTTGTTGAAGCTAATCACCTACTAATACTTGATTAGAGATCTGAAACTAAATATCACAAGATTATTAGTAAACATAACTACATGAGTTAATCATCATCAAAACTAGAGTGGAAGGCCTCTATGCCAATAATCTCCCCCTTTTTGATGATGACAAAACTCATGGAGTTATATATGCATGGATTAAAGTTAAGCTTCAAAGAAGCTCCTCCTTAACTCATGCATAGCAATAAACAATAAAAATATGCAATGAACATTAAGCATAACAATGCATAACTATGCATAAAACAAGCTTTTGATATCAAATACAAAACATGCTCTTGATACCAAACATGAAATGCATCAACATGCATAAAAACAAGCTTTTAATAAAACAAACTTAAACAATGCTCTTGATACCAATTAAAAGATAATCAATATATAAAGATTCTTAAAACAAAATCAACAAAATACTTCTTCTCCTTTTTGTAAATAAACAAATAAAAATCATGCATATAAAAATCATGCATATAAACTCAATTACTTCTCCCCCTTTTTGTCAATCATCAACAAAGGGGTGAAATCAAAACAAATATGATACCAATTAAAAAATATATCAATGTAGTGCATCATGATACCAATTGAAAGTAAACAAGTAAACATCTTGATACAAATTGTAAGTATTTTTCATTTTGAACATATGATACCAAATTAAAGTCAATATAAAATTTTCAATCATTTTTCATCATAAAGTATGGGAGTGGAAATCAATGGTAAATAAAATACCAATTGAAAGATAAAATACGAATTTTCTCCCCTTTTATGAAATACTAAATAAAACGATGCATAAACTTGTATTAGGATACCAATTGAAAAACTAATCAATTGAAACATGATAGTCATTAAAAATCAAGTTTGGGTAATGCTAAGCTTGATTTTGCAAAACTAAAATTTGTGATATCATTGAGCACAAATTAAACATATATGAATATACAAAAAAAATGTCAATATTGATACCAATTGGAAAAAAATTCAATGATACCAATTGAAACTATAATAAGGTCAAGTGTATAACTCATATTACTACCACCCATTTCATGCACATGTTTAAAAATGATTTTCAATAAAGAGCATACAAGGCATGGTCGCCTAACCAACCGCCCTTAAATGGGTAGGGTTTTCAAAAATAGTTTTGAAAATAGAATACGTTTGAAAAACACTACCAAAACGAAGAATACGAACTAGTTATATGAAAAACTTTATAAACTAGTACGAAATCCTTTAAGTAAGGAATAAAATAAAAATATTTTTCATGAAAAGCATGTAACTCACATGATCACCAAACACTCTAAATCCATATAGCATAAATTGTACTCATGAAAACAAAATCATGAGAAAATATCAAATAAGGTGAGTGTGTAAGATTTATGTGAAATACATTATCATGAAAATGGACAATCAAACTCAATATTAAATTCCTATGAAAATCAAGAGAATCTAATTTTCATCAAAACTAGAAATCTTCAAGGTATATGTATGTCATGTACAAACTAAAGTATACATACATATCCAAACATGAATGAGTCCACAAAAGTATATGCATGAAGGCAAGTGGCTCAAGGATGTATATGTATAATCAATAGTTTCGACAAGATGGACATATACATGAAGTTAAATGTAATATCCCCTAACTAATAGTACTGCATTTCTATTTTTAAGTATTTATTTTTACTGTATTTAATTATTATTATTAGTAGTAGTGTTATTGTTATTATATATATATGTTGTTATTATTACTATTGTTCCTCTTTCTTTGATTCCTAATCCTAACCGTTAACCCAATACCCTATATCTCATAACCATTAGTCTATTCCTTGATCTATACCCACATCCAATAGGCTATCTCTCTACCCATATCCATTTAACTATACTCATTACCCACAAACCCAAGACCCACTACCCATGACCCGTAACCCAATTCTAACAACCACATCTTATCTTAATCTAAACCATAACTAACTAGTCCTAAAAATCTAATCATAATCCCAACCAATCACTTTTTTCTCCTCCATCACCAACGACAGACCCAATCCCTATCTTCCTCTTCCCCAACACTCAACACCCGCAGCACCTACACAAGCCAGGCCAAGCATCCCATGGCCGAGTCTTCGGCAACCCGGAGCGCCACCTCCCTTGCAACCCACTATCCTCCGCCGAGCTCCGTGAGCCCTCCGCGGCAGCCCGATTCTCTCCGGTGTGCCTCTGTCATCGTCTGCGAGATCCGTCGAGCTCCGCCATTCTCTCCGGCGAAACCGCGAGCACCCCGGAGCACGTACACCCTTTGCCGTGAGTTGTCCCTCCCCCTCTCTTTGCAATTTTGCATGTTGCTATTTATGGGTGCATGATTTTCTACATGTAGTGTTGGGTGTTTTAAATTAAATGTACATGAATGAGTCCCCTCTCTCTCAGTTAATACTTGGTGTGTGTTTTTAGTTTTGTGTGTGTGGGCGTTGCGTGAGTGAGATGAGTGGATGTGTGAGTTCTTTCATTTTATTCCCAAATTACACCATTTCAAGTTTTGAAAGATTTAATCTGCAATGGATTTGGTAGTTTGGTCACAATATCTTTCGCCACTTCTTTTCATATTACGTTTCCCCTACTGATATGCAATAGGTGTAACCTTAGTGTAATTTACAATGTTAAGCATCTGGTTCTTAAGTAAACAATTCGTTAATGGTATATGTGCCTCGAGTTTATAGAATCTACAACGTATCGGCAGACTAAATAATGCAAGTTATATATGGCTTAATGTCTATGATTGGTTACTTATTTTGCATGTGTTGCATGGACACTTGTGTGAGTGGGTGGCTGTGTAGTACATGTGCGCGTGTGTGAGTTTGCATTTATGTGTGCTGTTGGCGAAGTATGTACACATGTGCGTCTTTCCGTGTACATGCATGCGTGGGACTGCGTATAGATGTGTATACTCGTATATATGTACATATGTGGATGTACACGTGTGTGTATGCACGTGTAGCGTGCATGTGTGGGTATGTGTACGGTGTATGCTTGTGTGTGTTCATTAGTTGGGTTGCATGTTGCAGCGGTCCAGACCCGTTTGGTGAGACCTGGACCCATTATAGGAGATTTGGATTCGTGCTCGTTGTGGACTCGATGCACATGCGATTCGAAGACCGATCCGTGAGATGATCCGTAGATCAGTACCGGTTCGTGCAGTGAAGACCAGACAGCGATTCGGTTCCGAAACCGCGTCATTTCATGTGAGTGTTCGTTCTTGTGCATTTTCTTATTTATCGTTGTCTGTATGCATTTACACATTACACTTATCATTTTATGTGGCTTTCTGTTATATGTTATCAGTTTGGCTACTTGTACTACATCATGAGACACCCATGATTGCTCACTTTAATTACCTAGTTCATAGGAGCTTGTATCAGGATCTTTTTCTGTGTTGGTAGATTGTTGTTGTTGGCTTAGGCCTAGTATTGATATACCGTAGACGAGACTTGACCTTATTACTGATATAGCTGTGATAAGTCCTAGAATGAATATACATGTTGATTTTGATGTTGATGGATCATTGAAAGAGATTAGAGAACTATACTATGTGAAGTGATTTTCAGTCATATTGCTTGGTGACATATCTTGATGATAACGAGTGTAATATCCACCATTTTTGGGTATTTGTAGGAATTTGTTTAGAACCTTGTTCATACTCACAGGCAGGGTTATTAGTCGACTTGCCCTTTTATTAGTCAACTAATACCCCTATTAGTCGACTTACCATGGCCCTCTAGTCGACTTGGTGACCATTCAGAAATGTTGTCGACTCTCTGTTTGTTGACTGTAACCTGCATTAGTCGACTTACCTTTTCCTATAGTCGACCAACACCTTGTATTAGTCGACTTACCCCTCTTATTAGTCGTCTTACACTTTGTATAGTCGACTTATCCTATTTATTAGTCGACTAACCCACTACCCTAGTCGACTTGCTCCTACCCTAGTCGACTAACTCTAGTCTGACTGCTGCTGATAGATTTCTACAGATTGAGGACTTAACCTTTTAGTTATGGTCTTGGCTATAGGTGGATGGATCTGATTTTGAGGAGTAGGTATTGATTTAATTGACCTGACCCAATAGATCTTAGATATATATCTGATATGTTACTCGACTTTGGGACCTTATGTTTGACCTTGATAGAAGTAAGAGTGTATGATGACTTGATCAGACTGGAATGTGGAGATCTGAATAGATGTGTCAGAGTATTGGTTACTTCAGTTATTGAGATGTGAATATATTGATGACTTGAGGATCGGAGTTGATTGATAGGGTGAGAGAACTGATCACTGATTATTGATATATTGAGACGGTGGTTTGTTGTACCAGATTACTCGATATGAATTGATACTTGATATTCATGATGACTATTGAAACTATGAGTTGGCAGATTCATTAGTATTGTATTCAGTACAAGTATGAGATTTTGGGTCGGTTATATATATGAGATCGTATATTGACTAGAGGTGTCTAGACTGTTACTGTATTATTTCATGTTACTGGAAGTTACTGGGAAAAGATTGTTTGACCGTAACACCCTGTACAGTTCCATTGTTCATCGTATATACGGTTACTGTTACTGTTCACTGTTACTGATATTGTCCACCGTGTATACGATTACTGATTGACTGTTACTGTACTGTTATTGTTACTGTCACTGTATCGCCTCAGTGTTATAGGTAACATGAGTATGGATTGTTTTTACTAAAACTAAATAATAAAGTAATTGAACAACTTACACTGGGGTTGGGAAAATTGATGGAGAAGACATCGTCTGTATTTTGGGTGGATCTAGGATACAGGTTGCGCAGCTGACTTACGGTTCCACTGCAGGGTTTCGGGGGATGACTGACATCCCATCTGTTTACTGTTCCACAGTGTTACTGTGAGTTTACTGTTCCACAGTGATACTGTGAGTACTGTTACTGTTACTGTTACTGACTACCTGGCGGTAGGACCAGGTTCAGCGCCAGGCATCTGGGCCGTGGTCCCGGGTATGTACGGGACCCACCTAAAGCATGTACAACGTCTCCAACCAATCAGTTTCAATAACTTAGGACCCTGTTGACACGTTTAATAGGCGTAGTATGTGATGCGTCTATTACAGGTGGCAACTGGTGTTCGCTGACATAATAAATAACAAATTGAAATCTTACATTGACATTGTAGACTGAACTTGATATATTGACTGATTGTAAACATCTAATAATACTAATGAACTGACTGTACACATGGCACCCGATTGGACATCTGATTTTGTATTGATTGGCTTTATTATTTTCTATCCGTGTCTTATATGTTACTTCTGTTTTATTCCAGCATATGTGTTTCTTAGTTTGCTCACATTTATATTCGCATGTCCTTCCCTTTTTCTCTTATACATTCACTAAGAGTTCTGACTCCCTGGATCTGCATATCCAGATCCAGGGCTATTTATTGTTGATTAGGTATTTGGAGAGGATCATATTTACCTTGCGAGGAACTGGACGCTCTCCCTATTCGATTCTGGTATTCTTTCCTTTCGTTATTCATGCTATCATTTTGATTCATGTATATCACACTTGGCTTCTATTCTATTTCTCATGTCATTTGAGATCATGTGTAGCCTTTATATGTATTATTGCAGTGATCGCTAATTATTATAGTTCAGATTTATAACTTGTTCAGGTTACTTAAGGCTTAGCGCGTATGCATGAGGTATTTTCCTCACGTATATACGTCGCCGACCTTCATCGCGACTCCGTTTCCTCGTATTTTGGAAGCGGGGCGTAACTGTAGGCTGTCTAAAGATCACTAAAAGACAAGGCACCAAAAAGTAGAGTCCCAAGCTCCAGACGCAGGGCTAATCTCAGCCAGCACTACAGCACCAAGGCGCGTGGGTCGAAACCCGCGTCTCAGCCAGCACTGCAGCACCAAGGCGCGTGGGTCGAAACCCGCGTCTCAGCCAGCACTGCAGCACCAAGGCGCGTGGGTCGACACCCGCGTCTCAGCCAGCACTGTAGCGCCAAGGCGCGTGGGTCGAAACCCGCGTCTCAGTTGTAACCGCCCTGGTTAGGGGTCAATCACGGCCCATATAATGGGAAAAGTTAACCCTCATTATGGAGTCTTTTTAGGGGGCACGTTCGCCCCTGAAACCTCTATAAATAGCCCCGTTGCTATGGAGAAGGGGTCGGTCAATCAGATCAGAGAAATCAAGGAGAAGAGCTTGACTTGAGAGCTTCCACAGAGAAGAAAAGAGAGTCTAACTCTTCAGCTAACTTGCTGCGTACAAGTTAATCTTTGCCTACAATCTCTTTGAGATTTGGGTTGACAGAGCTGTGTTACTCCGTCCGCCATCCGAAGAGAAGATCCCCAAAAGTTCCTGACGATCACCCGGTTAAGAAAAACAAGATTCACTTTCCATCGCCACCTGAAGAACCCAGCACTAAACAAAGGGGAGATTCAAGACTCAACATCTTCCCTCCCTTGTAGTCGGAGTATAAGTTTGTTGTAACTTTTCAATTGATTCAAGGAAACTTTACGCGAATTTTTCTCCGTACCAAACAAGAGATGGCAACCCTTTTTCAAATTAATGAAGAAAGGTGTTCCGTTCATTTGGGACAGCGCTTGCCAGCAAGCATTTGAGGAAATTAAACAATACATCACACGACCACCAGTCCTTGCAGCTCCGGTATCCGAAAAACCTTTCCTGATCTACGTCCGAGCGATGGATCATTCTTTAGGAGCTCTACTAGCTCAGACTGATGATCAAGGACGAGAGCAAGCAATCTACTATTTGAGTAGAACAATGATCGGAGCCGAACATCGGTACAACCCGATCGAGAAGGAATGTTTGGCATTGGTGTTTGCTATTCAGAAAATGCGACACTACGTGGTAGGCCAAACTATAAACGTCATATCAAAAGTCAACCCCCTGAGGTTACTTATGACAAAGCCTTCATAGTTAAATGACCGATTGGCAAAATGGGTCATATTGCTATCCCAATATGAAATGCACTTTTTACCACAAAAAGTTGTGAAGGGACAAGCGGTGGCGGATTTTCTGGCTGAACATCCAGATCCGAGGGCAGCCAAACTTTATGAGGATCTCCCAGACGAGGTCGCTGAAGCCTGCCAGACTCAAACATCCTTCGAAAGGTAAGTGTGGCAAATCTTCTTTGACGGTGCATCGAGAACAAGCCCAAAAGGACATATAGTGGCAGGAGTAGGAGTTGTACTCGTCTTCCCACAGAGCTATGTGATTCCTCGGGCTGTCTCGTTAACTGACCCTTGCTCCAACAATGTAGCGGAGTACAATGCCCTTTTGATTGGGATGCAGCTCGCCGATGAGATTGGCGTTAAACATCTCGAGGCATATGGTGATTCTAAGCTCATCGTCAGTCAAGTTCGCGGGGAGTACGAAGTCAGACATGAAGATCTAGTACCCTATTACAACGCAACTGTCTACATGGCCAAGAGGTTCACCAACTTTTACATCGACCATGTACCACGCAAACAAAATGCGCATGCAGATGCACTGGCGTCTCTTGCCGCCTCTTTAGCCCTTCCAGCCAGAGCAGTGAAGAAGATATTTGTCCACAGTTACGATCTGTATTGTCTGAGAATTGCTCCTGAGGACTACCCGGAGCCAACAGGAGGTCGTCAAGACAAAGAAGTTCTCAAGTCATCAACCGGTCCAGAGCCTAGAGACTGGCGATTCCCCGACATTGATTACGTCTTGTATGGCATCCTGCCTGAGGACACCAAAGAAGCGGCTGCCATTCGAAGGAAAGCCCCCAAATTCTACTATAATGCGATTACGCGAACATTGTATCGTCGATCGCATGACGGGGTCTTGCTCCGCTGCCTTTCACCAAAAGAGGCACAGGAGGTATTGAAAGAAGCCCATGACGGTATGTGTGGAGCCCATCAACCTGGCCCAAAACTTGCATATCGACTCCAAAGGTTGGGATATTATTGGCCTAAGATGATCGCTGATGCCATCACCTATGCCAAAAGATGTCACGCCTGCCAGGTGCATGGTGATTTCATCCATCAAGCCCCAGGGTACCTTCACTCTACGACTTCTACTTGGCCATTTGAGATGTGGGGCATGGATGTAGTCGGCCCTATCAGCCCACCATCATCAAAAGGACATCGGTTTGTCTTGGCCATAATCGATTATTTCTCCAAATGGGCTGAGGCCATTCCTTTGAAGGAGGTGAAGTCATCCGACGTGATCAAATTCGTCAAACATCATGTCATTTACCGTTTTGGTGTACCTCGGCAAATCATCCACGACAATGGACCCCAGTTCATCAGCCAGGCTTTCCAGAGATTCTGCGCTAAGTTCAGAATCCAGAGTGTATCCTCAACGGCATACTACCCCGCCGCTAATGGTCTCGCAGAAGCTTTCAACAAGACCATCGGAAACTTCTCAAGAAATTCGTCTCGAAAAGTCAACGTGACTGGGACGACAGGCTAGGTGAATGCTTATGGGCCTATCGCACAACTGTGCGAACCCCAACTAAAGCTACGCCATTTTCTTTGGTATATGGGTGTGAAGCCGTGTTTCCACTGGAAATCCAAATTCCGTCTCTACGCGTCGCCTTGACAGCGGAGATGACGAAGGAGGAGAAGCATCGACAGCGACTCCAAGAATTGGAGGCCTTAGATGAGAAACGTCTACAGGCCCAACAACAGATCGAGCTCTACCAAGCTCGGATTACCAGAGCCTTCAACAAGAAAGTTAAAGTGCGAACTTTCAAGAAAGGTGACCTTGTCTTAGCTGTCAGAAGACCTATGGTGATGACACATAAGACAAAAGGAAAATTCCAGCCCAAATGGAAGGAACCATTTGTAGTAGAGTCAGTCTACTCAAATGGATCATATCGCCTCATAACCGCAAGTGGCGATACACTCATGATGCCGATCAATGGCAGATTCCTGAAGAAGTACTATCCTTAATGGTACTCCTCCGCAGATCAAGTTAAAAGTACACCTCTGATCAAAGCACCAAGAAAAGTTTCTTTCCTTTGCTAGACCACAAGCTAATCAGGCACTGGCTGCACCATGATGCATGACATAAATATTAATAAAGAAACAAAAGATGAGACTTAGGTTCTAATATTCCCATCTTCATTAACATCTGACGCCTCCGATGGCTAAGGATAGAGGAAAATGTTGGCTTCTAAGACCAACATAAGTCTTCGACAACTCATCATGCTGAGGGGAATAGCATGGCTAGCCCAACTCAAACGGTAGTTGGTAAAGGCACCTCAAATCCGTTGATAGCTGAGGGTTTGCTAAAAATCCTACGTGGACTTAATTCCACCCTCTCCTCTAAAATCCCTTACCAATTCTCATACACAGAATGGTAGGTCTACAAAATACAATCATTACTATGTTAACACTATACCTCTGGTAATGAAAATTTTCAATACTCCCTCTCGAGTACAAGCTTTACTTGTCAACCCTATATGGAGTAACAAGTCTTCAAATTTATCAGGTTAACACTATACCTTTGGCACTTCAAACTTCCCCTGTCAATTCTCATCAATAGAATGGCAGACCCTCAAATTGCTCATATCGCAAATCAATTTCTGTCAAGTTCAATACCACACCTCTGACAAATTACTGTTAAAGTTCAACATTACACGTCTAACAGTAATCAAGTTGCTGCCAAGTTCAATATTAAACCTCTGCCAGTCATCTTCCTGTAAGATCACCTAGAGGGGGGTGAATAGGTGATGGCTAATCTAATGGTCACTTGTGAACAAATAATGCGGAATTAAAACTAAGTTGACCAAATTAAAGTTTCTTTTAATTAAACACTTATGTATAACTCAAGAGTGTTGCCGAATTCCCCTTGCGAGGCTCTGGACAAGCTCCTCTAGATTCCCCTTGAATGGGTTGAGGTGCCGCGTTGGCTCTCTTGGTTGAATACTAGTGTTAACAACAATCCCAAGCAAGTATGTATATCAATTAAGCACAAGGGTATATCAAGCATGTAAAGTAAAGACAATGAAAGTAAATGCAAGATATAAAAGAGACAAAGAGAGAGAGAGGGAAGAGTAAGCAATCGCAAACACAAAGGGTTTGTTTCGAGGTTCGAGCACACTTGCTCTACATCCCCGCCTTCGACACACGAAGGATTTCCACTATGCAAGATCCCACCGGATCTCTCCTCGGTGTCGTACACCTACAAACCCTCGGACTCCCAAAGTCCCTTACACACCACTAGCCCACCGGCTTGACGAGGACGCACCTCGCACCACAAGTTCGCACCCGAACTCAACCACAACGAGCACACTTGCCCGTTTCCTCAAAATTACAAGAAAAGATCTCTTTGATGATCACAACTCTTGATCACCTAAAGAGTACTCTCACTACAACATACCTATAAGAATATCTAGCAATGGAAAGCTCAAGTGTGTGGTGAGAAAATGAAGGAAAGAAAGCTTTGTTGGAAAACACAAGAAATCACTTAAACACTCTCTTGATAAAAACTCTTCCTTTTGATTGGAAGTATTTGCACTAAAATCTTGTAGAGAAACTCCTCTAAAAGTGTCTGAAAAACAGCTCAAGAAGTCTCATAAATGTTCTATCTAAAACAGATGACAAAAACCCTTTATATAGGCTGCCCAGAAAAAAAGCCGTTGGGGTTCTGTCAGAGCTGGCGGTCGACCTCCGGTCGACCGGCCAACGGTCATTTTTCTGACCGTTGCAGCCACCGGTCGACTGGTGAGTCGACCGATCTTCTGGAATGAACTGTCGGTCGACCGGTTCGGTCGACTGGCAATTTCCAGAGAGCAACAGGTTTGGGTCGGTCGAGTCCCGGTCGAGTCCCGGTCGACTGATACGCACATGCACAAAACTGTGCATGTCGGTCGAGTGCCGGTCGACTGCCGGTCGACCGGTCACTGAGAAATTCTGAAAAATCAGAACTTCCAGGACCTGGAAAATTTGGATTTGGTTTTGGGTCTTGGATAAAATGTTTTGGTCTTGAAAAATCATAGAGTATGAGCATGTGTCATACTACTATCAAGGTAAAATACTTGGTAAAAATTCTTTTGATAAAAACCTAATTTTCCATGAAATGTTTTTCCAAACCTTTATCAAATACAAAACAAGATATTTGAGTCCATTTAAAAACATAGTGTGTATGGATATGATCCACTCCACAATCAATATGAAATATCTATGTTTTTGAAATCTAGTATACAACTTGGTTTTGGTTAAAGAATATACATGATAGAAATACCAAAAACCAACAAATATTTTGTCTTAAAGAAAACTCTTTTTCTAAAATAAAAATTCTTTTCTAAACATAAAAATCTTTTATGAAAGCACTTTAAATCAAGAGTTCTAATCAAGAGTGTGTGTGTGATATAGACTTGAGCAATCCACCAACTATCTATCCTTTACATTTTTACTAAAACAAAAATACAAATTCTATACCTAGACACAAGTCTTCAACTTCTTGAAGTCTTCCCTTGAAGGCTTCTCATCTTCTTGACTTGGTCCAAACTTGATCCAAAAACTCCTTGGATCACCACATGCAAGCTCCAAATCTTGTTCTTTTATCCTTTGTTGAGCTATGCACCTACTAAGATCTTGATCATGAATCTGTCACTAATTAGCACAAGATCATTAGTAACTATAACTACATGAGTTGATCATCATCAAAACTAGGGTGAAGGGCCTTTGGGCCAACAATCTCCCCCTTTTTGATGATGACAAAACTCATGGAGTTATATATGCATGGATTAAAGTAAAGCTTCAAAGAAGCTCCCCCTTAACTCATGCATGGACATAAATAATAGATATGGCAATAAAAGCATATGACATGTATGCAATGTAGGAGATGCAATCATTACAAAAATCAAATCATAAATCAAATCTTTTGCTCCTAATTGCAAAAATACAACATATATGCATAAAAAATAAGGAAGACAAATACTTCTCCCCCTTAAGCAATGAAAACATGCATATAAGCAATGAAAACATGCATATAACTCACAAATACTTCTCCCCCTTTTTGTCAATCATCAACAAAGGGTTCAAAGTAAAATTAAATCATATAAAACTTTTCTCCCCCTTTTTTTGTCAAAAATAAAGAAATCAAGGAGGGGTAAAATCAAAT
This sequence comes from Agave tequilana, assembly GCA_038442645.1. Lineage (NCBI taxonomy): Eukaryota > Viridiplantae > Streptophyta > Magnoliopsida > Asparagales > Asparagaceae > Agave > Agave tequilana. Next base: position 243,389 of record JAVJIF010000806.1, read on the forward strand.
TAATAAAGTTTATATGCGATATAAATACATGAAGAGGAAGACGCTAAGTTAGCTTCCCTACACATATGCATTACATGAAAGAGGGATGTGAAGCCCTAATTCACATAACACACATTATGTAATGAATAAGAGGAGATGTGAAGCTCCCCCTACACACGTGTACCATATAAAGAAGAGATGTTAAGCTCCTCAATACACAATACACTCAACATGAATCTACATATGGAAGAGATGTTAAGCTCTCCTTGCATATAGACAATATAAAACAAACATTTTGAATTTTTCTTAAAAAATTTTGCATATCAATTGAAATAAATTTTGAATTCTTGATACCAATTTTAAAAACACAATGCACAAGCTTATTATGAAATACTAGTTTGAAATCTAATTAAGCTTAGCATCAACAATCTTTGTGCTTTAAAAGATACTAATTGTAAAATAAGCACAAATAGATCACATATATGTATGAATAGATATAATTGAAATTTGAAAGCATTCATACATACAATCTAAGTATGAGTATACACAGCAAGAATTAAATTGATACCAATTGAAAGTATCCAATGATACCAATTGAAAAGTAAGCATAAGTGTATACAACATATAATCTACCATATGAAGAATTCGAACTAGTTAAATGAACTTGTTTTAAGAACTAGTACGAGATCCTTCAATCAAGGAATAATTCAAAGGTATTCATGAAATGTCAATGAAACACAAGGCACTAAAAGCATTCTATCCATAAAGTCCATATCAAAAAGAAGTGAGTGAACTAGTGTTATGTGGAACAAGGCATCATGAAAATGGCAATAAAATTCAATATTCCTTTAAATAAAAAAAATTATCATAAATTTTGAAATCATGAAAATCATCACAAATTTTTAATACATGAGAATCAACAAAATTATATTTCATGGCATATGTATGTTTTGACAAGACATTAAGTATACATACATATCCCTAAGACACAATTGAGTCTTATATAAATAGATTTGTATGAAAGGCAAATGACTCAAGGGTTATCCATGTATATTTTAATGTTATGGCAAAATAAACATATACATGAAATGAAAAGCACATGGTCAAATCCAAATCCAAAATGTGAATACAAGTTTGAAGATGTAATGATCATCAAAACTAAGCAATACAAGCACATCTAATGGGTTCAAATAGCATTTAAGCACAAATAGAAATAGATTTATTTGTAGCCCACAATATGTGCAAGTATAAATCCTAGTGTTGATAGAAATTAACATTTAAACTAATATTCAATTCATGAAGTGCAAGTAAATTTTGAAATCATAAAAGAATTTATCCATATAATTTAAAAGTAGGATCATGTGCAATACTTGAAGAATAGATAACTAGTTTAAAAAGATTTTTGACAAACTAGTTAAAGATCCTTCAAAATATAAAGTCATATGTATTTCATGAATAATACTAAGTACATAAAAGTTCAAGCACTCATATTCCATAAAGCTCCAAATTATATATTTTCTTAAAGATTGAGTGTTCAAAGGTTATGTAAATAGTATCTACATGAAAATGGTCATTGAAGCCCAAATCAAAGATGACTAACAAAATTTTATTAAACAACACATAGAAATCAACTCAAAATCATTTTTCACTAAAAACAACAATTTTCATGGTATATGTATGATTTATACAAATCTAACAATATGCATACATATCCCAAATATTAAAAGAGTCTATTAAATGTTTGCATGGACGCAAGAGACTCACGGGTATACATGTATATTTATTAGATTTGAATAAGACAAGCATATACATGAAGTAAATCACTAAAAATTGGTAAAACATGTACAACGGAGGATCATCAAAACTAGTCTATACAAATACATAAAGTGGATACAAGTGAGCATGAAGTTCAAATGTATATGAATCAATTGTAGGTCACTATGTGTACATGTATGAAAGCAAGTTTGATAAATTCTACATCTAAGCATGTAAATACCACATGAAGCACAACAAAATCAAACAAAATCATGAACATGCTATGAATGTATGAAATTAAAAGCATGTACATAAAAATAGGAGGTTAGAAATTGTTACCAACTCCAAAGCTCCTAATATGGTGGTTGTCCCACCAAGCTTCCTTGATAGCAATGCATCCCAAAGTTTGTCCATCATGTCCATTGCATTGGCTACCAAGGCACCAATCCTCTCACGTTTTGTGAGAGCCTCCACCTACATCAAAATCAAAGGGTGGGGGTTTTGGTACCCATGTTTTCTTGGGTCCTTTGGGGTTAGCATTGTTGTAAGGAACCCAAAATTTATTATACTTAGCAAAATATAGATATGGTTTCTTATCAAAACAATATCTTGCTAGATGGCCTTTGCGGCCGCAATGTGTACAAATGTACACCTTAGCATGATGCTTATGAGTGTGATTGTGATCGTGATGTGCACCATAAGCATGAGCATGATGTGTATGAGCATGAGCATGGGGAACTTGTTTCTTTTGAAACAAGGATTCCAACTTAGAATGGTTAAATGCACATGTGCTCAAATTAGAGCTCAAATTATTCATCTTATTTTTCAAATTCTTAATCTCATTAGATGTGGCATGAAAAGCATGATGAGATGAAGAATCATTTTTCTTTTTCTTTTTACAAACATTGTCCTTTTCTTTTTCAACAAATTTTCTTTTCAAAGACTTATTTTCTTGCAAAATACTTTCTTTTTGTTTTTCAACCATAGCAATATTATCCTTCAACATAGTGTTCCCTTCACAAAGATCATTCAATTTAGACATAAGGGAAACATTCTCATTTTTCAAATCATTATTTTCTTTTCTAAACATGCAAGTTTATTTCTAAAAGAATCATTTTCTACATGCATGCAATCAAATTTCTTTTCAAAATATTGTTGTCTTTTTCTAAGCATGCAATGTTATCTCTAAAAGAGTCTTGTTCTATATGCATGCAAGCAATGTCCTTTTTCAAATTTTTTTCTTTCTTTAACATGTCATATTTTTCAATAATCATATGGCAAAATGAAGTAAGCTCATCATATGACATGTCCTCATCCTCGGATTCGGAAGTTACCTCAAGGGGGTCATCCCTTGGACCATGTAGCACTTGTTGGAGGTGTCGCTTCCAACATCCGAATCGCTCCCCGCAAGGTATTGTTCATTTTCGCCAAGGGAGATGAGGGTGTTCCAAACTACAAAAGCCATATCAATATTAGCAACCCTAAATAAGTAATCATCATTTAGGGTACTCTTCAAAGCATTTAGGGCTTTTGTATTAGCCTCAAGATTCTTACCATCCATACAATAAGCATTATTAGTAGTGGCAAGATATACATTATAACCTAGGGCTTTGAGGAATAATGACATCTTAACTTTCCAAATGTGGATGTTAAGAATATCAAAGGTGGGTGGTGACATAAAGTCCATGGTGAGGTGTGTGTGTACAACAAATTTTGTGATTAGCCCAAATGTAGGATCTTTAACTCTTAGGTTGTTAGACCCAATATCAAGAGCACTAGCTCTGATACCAATTGTAAGATCACCTAGAGGGGGGTGAATAGGTGATGGCTAATCTAATGGTCACTTGTGAACAAATAATGCGGAATTAAAACTAAGTTGACCAAATTAAAGTTTCTTTTAATTAAACACTTATGTATAACTCAAGAGTGTTGCCGAATTCCCCTTGCGAGGCTCTGGACAAGCTCCTCTAGATTCCCCTTGAATGGGTTGAGGTGCCGCGTTGGCTCTCTTGGTTGAATACTAGTGTTAACAACAATCCCAAGCAAGTATGTATATCAATTAAGCACAAGGGTATATCAAGCATGTAAAGTAAAGACAATGAAAGTAAATGCAAGATATAAAAGAGACAAAGAGAGAGAGAGAGGGAAGAGTAAGCAATCGCAAACACAAAGGGTTTGTTTCGAGGTTCGAGCACACTTGCTCTACATCCCCGCCTTCGACACACGAAGGATTTCCACTATGCAAGATCCCACCGGATCTCTCCTCGGTGTCGTACACCTACAAACCCTCGGACTCCCAAAGTCCCTTACACACCACTAGCCCACCGGCTTGACGAGGACGCACCTCGCACCACAAGTTCGCACCCGAACTCAACCACAACGAGCACACTTGCCCGTTTCCTCAAAATTACAAGAAAAGATCTCTTTGATGATCACAACTCTTGATCACCTAAAGAGTACTCTCACTACAACATACCTATAAGAATATCTAGCAATGGAAAGCTCAAGTGTGTGGTGAGAAAATGAAGGAAAGAAAGCTTTGTTGGAAAACACAAGAAATCACTTAAACACTCTCTTGATAAAAACTCTTCCTTTTGATTGGAAGTATTTGCACTAAAATCTTGTAGAGAAACTCCTCTAAAAGTGTCTGAAAAACAGCTCAAGAAGTCTCATAAATGTTCTATCTAAAACAGATGACAAAAACCCTTTATATAGGCTGCCCAGAAAAAGAGCCGTTGGGGTTCTGTCAGAGCTGGCGGTCGACCTCCGGTCGACCGGCCAACGGTCATTTTTCTGACCGTTGCAGCCACCGGTCGACTGGTGAGTCGACCGATCTTCTGGAATGAACTGTCGGTCGACCGGTTCGGTCGACTGGCAATTTCCAGAGAGCAACAGGTTTGGGTCGGTCGAGTCCCGGTTGAGTCCCGGTCGACTGATACGCACATGCACAAAACTGTGCATGTCGGTCGAGTGCCGGTCGACTGCCGGTCGACCGGTCACTGAGAAATTCTGAAAAATCAGAACTTCCAGGACCTGGAAAATTTGGATTTGGTTTTGGGTCTTGGATAAAATGTTTTGGTCTTGAAAAATCATAGAGTATGAGCATGTGTCATACTACTATCAAGGTAAAATACTTGGTAAAAATTCTTTTGATAAAAACCTAATTTTCCATGAAATGTTTTTCCAAACCTTTATCAAATACAAAAACAAGATATTTGAGTCCATTTAAAAACATAGTGTGTATGGATATGATCCACTCCACAATCAATATGAAATATCTATGTTTTTGAAATCTAGTATACAACTTGGTTTTGGTTAAAGAATATACATGATAGAAATACCAAAAACCAACAAATATTTTGTCTTAAAGAAAACTCTTTTTCTAAAATAAAAATTCTTTTCTAAACATAAAAATCTTTTATGAAAGCACTTTAAATCAAGAGTTCTAATCAAGAGTGTGTGTGTGATATAGACTTGAGCAATCCACCAACTATCTATCCTTTACATTTTTACTAAAACAAAAATACAAATTCTATACCTAGATACAAGTCTTCAACTTCTTGAAGTCTTCCCTTGAAGGCTTCTCATCTTCTTGACTTGGTCCAAGCTTGATCCAAAAACTCCTTGGATCACCACATGCAAGCTCCAAATCTTGTTCTTTTATCCTTTGTTGAGCTATGCACCTACTAAGATCTTGATCATGAATCTGTCACTAATTAGCACAAGATCATTAGTAACTATAACTACATGAGTTGATCATCATCAAAACTAGGGTGAAGGGCCTTTGGGCCAACACTTCCCTCAGACTTCCATATCGAAGCTGAAATAAACGATGCTAAGTTTAATACTACACCTCTAGCGTCCAAGTCATTGCTAAGTTTAATAATACACTTAAGGCCATGACTTTCCCTCAGACTTCCTTGCCAAAGTCGAGATGACCAATGCCAAGTTCAAAATTACACCTCTAGCATTGCCCTCGCTGCTAAGTTAAACATCACACCTATAGCAGTGATACTTTCAGTTTTCCCAAATAAAACTGAAATGCTTTTGAGTCAAGTTAATATCACACCTTTGACTCACATTCTTGTCAAGTTAACATCACACTTCTGACAAGACTACATTCAACTCGTTAAGTTAATATCACACCTCTAACGGTAAAAACTTTCCTAGACCCCCCGCGAATCTAGTCTCACTTGTTATTCTCATCAACAGAACAACAAGTCTACCTAAAAACATTGCTAGGTTAACATTACATCGTTAACAGTATTTTCATTAGATCCCCAGCTGATCTTAATCAAGTTAATCCCTAACCTCTGATAAAAGCTCATCTTCCCTGGGGGTACAAGCTCCACCTGTCACTTTCCTTTATAGAGTGGCAGGTCCACAAAAATTATCTTATCCCTTATCAAGTTAATATCACACCTCTGACAGCATTGTTGATGGTGAAAATCAAGTCCAATGGCTTTTTTTTTACCTGAAATAGGGGTTTCCTGCATGGAGGAACCGCCCATTTGAGTCTCAGGAATGATGGCCTTTGAAGACGAAGCAGTATGCTTAGCCTTTGGTGCCATTGTGATCGAGGATTCGATGTTCGATGAAGAAACGAGGAGAACAAAGAAAGCTTCTTTCTCAAACCCTAACAGATGCAAACGAAGAAGAAGGAGAGTCTAATGATGACTCTTGAAGGACTGTTGCCTTTTATAGGCACAGTGATTCGCAAAAATACACGGCACTTGGCTCGACGCCTAATCACCGCCTGACGCGTGGACAGCACATTAAATGCAGCGTGAAGTTCGTACGCCAAAAAGAAGATGTCCCCTCAATTCTACAGGACACGTGGCAACATACTCATGGCACGTATTCGCATCCAACAGTCGCATCTTCATCTCTATAGACGCGTCCCTTCTCAACACGGCCAGAGTTGCGTCCGGAAAGCTGCGTCTTCATTCCAAAAGACGCGTCCCTCCGAAGATCGCATCTTTTCAACCCGGCCAAAGTCGCGTCTACCTCATGGAGTAACAGTCGCGTTTTCATCCTAAAAGATACACCCCTATAGAAGGCGCGTCTTTAAAATAGTAGTACCCCTGCGTCCACAGAACTGGCGTGTAATCCTTACTTCTGCAATTCAGTTCAAAAGTACACTGGCACAAGCAGACGACTGCCCACCTCTGGTTTAAAGTACACCAACGACAAACTTAAAGTATCAGGGAGGTTTAGACTGTGTGTCTAGACACTTCACGCGATCAGTTTTGGCGGCTTCAAAGAGTTCTACAGTACACTCAAGAAAGCCATACTCCAAACAAGATCAAGCCTGGAGCATTGTCAGGGTGGATTCAGCTAGAGTCCAAAGTATTTCGAAATCCGTCCCAGCTAACTGCGGAATATCGAAAACTTTGGAGGGGGTTCTGTAGGCTGTCTAAAGATCACTAAAAGACAAGGCACCAAAAAGCAGAGTCCAAAGCTTCAAACGCAGGGCTAATTTCAGCCAGCACTGCAGCACCAAGGCGCGTGGGTCAAAACCCGCGTCTCAGCCAGCATTGCAGCACCAAGGCGCGTGGGTCGACACCCGCGTCTCAGCCAACACTGCAGCACCAAGGCGCGTGGGTCGAAACCCGCGTCTCAGCCAGCACTGCAGCACCAAGGCGCGTGGGTCGAAACCCGCGTCTCAGCCAGCACTGCAGCGCCAAGGCGCGTGGGTCGACACCCGCGTCTCAGTTGTAATCGCACTGGTTATGGGTCAATCACGGCCCACATAATGGGAAAATTAACCCCATTATGGAGTGTTTTTAGGGGGCACGTTCGCCCCTGAAACCTCTATAAATAGCCCCGTTGCTATGGAGAAGGGGTCGGTCAATCAGATCAGAGAAATCAAGGAGAAGAGCTTGACTTGAGAGCTTCCACAGAGAAGAAAAGAGAGTCTAACTCTTCAGCTAACTTGCTGCGTACAAGTTAATCTTTGCCTACAATCTCTTGAGATTTGGGTTGACAGAGCTGTGTTACTCCGTCCGCCATCCGAAGAGAAGATCCCCAAAAGTTCCTGACGATCACCCGGTCAACGGAAAATAAGATTCATTTTCCATCGCCACCTGAAGAACCCAGCACTAAACAAAGGGGAGATTCAAGACTCAACATCTTCCCTCCCTTGTAGTCGGAGTATAAGTTTGTTGTAACTTTTCAATTGATTCAAGGAAACTTTACGCGAATTTTTCTCCGTACCAAACAGTGACATTAAAACATGAAAAATGTGTCAAATAAATGGGAATACAAGTCAAATGCATGAATCATCAAAACTAGACTATACTAGTACATCTAATGAGTACAAATGAGCGTTCAAGCACAAACATATAATATTCTATTTGTGGCTCACTAATTGTACAAGTATATATCCTAGTTTTAATGAAAACTAACATTCAAACAAGTAATCAAAACATGAAGCATCAAAACAAAAACTCATAAAACATCCATATGATCATTATGTACATGCTCATGCATAAATCTAGGACATACATAATAGTTAAACAATTGTGAGAACACAAAGATATAAATCCATATGAACATGGGTGTCTTAAATACTAATCATGTATATCACTAATCTAATAAACATGGCATATGCAAAATGAACATTAAAACATGACATGCTACAAATGAAATTATCTAAAAGCATGCAAACATAAATGAGGAGTAAGAGATTGTTACCAAAACCTAGAAGGCAACTCTCCATATCTCTAAAACATGGTGGTCCTTTCCACCAAACTCCCCTTGAAAGTGATGCATCCAAATTGTTCTCTTTAAGCTCGGAACGCATCCACTTCAAGGCACCATAACTCTCACGTCATGTGAGAGCCCACACCTACATCAAATACAATAGGGGTGATCTTTGGTACCCAAACTCTTTTGGGTTCATAGGGCTAGCACCTTTCCTAACCCAAACAAATTTATTTGCTAAATTAGAATCATGTGTTCTATCATAAAAATTTTAGCAAGGTGGCCCTTACGTCCACAATGTGTACAAGTGTACACATGAGCATACATAGTGTGATGTGCATGAACGTGCGAAGCATGTGTATGCCGTGGAGGGTGTGCATGCATAGATGGAACTTGTTTCTTTCGAAATAAAGATTCCAAACGTGTATGGCTCAAAACACAATGGCTCAAAGTGGAGCCCAAACAATCAACACTTTTCTTCAAAACATTTATATCATTTTCAACACTTGAAGATAGAGTGGAGCATGCAATAGGTGAGCTAGAATGAGAAGCTACACTAGCATGACAAACTTGTGAATCAATATCAATTTTCAAAGATTCATTTTATCTTTAAACAAATTTCTAAATCCTTTAAAATTGAAGCAATTTTTATTTTCAAAGAGTCATTCTCTTTACAACCCAATCAAGTTTTGAAGACAAGTTTTCATTTTTCTTCAAAATTATTTCACAATCATTTTTTTTTTAAAAATTCATTTTCCTTTAGGGCAAGATCTAGATGAGATTTAAGTGAGTCACGTTCACTAGATATCTCTTCCTTCTCTTGCAAAATCAAATCAAATCTTGAACACAAATCCTTGTTTTCTTTATTAAGTTCAAAACTCTTCTTGTTCAAAAGATTATATTTTTCAAGCAATTTTTCACATTTTGTAGCAAGTTCTACATTCATGATTTGTACCTCTAAACACCCATAGCAATAGGAACTAGTGCTAGCATCTAGTTGAGTTTCTGATTGTACCTCAAGGGAGTCATTCCCGTGGACCATGAGGTAATGTTCGTCGGACTTGTCTCTCCTAGATCTCCTCTTATTTTTGATAATCTTTGGTAGCTCGGGAGAAGTCAAAATGCTCCATACTGTAAAAGCAGAATCATAGTGAGCAAACACATGTAAATATTCTTTATGAAGAGATGCTCTAAGTGCCTTTAGGGCTATTGCATTGGCCTCTATATGCTTGCTATCATTAGGGTGGGATTCCTTGGTAATGGCTTTGTAAACATTATATCCTAGGGTTTTCAAATGACAACTCATCTTGGCCTTCCAAATATCAAGTCTAGAGATATCAAACATGGGAGGGCTATCCATGAGTGCAAACTATATGTGTGCAAGTGCAAATACAAATGATAGATTAGCAAAACCAAGATCACACTCCTAGGTGGTTAAACTTAATATCAAGAGCGTAGGCTCTGATATCAATTGAAAGTACACTTAGAGGGGGGTGAATAGGTGTACCGCTAATCTAATGAACTAAATGCGGAAATTAAAACTAATTGCAACTACACTTAATGCAACCGAAGGGCTCTGGACTAACTCCTCTTGATTCCTCTGAATAAGAGTTGAGGCGCTATATGAAGCTCTCGTGGTTAAGCACAAGTGAGGCACACACAACCAAACCAAGCATATATATATGATATGACAATATGAATAGATGCAAGGCACAATATAAAAGAGAGAGAGAGTCAATGGATCAAACGCAAACAACAAGATTTGTTTTGAGGTTCGAGCACCCAGCTCTACGTTCCCGCCTTCACCCAGAAGGATTTCGAATCCACTAACTTGTCCACTTAGGACTCCCACACAGGGAACCTCCACCGAGGATTTGGGGTAACAACAACCGGAAGTACACAACTCCTCTCTTTACAAACACAACCTCTCACTAGAGGTTAAGGCACAAAGCCACCAATATCAATCACCTCACAACTTGAGGGATAAGCACAAAGCCAAATAAGGATCACCTCACACTTGAGGGATACAACCCAATTGCACAACCTCCTCAACACTATGAGGGAAAGGCACAAAGCCAAGCAATGATTAGGGTTTACAACTTGGTGATCAAAAGATCACAAACCAATCTCTTTTCCACAAAAATAAGGATCCTATAGAGAGGATAGAATGATAAGCTCAAGTGTGAAAAACAAAGTGTTTTTGACAAAGAAAAATCACTTGGGAAATCACCAAAAAGATATAGAATATTTAGACCAAAAATCAATTCCCAAAAGACTATTTTCTTTGGAATAAAAACACTTTAAAAACAATAAAGATGAAATCTTTGTAGCTTTGAAACTCTTTTTAATTGCTGCAAAAACACTAGAGAGTAGAAAAATTTTAGCTCAAAAATTCTTTGAGAAAACTGGCCACAAATGGGGTTTATATAACCCTTAAATAAAAACTAGCCGTTGGCAGCAAATAAGGCCGGTTTTGACCTTCCGGTCGACCGGCCAACGGTCGAATTCTGACCGTTGCCAACTACCGGTCGACCGCCCGGTCGATCGGGCCCTGAACCAGAGAGCAACGGCTCTCTGGCCGGTCGACCGCCCGGTCGACCGGAGCAACCCGAGAGTGGGTTGCTTTCAGTCGGTCGACCGCTCGGTCGACCGGCTTAATGGGCAGGCCAGCGTGCACGTTCTTGTGCACGTCGGTCGACCGGTCCGGTCGACCGCCAGAGCCTGGCAGGCAGCATTATGGGACAGAAAACTTAGGTTTTTATTATCTTAAAAATTCCCATAAAATCTCTAAAAATTCACAAAAATAGTTTTAGCATAATACATTGATATACAAACTTGTGTGAAAAATTTCAACACAAATTTCAAACTTTTTAAATCATTTTTGTGACTTACAAATTTTGCCGAAAACCAAAAACCGTATTTTCTAAAAATTGGATTTTCAAATGGAAATCCGATTTTCTAAAACTCATCCAAATACAAAAACATAATTGTAGGCTGTCTAAAAATGACTAACAGACCAGCCATTAAGGAAGCAGAGTCTCAAACTCTAGACGCGAGGAATCGATGCTCGCGTCTCAGCATTAAGACGCGTTGGCTCTACACCCGCGTCTCAACGTTCAGACGCGTCGGCCCGAAGCCCGCGTCTCAGCATCAAGGCGCGTCGGCCCGACGACCGCGCCTCAGCATCCAGACGTGAAGGCCTGAAGCCCGCGTCTCAAACTTCAAGGCGCGTTCGGCCCAACGCCCGCGTCTCAGTTGCAACTGCCCTGATTGCGGGGCCAGTCACCGCGCATGTAGCGGGTAGTGGCCCCTCATTCGGGAGCGTTTTCAGGAGGCACCTTCACCCCCTGAGACCCCTATAAATAGCCTTGTTTGCTATGAAGAGGGGGCTAAGATCGAAGCTTGGGCGAAGATCGGAGTTTTGAAGGGAGAGAGCTTTGAGATAAGGCATCATCAAAATCAATCCAGGCAAGAGGATCATCAAGAGGGAAGCACGACTCTTCAGCGAGCTTACTGAGTACTAGCCGCTCTTCGCCTACCTCCTCTTTGAGAGTTTTGGTAGACGGAGCTGAGTTACTCTTTCTACCGACCGAAGAGAAGACCCCCGACGGTCCAGGACGGTCATCTGGTCAACGGAGAACAAGATTCACTCTCCATCGCCACACGAAGAACCCAGCTTTAAACAAAGGGAAGATTCAGACATCCTCCCTCCCTTGTAACTGGAAAAGAGGGAAGAGTAGTTCTTTTGGTTGTAATCGTTTCGCTTGAATCAAGGAAATCTTTTACAGCTAAAACCACTTTCTCCGACCACCAAACTTTCCGGCCCCTACAAGAGATGGCGACTCCGCTGGGGAAAACCTTCGTTACTGACGAGCGCACCGTGGTGCAAGATGACGTTCTCCGTAAGGGGAAAATGGTCGAATCCCTCGTCGTCGAGTTCGACCAGGCGAAGTATGAAGAGTTCCTCTCTTCTGGCTCCAAGAGCCCAAAGACCCGCGTCTGCCGCAGGGTCTCAAGTGGACAGCCCCCTGAAGCCCAATCTGAGGCTCTGTCGGGTGCTCCTGCTGCCCACTGTGCCAAGTTTGGTTCACGCGCCGACGCATCCCAGAAGGCCCGCGTAACCTCAGACTCCTCTGCTGCGATCAACCGCGTCGCGCAGAACACACGCGCCAACGCCTCTCTGAAGGCCCGCGTGGTCCCCGGCACATCTACTGGTGCGATCGACCGTGTCGCACATAACGCTCGCGTCAGCGTCTCTCAGGAGACCCGCGTGGCAAACACCCCTGGTTCTACAAACCAGGAAGTTGTTGGCTTCTCTCTTCCTCCACGGCGCAATCGGAATGCCGAGCGTCGACAGAGAAGACGCGCGCGTCAACACTCGGTCGGAACCGTTGGTTTTCTGACTGGGGTTGAACGCAGCGTACGATCCGATGCCTTGCCCGCACCTCGTCCAGTGCGAGAGATCCGCGTTTGGCGACCCAAACGCGAGACTCCCCAAGTTGGGCCTTCTGGAGACCAACTTGCCACACGCCAAAGTGAAGCTTCTGCGTCTTGTCAAACGCAGGAAGCACGCGCCCATAGGCGTGGGGCCCAGCAGCCCACTCTCTCCCAAGTCTCTCTGCTCCAACGCAGCAGACAGCAACGCGAAAGTCGCGTCTCATATCAACAGAGACGCCAGATGCGCGTGACGCAGCCGCGACGCAACAGCCGCGTTTCTGAAACCGGTGTCCAGGCTGAACAGCACATGACTGTCTCCCGTCGTCCACGTTGCGAGACCAGTCTCTTTAATCCCCCTCCCACAGATTTGAGGGATTATTTGACAAGGAAAAGGAGTGCCAATCAGACCACTTCTCCATGCTGCTGTCAACAGCTCATCCAGATGCTCTCTGGATGCCATTGCGAGTCAGGCGTGCAACAGCCGTCTTTAATTAGACAGCTGACCCTGATTCCCCCGTCAGCCAAGAGAAGACGCTCCCACAGGAGGAGAACCTTCTCAGATGTTGAATACCCGGAGCTTACTGCAAACATGACTAGCAGAAGCAAGGGAAAACAACTAATGGTCAACTCAGAGGAATCTGACTCTGAACCGGAGGGGGTGTATCAACACACTCGCACCCGGACAGGGGCCATTCCCCCAATTGACTATAATGCCTTAGCCCGCGGCATTAGAATGGGTGGTTCTCACTCCGCTATAGTGGAGTCGCAGGCTTCAAACTCTTCCGTCGAGAAGGAGGCTTCCGCCTACATGGCCGACACTCCTGAGGAGACGACCAGGCGTTTAGAGCAGACGCAGAAGCACCAGATGGATATAATCGCCTCTCAACAGAGATCCATTGACTCCCTCAAGCATATGCTTGAGAAATTGCTTGAAGAAAGAGCGAGATCTCCTCCTAGACGACCGAAGGGGAAAGGGAGAAAGGGAGGAAGCCCACCCTCCGAATCTTCTGACGAGACACGACGATCTACCTCGGATGTGTCCAAGCCCTCGTCGCAGGCAAGAAGCGACCAGACCCCGGGAAAGGCTCATGCTAAAAGAATGAGTCAACTGGAGCAGCGCCTCGAGGCCCTTACCAACCGTAAAGGCCTCCAAGAAGCTGGAGTAGTCCGGCCCTATCCGGCTGAGTGGGACTTAGTCCCATACCCTCCTAAGTTCAAGGCTCCAACTCTCCAAGCATTCGACGGGAAGGGGTCACCCAACCAGCACATCTACTACTTCAAATCCCAGACCGGGAATGTGGTAGATAATGATGCCATCCTGGCGCGACTGTTCATCGGCACCCTGAAAGGGTTGGCCTTTGAATGGTTCATGAAGCTCCCGGAAGGTTCTATCAAGAACTGGGGCGACTTGAGAAGCTGTTTCTAACACGCTTCTTCGAAGATGATTCGGAGGTCACAATGCCTACCCTTTTAGCTACAAAACAGCGAAAGGGAGAGTCCGTCAAGTCTTTCGTAGAAAGATTTCGGAACATGGCACTCCGATGTCCAAGCGGCATGACCCAGGCCACCCTGGTGGAAACATGTCGCCATAATCTCCAAACCTCACTCCTTGCTCAAATAGGAGTTGCTGAAAGCCGCACCTGGAAACAATTAGTCCAGCAAGGTGAACAGGCTGAGGAGATTGTCGCCCGCGTCAGAGCGGAAGAAGGCAAGCCCAGGCCAGAGAGGTCGACAAGGCGTGCACCAGACACCTCTCTCCAGACGAAGCGGAAGGATAATTTGGCGACGGAGACCAAATCTCCCACCAAACCTCAAACAGGCAGGGCAAGTGGCTCTTCAAGCCAGCCACGCCCCAACAAGCAGTATTCCTTCAAGGAGGAACACGTCGATTCGCTCTTCAAGCTACTCAACAAGAGCAATCGACTGAAGCTCCCTGAAATTAGGCGCCCGGAGGAAGTCGGCAAGACCGACAATCCCACCTACTGCTTATACCACAGGATGCTCGGTCATCCTACCAAAAGCTGCTACGTCTTTAAGGACATCCTTCAAGCTCTGATTGACGCGGAGGTATTAAAACTCCGACCGGAGCAGAAGAAGATGACGGCCAACATGACGTCGATTCTCCAGTTTGGGACACGACCCCCGACACCCGTGGGGGTGATCTCTGTCCCGAAAGGAGAACTGAGGGTGGTCAACACAGACCCTCATCAGCAGCAGGAGAAAGGCTTGGTACCCGTCCCTACACCTCGAGGGGAAATCATGTGGGTCCACCCTGACCTCGTCGACGAGCAACAATGGACGACTGTGACCAACAGGAAGTCCAAAGGCAAAGGGAAGGCTTCATCTTGCCATGTGATATGCGCCTCCTCTCGAGAAGCGGACACTGATGTTCCCTCGCTGACTGACTCAGAAGAGGAAACAATAGTCCTGGCCGCAGAGCCCAGCCAACCTACGGCGGGGACCCGTTCAGGACAGGCATACTTGAAGCAGTACGGCGAGACAGCAGCGGCTTCTCCGCAACCAGCCGTTGAACCAGCCAAGCCCTCCTCTAAACAGCCTGGGGAGAAGCAGAAAGAAACTCGGTTTTCTCGAGTTCTTGCGAAAGGTGTAACGGAAGGATCCTCGACACCTTACAGTTTTGATGTCTTGGCTCAATTAGCCAACATCCCGGCACGCATTACCTTGTATGAGCTCCTGAGGCTATCAAAGTCAACCAGAGAGGCTCTACAAGAAGCTTTGGCCAATGCTGAGGTCTTCATGACTCGTGTGCCAAGGGAGGAAGATGTAGAGGATTGCCTCCACGCCTCCCCAAATGCTCCCTGCATCACCTTCACAACAGATGACATGCAGGTTAAAGGGAAGCATGACCGACCCCTATACTTCACAGGGTATATTGGGTCATCCGAGGTGAACCGCATCCAGGTAGACCCAGGGTCCGCGCTGAGCATCATACCTCGCCAGGTTATGCAGTTTCTAGGCATTCCTACCCATCGTCTGAGCCCTACCCAGACGACTATTTACGGGTTCAATGCCAACAGCTCCCGCCCAATGGGGAAGATCAAGCTCAAATGCCAGATCGGGAGCCTCAAGTCAGAAGTGACGTGTTACGTCATTGACGCGGACACTTCCTACAACCTGTTGCTGGGACGACCATGGATTCACCGCAATTCCATCGTTCCCTCTACTCTCCACCAAGTCATGAAATACATTGACGAGAGTGGACAGGTCCGAACGTTGATTGCCGAAAGGCATCCGTTTAAAGGGGTTGAAAATTATTTCACGGACTCCCTCTTATATCAGGATCCGGAGGAGACTAATGAAACCCCACAACCAGAGGAGCCAGACTCTGGTAATGAAGCTGACATTGAGCCTGAGAAAGAAGAGTGCCTGTGGGAGTTGGAGCCCATTGTAAAGAGCACTAATAAGCTCGATGTTGATACCACCGACGATGCAGGCGGTTGGTATATTAATGAAGATTTAGATTTCGCGTATTTCCCTGCGTGTGAGTCTGATTCAATACCGTCGGATACTAGTACCGACGTAGATGAGGATGTCTGGTCGGCAATGGATGCTTTGACATCATTGCATGTACCCATAAAATCATCCTTCGGGACGTACCAGGATAATGGAGACGCGCAAGAGTCTGTATTCATGGTTCCAGCCAGACGAAAAGGCCAAAGACCAATACTTTTTGGGCGAATCGCATCTGAACCAATGCCCCACGAAGAATCGGAAGGTGAGAATGAATCCCCTCAGTTCGATCATTATGAACCGAGAACGCTCAAGATGATGAAGCGCATGGGGTATGATCTAACCAACAGGCCAGGATTGAACTTCGGAAAAGGAAGAAGAACACTGCTTCGATCCTTTGTACCGAAAGAAAAAACCCTGATTACTATCATCAGACGCGCCGGGGGTTGGGCTATATATCAACTCCAGTGCCATCAGCCTCTGATTCGGAGAGACTGTCAAGTCATGACTGCTCATCAGACACGTCGTCGTGGGAATCAGATGTCAGTGTCGGCAACATCTTCAAAGGGCTTTCAGTAAACATGGTTTCGACAAGCCATCTGGAGGATGAAGATGAAGAAATGATCCAATCCGATACAGATCCTTGGATCAAACATTTGAATGCTCTTTGGGACATCCGCTTTGAACAGCGTGAGCCACCCACAGAAGACGAGGTTGTTCAAGTCAACCTAGGAGATGAAGACAATCCTAAACCCATCTTCATAAGTGACGGCCTGTCGCCTCCAGAGAAGAAGGATTTAATATCTCTTGTACAAGAGTATATAGATGTCTTCGCCTGGAATTATGAGGACATGCCTGGACTTGATCCTCAAGTGGCTATGCATCGCCTCAACATCAATCCGGACATGAAGCCTGTTAAACAACAGCAGCGACGGTTCCGTCCAGAGATAATGGAGGCAATCCAATCAGAAGTCAGGAAGCTTATTGACTCCGGCTTTATCAGGGAGGAACAGCATCCCGACTGGGTAGCCAACATCGTCCCCGTCGCCAAGAAGAACGGGAAGATCCGGATCTGCATCGACTTCCGTGATCTAAACGAGGCCTGCCCCAAAGACGAATTCCCATTGCCAATCACAGATGTCATGATTGACAATACTTGTGGATTCGAGCGAATGTCCTTTATGGACGGGTTCTCAGGATATAATCAAATCAAGATGTATCCCGATGACGAAAAGCACACCTCCTTCAGGACACCTCTAGGGGTATATTGCTACACCGTCATGCCCTTCGGTCTGAAAAATGCGGGGGCAACCTACCAAAGGGCCATGAATGCCATTTTCCATCGACAGATACGCAAAACGGTGGAATGTTATGTCGACGACATCGCGGTGAAAAGCCGCACTAAAGGTGATCACATAGCAGACCTGAGGGTGGTCTTCGACATCATGCGGGCTCATCAATTGAAGATGAACCCCACCAAGTCCTTCCTGGGGGTAGCCAGTGGCAAATTCCTAGGGTTTGTTGTGACTTCCACAGGAATCCATTTGGATCCGGAGAAAGTCCGTGCTATCCAAGAGATGCAACCCCCCAGAAGCCTCAAGGAGCTCAGAGGATTACAAGGACGATTGGCATACATCCGCAGATTCATTTCAAATCTCTCCGGGAGATGCCAACCCTTCGCTAAGCTGATGAAGAAGGGCGTTTCGTTCATTTGGGACGACGCTTGCCAGCAAGCATTTGAGGAGATCAAGCACTACCTCACCCAACCACCAGTCCTGGCGGCTCCGGTATCCGGAAAGCCTTTCCTGGTGTACGTCCGATCAATGGATCATTCTTTGGGAGCTCTACTAGCTCAGAATGATGACCAGGGGCGAGAACAAGCAATCTACTACCTAAGTAGAACGATGATCGGAGCCGAACATCGGTACAACCCGATCGAGAAGGAATGTTTGGCACTGGTGTTCGCTATTCAGAAAATGCGACACTATCTGGTGGGCCAAACCATAAATGTCATATCCAAAGTCAACCCCCTGAGGTTACTTATGACAAAGCCTTCTTCACTAAATGGCCGGCTGGCAAAATGGGCCATATTGCTATCACAATATGAGATGCATTTTCTGCCACAAAAGGCTATTAAGGGACAAGCGGTGGCGGACTTCTTAGCTGAACACCCAGATCCCAGGGCAGCCAAACTCTACGAGGATCTCCCAGACGAGGTCGCCGAAGCCTGCCTGACCCAGACATTGTTCGAAGGACAAGTATGGCAACTTTTCTTCGATGGTGCATCAAGAACAAGCCCTAAGGGACACACAGTAGCGGGGGTAGGAGTGGTACTCGTCTCCCCACAAAATTACGTGATTCCCCGAGCTATCTCGTTAACCGAGCCCTGTTCCAACAATGTGGCGGAATACAACGCTCTTTTGATTGGGATGCAATTCGCCGATGAGATTGGCGTTAAAAATCTCGAGGCGTACGGTGACTCCAAACTCATCGTCAGCCAAGTTCGCGGAGAGTATGAGGTCAGGCATGAAGATCTAGTACCCTACTACAACGCGACAATCCACATGGCCGAGAGGTTTTCAAACTTCTACATCGACCATGTACCGCGCAAGCAAAATGCGCATGCAGATGCACTTGCATCCCTTGCTGCCTCCTTAGCTCTTCCAGCTGGAGCAATGGAGAAGATATTCGTCTATAGCCACGACCTATACTGCCCAAAAAGTCCCCTCGGAGACTACCAGAGGTCAACGGGAGATCGTCGCGGTAAGGAAACACTTGAAGTGTCAACCGATCCAGAGCTTAAAGACTGGCGATTCCCCTACATTGATTTTGTCTTATACGGCATCTTGCCCGAAGACACCAGGGAGGCGGCTGCCATCCGAAGGAAAGCCTCCAAATTCTACTACAATGCGATTTCGCGAACATTGTATCGTAGATCGCATGATGGGATCCTGCTCCGGTGCCTCTCATCAAAAGAAGCCCACGAAGTGTTGAAAGAAGCCCACGATGGTACGTGTGGAGCTCATCAACCTGGCCCGAAGCTGGCAAACCGACTCCAAAGATTGGGTTACTACTGGCCCAAGATGGTTGCCGATGCTGTTGCCTATGCCAAAAGATGTCACGCCTGTCAAATACATGGCGATTTCATCCATCAAGCACCAGGATACCTCCACTCTACGACCTCTACCTGGCCGTTCGAAATGTGGGGGATGGACGTGGTTGGTCCTATCAGCCCACCATCATCAAAGGGACATCGGTTCATCCTAGCGATAACCGATTACTTCTCAAAGTGGGCCGAAGCTATCCCTTTGAAAGAGGTGAAATCTTCTAACGTGATCAAGTTCGTGAAACATCACGTTATTTACCGCTTCGGTGTGCCTCGGCGGATTGTCCATGACAATGGACCCCAGTTCATCAGCCAGGCTTTTCAGAGATTCTGCGCCAAGTTCAGAATCCAGAGTGTGTCATCAACGGCATACTATCCGCCCGCTAACGGCCTCGCAGAAGCTTTCAATAAGACTATTGGCAAGCTTCTCAAGAAATTCGTCTCGAAAAGTCAACGAGACTGGGACGATAAGTTGGGCGAATGCTTATGGGCCTATCGCACGACTGTGCGAACCCCAACTAAAGCCACGCCATTTTCCTTGGTGTACGGATGCGAAGCCGTCCTTCCACTGGAAATCCAAATTCCATCTCTTCGCGTCGCCTTGACAGCGGAAATGACAACAGAGGAGAAGCATCGACAGCGACTCCAAGAATTGGAAGCCTTGGACGACAAGCGTCTGCAGGCCCAACAACAAATCGAGCTTTACCAAGCTCGTATCACCAGAGCCTTCAACAAGAAAGTCAAATCCCGAACTTTCAAGAAAGGCGACCTCGTCTTAGCCGTCCGAAGACCCATGGTCATGACGCACAAGACGAAAGGAAAATTCCAACCCAAATGGGAAGGACCGTTTGTAGTAGAGTCAGTCTACTCAATTGGATCGTATCGCCTCATAACCTCAAATGGCGATACACTCATGATGCCAATCAATGGCAAATTCCTGAAGAAATACTATCCCTAGATGGCATTCTTCCACCGATCAAGTTAAAAGTACACCTCTGATCAAACATCCGACGCCCTCGACGGCTAAGGATAGAGGAAAATGTTGGCTTTTAAGTCCAACATAAGTCCTCGACAACTCACCATGCTGAGGGGAATAGCATGGCTAGCCCGACTCAAACGGTAGTTGGTAAAGGCATGTCAAACCCGTTGACAGCTGAGGATTTGCTAAAAATCCTAAGGGACACGTTCCCATTTGATCCGACGCCTCGACGGCTAAGGATAGAGGAAAATGTTGGCTTTTAAGTCCAACATAAGTCTTCGACAACTCATCATGCTGAGGGGAATAGCATGGCTAGCCCAACTCAAACGGTAGTTGGTAAAGGCATGACAAACCCGTTGACAGCTGAGGATTTGCTAAAAATCCTAAGGGACACGTTCCCATTTGATCCGACGCCTCCGACGGCTAAGGATAGAGGAAAATGTTGGCTTTTAAGTCCAACATAAGTCTTCGACAACTCATCATGCTGAGGGGAATAGCATGGCTAGCCCAACTCAAACGGTAGTTGGTAAAGGCATCTCAAATCCGTTGATAGCTGAGGGTTTGCTAAAAATCCTAAGTGGACTTGATTCCACTCTTCCCTCCAAAAATCCCTTACCAATTCTCATCCATAGAATGGTAGGACCACAAAATGCAATCATTACTATGTTAACACTATACCTCTGGTAATGAATACTCTTTGTCGAGTACAAACCTGGCTTGTTAACTCTGCATAGAGTAACAAACTCTCAAATTTGCCAAGTTAACACTATACCTCTGGCACCTCAAATTCCACTTGTCAATTCTCATCAATAGAATGACAGGTCCTCAAATTGCTCCTATCGCAAGCAAATTCTTGTCAAGTTAATATCACACCTCTGACAAAACTGTTTAAGTTAACATTACACCTCTAAGCAGTACATCGAGTGCCTGTCAAGTTAATATCACACCTCTGATAGTCACCTTTCTTCAGACTTCCATATCGAAGCTGAAATGGACGATGCCAAGTTAACACTACACTTCCAGCATCCGAGTCATTGCTAAGTTCAACAATACACCTATGGCTATGACCTTTCCTCGACTTCCTTGTCCAAGCCGAGATGAACGATGCCAAGTTAACACTACACTTCTAGCATCCGAGTTATTGCTAAGTTCAACAATACACCTATGGCTATGACCTTTCCTTGACTTCTTTAAGCCGAGACGACTAATGCCAAGTTCAACATTACACCTCTAGCATTTCTATCACTGTTAAGTTAAACATCACACCTATGACAGTGACACCCTCAGTTTTCCCAAATAAAACTGAGATGCTGATGAGTTAGGTTAATATCACACCTCTAACTCACGTCCTTGTCAAGTTAATATTACACTTCTGACAAGACTACTTCTAAACCGTTAAGTTAATATCACACCTCTAGCGGTAAAAATCTTACTAGATTCCCCACGAGTCTAGTTTCATTTGATATTCTCCCCAACCGAGTATCAAATTCATTTGGGAGGCATTGTTGGTTAACATTACACCGATAAACAATGCTTCTATCAAAATTCCCAGCTGATCTTAAATCAAGTTAATCCCAAATCCTTGATAAAAG
This sequence comes from Agave tequilana, assembly GCA_038442645.1. NCBI lineage: Eukaryota > Viridiplantae > Streptophyta > Magnoliopsida > Asparagales > Asparagaceae > Agave > Agave tequilana. The sequence goes on from JAVJIF010000806.1 coordinate 265,413, forward strand.
TTCACTTTCTCTGGGGGTACGCACTCCACCTGTCACTTTCTTTTATAAAGTGGCGGGTCCACCAAAATCATTCTTTTGCTTCTAAAACAAAACGTTCAAGACAACAGAAAGAGGCAAAAAGAAAAGTGTCACTTTTATTCATATCCAAACACATGAAAGTGATACAAAACGCTCTCTTATACAATGAGATTGAGTGTTACAATTAAGGAGTACAAAGAAGTCCCTCTCCCTCTCTGAGGCCGTACTCACTCCTTGAAGCCGCATCTGATCCTAAGTGCATGATGTCCGAAGAAGTGGCGACTGTTGGAACCGGTTGCACTTTGATGCATGACGCCAACTTCGAAAGCGCCCTAGCTGACTAGGCCAAGAGCAATGGTGTTCTTGAGGTCCGGTGGCAACAGAAGGTCCTGCAACCCTTCGTTCAGGCGCGTCTCTTTCCCTAGCAGATCATCCAACAAACATGGAGTCACTCTTGGGGTGAGAGCGGAAGTTTCGGAGTCATCACAAAGGATGCCACCCTCCACTCGGTCCAGCGGCAGCAGAAAGTCCTGCATTCATCACCATCCCTTTCCCCAGCAGGCCATCCAACGGAATGTCCTCGATGTCACTTCTGGAGTTGGGAGAGGAAGAGGATCTTCTCCGCCACCGTAACCGCCGGACCACCCTCGCCGATACTCGGCCTATCCGTCTCTTGCACCAGATCTGAAGAGACCTTGGCGAGGGTTGGGTCCTCGTCAGAGATATAATTTAATCTCTCACAAACGACGAGGACCATAATTTAATCTCTCACAAACGAACGTGGAGCAAGTTCGCCAGCCGGTATATTCTTTCTGGGGCCCAGCAAACCTGAAAAAGGACAAGCAAGCCTACCTGCAAAGAATAAGCAAGAGAGTCAGAAAATCTGGAACTCAGTACATTTTCTATAAAGGAAACTGAGTAACAGAACGCGGCAGCCATTCAAGACTTCAGACGCGGGAATGACCCGCACAGTCAAACAGACGCAAGTCAAACTGCGCCACGCATAGGATTCAAACGCGGCCTCAGTTTGTACCCGCGCCTAATGCACCAGACGCAGAGAATTTCAGAACGCCAAAAATTGCCATCTCTCTGTTGGGTGAACAGGAGTTGCAAGATTCAGGTCTGAAACGCGCCAAGGCAGTAAAACGCAATGGGCAAAGCCAGCGTCAAGCGCCTGCATTCAGAGAAGTCACTGGCACAAATTCCAGAGGAGGAATGCACCGGGACTTCATTCAGATCATCATGCCGAAGTTCAGGCTATACACATCATCGGAGGACATACCAGCAGAGACCTCTGGCCAGAGTTGGCCTCTCTGCACCCAAACGCAGGCGTCCAAGATGATCCGAGAGGGGGTTCTTCTTGAAGAGACCAAACCGAAGCGTGAGAGCTCTGGGTCATCTTCATCCTCGGAATTACCTTCGTCCATGCAGACGGAGTCCCTATCAAGAAACTCTTTTCTGAAGAAGGTGGGACTTCTCAGAGCAATCCACCAAAGAGAAATAATCCAAGCTTGGATTATAGAAAGGGAGCGCACCCTATTTATAGGCAGGCCCTAATAACTGCCATTAATGAGGCGTTAATTGGAACCGCCACGCACGATTGTCAAGGCCCAGTGAAGGATTGACGCGTGGAACGCCGCTTTGGGAACCGTCGCAAGCGCCGGTTTTCAACCGCCCGCATCGGTTTTGCGTCCAAGGGCAGTAACTCCTGAGTCCAATAAGGAGTTGACGCGTGGATAACTGCCTTGGGAATCAACGGATGACTCGGAATCCCAATCGACAGTGAAGACCTGACGAGCAAAGATCTCCTAAAATCTTGAGTCAGATCACATTAGACGCAGATGGGAAAGCCGCGTCCCTTCAGCAGACAAGGCTGCATCTCTCGCGTCTGCCCGATCCGCGCAAGACAGATTTGCGTTATTCAGAGCTGCGTCTCACCTTGTGATTGACGCTGCGTCTCAGGGACTGACAGCCGCGTCTTACTTTACGGATCAATGCCGCGTCTCATCTTTTGATCGACGCCGCATCTTATCAAGAAGACCGCGTTCCGATTTGTGATTGACGCCGCGTCTCATCAAAAGGACTTAGTAGAATCTAAGTTCTTATGAAATGATGACCGCGTCTCACTTTATGATTGACGCTGCGTCTCAGTAAAAGGACTTAGTAAAATCTAAGTTCCGGTAGACTGACGACCGCGTCTTACTCTGTGATCACCGCCGCGTCTCAGTAAAAGGACTTAGTGAAATCTAAGTTCCGGTAGACTGATGACCGCGTCTCACCCTGTGGGATTAACGCCGCGTCTCGCCAAGACCGCGTCTCATTAAAAGAACTTAGTCCTACCTAAGTCAGTAATCACGACTAGTGATCAAGAGTTGGACTCATCCACAACAGGACAAAGAAATTGGGGCAAAAGCTCTAAAGAAAACTTCTATTATATCAAGAAATGATAGAAGTGGATACAAACACTCTTAATAAATAGAGTGTCCCTTTTCTTTACAAAAAAAAAAGAAGAAGAAAAGAAGGCTAAATGTCCTGGTTCGCCAAGGAACGGATTTGTTCCCTAAGGCGGTGAATCTCATGCTGGCGCGTCCTCTCAGCCTCCATGATAGCCCGGTCCCGCAGCTCCGCCTCAGATAAGAAACTTCTGGCAGCCAGCTGCATCCGCAGAGATTCCACCCTGGAAGATTGTAGGGATAGACTCTCTTCAGCACGCGCCGTAGCAGCCCGTTGCTCCTCAAGCTCCTTTTTGAGGGAAACAAGTTTCTCCTCATTTAGCGCAAGAACAGCTTCCGCCTTGGCGATAATGTCCCGAGTTCTGAGGATGACCTGCTCCGTGCTCTGCACACTGAGCTCAGATTCCCTCGAATCCCCGGCTAATTTTTGAAATTCAGCCTTGGAATATTCAAGGTCACGGACCTCGGTAGTGATCTGCGCCTCCGCCTCCTGTCGCTCCCGTTCCTGAGCAGCTAGGAGCCTAGTCAGGATGGCCTGGGCCTCACCGGAAGAACCAGCATCTTCCAAAGATTCCAGCTCCCGCAGGTTATCTCCAAGTTGCTCTACCACCTGCAGGCATGCCCTGGCAAGTGAAGGGCCTCCCGCCAATTCGACGCTCACGGCCATATTTTCAAGAAGCCTCTGGGCGAACTGGAAGGTGCTGTGTCCACGGAAGATGAGATCAATACATGATCCCATCGAGGTGAAGAATTGTTGCACCATCTGACGTGCCAGCTCCCCCATGTCTTCACCACCTAAGAAGCTTCCCGACCCTTTTTCTGTCACGGGATAAGGGATATAGGGCGGGTCTTCTCGCACAAGAGCCGTGCCGGCCGTCGATGTGGCAAGAGCAAGACTACCCACTGGCGCTTCCTGGAGCGCCGCCTCTGCAGGAGCTTCCACGACCAAGGAAGGAGCTGTAAGCACAACCTCTTCAGAAACTTCCACCGAGGATTGAGCTGTGTGGCCTTCTGGAAGGGTGCTGATCGTCAGACTCCCCACCTGAGCCCCCTCAGTCAGAGCTGCCTTACTAGGTTCGAGGTCCAGAGGCGTCGAGTCCTGTAGAATGGGAGTCTCCCCAGCTTCAGCAGTAGCCTTCTCCACCGGCGGAGTGAAGCCTCCTCAGCCTCAATGGTTGTTTCCCCTCCTGGCAAAGTGGAAGGCTCCCCAACTTCAACAGCTGCCTCCACTGAGGTTGCCTCGGCAACCGAAGCCTCAACTCCCTCGGGCTGAGCCCCGGTACCTCCAGCTGACCCTGCAGTACAAAAGAAGAATGTTAGAACATCCTCTTCAACATGAAAAAAGAGAATTAAACAGAAGGAGAAAAGAATACCGTCAGTGGGAGCAATTGTCGTCAGTGACGATGGCGCCATCGAGGGCTCACCCTCATGTTGTTCCTCCTCCGAGACGTCAAAGAATCCGCCCTGATCAGGAAGAGCGGGTTCATCGCTATGATCGACTTCATCTTCAAAGTCACTTTCTCCCGATGACGAAGAAGATGATAGCGCCACACGAGGAAGCTCTGCAACAGGAGCCTTACCCCCAATCACCCCAGTGGTAGGACTGGGGTCAACTGCCCGAGGATTGGAAATAAAGACGCTAGGAGACCCCGGCTGCTGTACCTCGTCTCTCCCTTCATGAGCAGGAGGAAATTCGGGCTGAGTTGAGATTCCTGGAATCTCGACATCCTCTTCGCCCATTATGTCAATCTCCGGTGACTCAGCATCACCAGCAATAAGGGGTCGCTCAACAAGCTCCCCTTCCTCCACGGTCTCGCTGCGTGACCTAGGATCACGGACCAAGCTTGGAAAATCTTCATCTTCCAGCGGTTCCTCAACTCTAACAGGGACACCTTCAGGAGGAACCCCAACTCCAGCAGAGATAGCTCTGGATTGAGAGACTTCAGCCGTTAAGTCCCTCCGAGCCTTCTTTGGGGCAGGCTCAACTACAGAAGCAGAGCGTCGACGACGCTTCCTCGCCAATTGCTTCGACCTCCTTGCCGGTCGCGGCTCCACTCTCATTGCTGGTGGCTCCGCCCTCGTCGCTTGCGGCTTTGCCCTTGCCGGTCGCGGTGCCGCCCTCACTACTGGGGGCTCCCTCCTCGATCGTTTCTCGACCTCCCTCTGAGCTTTCAGGTACTGGTCGAGGAGTTTAGTACGTTTACTGGATTCAGACCTCTCCTCGAGACTGGCATTGATACTCTCAAGACATGAAGACTCCGGAATAAGATCTGGCGTCTGGCCGGCTTGGGAGTACCAAATACAGAAGCTGAAGCTCATACGGCACTTAGGCGCCTCGCCGGGTAGATGGAACGTTGCTCCCGTCCCTCCAGCCACACTGTAATACCAAGCCCGAGCGCCTTCGAACAGGTTCCCGTCAAAGGCAAGTTGAGCATTGGGACTCCCGACGTAAAGCTGATCATAGCCAAATTGTCGGGCAAAACGACTTGGCATATACGGCTCGATAGTGCAGGAAGTTCCTTGGCGAAACAGCACATATCCTGGTCGTATATTGATCAACCACCAGAAGGCTCCAGCAGGCAATTGCGAGAAGTCATCCCGCCCAGCGACATCCGTGAACAGCTCCCCGGGGGCTGCACCTTGAACCTCTGGAAAGCAGCGGTTGAGCTGGTAATTGGCGGCACAGGAGAGACGCTTCCTAATGTAATACAGGTAGGTGTCATGCCACTCTGAACGTTCCAGCCGCTGCACAAATGGGATATGATCCACGCTCCCACGCGCTGCCGTCATTAGAGATGGGCAATGCATCACGTACCAAGCCATGAGGTACGTGTAAGGCAGCTCAATTCGCGGATTGGGGTGCCTCACCGTCGGGTTCCCCTCTGAGTCGGTATACGGCTCCCCACGAGAATTAGCAGTCTTTGGGGGTCCGCAGAAGCTCTTGGTCAACACCCGCAGCCCGCTTTGAATACCAGCCACCACGGCGGGAAGAAGGGCTATGGGGTGGCCATGAGCCAAGAGTACCGCCGGGTACACCACATCTGCCACAATAACTTCATGTGGTAGCGTGGGCACCACACACCTCTTCAGCCACAACATCAGGAAGCCCGCCAACAGCGCCTGATCAGAAATAGGGGTCCGGGCTTGATGGTGAAAGCTCTCAAAGACCAAGTCAGGGTCGAAGCCGTCCTCGTTCGACTCCGTGGTGTAGAACTTGTCAGAAGCTGCGTCGATCCTGTCTTCAACTTCCCCACCAGAACTAGGAGCTAGTCGGATTACTGGGAGATCCTTATTGCTGACATTATTAAACAGATAATCAGCCCAGGATAGTTGCTTGACGCCTCCTGACCTCCAGGCAGTTGTCTGACCGCAGATGTAGAAATGGCACATTACCTCCCAGTAAGTCTCATACACTTGAGGAGATTCTTTTTCCAAAAGGCGCAGCTCCCTGGTGGTTGGGACAAATTCCTCGTAAGGAATATCCCCTGACGACAACCCGGAGACCTCATACAATTCGTGTAGGGCAAGGCCCATCTCTCCAACCGGAGTAAAGAATGTCCCCGTCCGAGGATTGTAGCGCTCCAAAATCCCAAAGAAGTTATGGGAACTCATCGGGACGCCCCACTGCACGGCCCTGACTGCTGGGTACAGCCCCACACGCTTCAGCGGCCCCTCAAGATTGGTAAGGACAAAACCCACCATCCTACCCCACCAGTAATTCTCTGGAGAATGGACCCATCCATACGCACGGAAGTCGACAGGATAGTCACCCCCTGCTTCTATGAAGGAATTGAGGAAGGTGGTAGCAAGCTCCGGGATCTCTCCAATTGGGATTTCAGGCTTGGACGACGCAGGGAACAGTCCGACGACTGACCCGTCATGACTATCATGGCGGTCTACCTTTTGGAGGCCAAAGTCACCAAGGGCGATCTCAGGGATATACTGGGAAATGTCCCATTCCATCTTTCGGGGAACAGACATGTGTTGAAAGTAGGACATCGGGAACATCCTCTCCATGTCTGGAAGAAAGAATCTTCCGCCCTTTATCTCACGGAGCCATTTATAGGTCCCCTCATACACACGACGGCCATCATCATAGATATGATCCCCAAAGAAGAAGGCAGGCTTCTCCAACCTGACACCGTCATCCGTTTTGAGCGCGGCATCGGTCATAAGTGCCCGGAAGGTTCTCCTGTTAACATTAGAGAGCCTGCGATCCAGCAACTGGTCAGCAGTCACGGGGACACTCATTCTTTGCACAAAGGTCAAGCCCCGGTCGGCACCACCCACGCGGCCAAAATGGTGCATCTTGGCGAGTGAACCTGAAACATGCGGCACTGCAAAAGAAAAAGACACTTGGTCAGATACTTTGCCAAAAATAAGGGAAGACGCTAAGTGTTCATAATTCAAAACGCAGCCGAGACATTGGACGCAGGAGTTATCATCCGCGTCCAGACCTGCGAACTTGCACCAAAATGCAGAAGAGATACTGGACGCAGGAATTTTTCGAATCCGCGTCCAGACCTGCAAAGCTGCGTTCTACAAACCAAGACTTATGAAAATTCGAAGTACTTGGACTCAAACGCCAGATTCTACAAAATCGGCGGTTGAAGACACAGAACGCAAGGATCAAATCCGCGTTCTGCAAACCAAGACTTGTGAAATTTCAAAGTGCTTGGACTCGGACGCCAGCGCCTGATGGCACAAAACGCGGCACAGAACGCATGGATCAAATCCGCGTTCTGCAAATCGCGTCCAGAGACCTTCACAATTAGAAATATTCTAAGTGAAGGACCCAGAGTGCAGAGTTCACCAGCGTCGGATCATCAGGCCCGCGCCCCGGTTATCATCTCAAGGACAGCGTCCGAGAATCAAACACGATCTTGTGTTAAAGGTCCTTAGGGTTCTATGAACATGTTTTAATGGCGGAACCCACACCGAAGGTACATTTTTACCTCGGAAAACACCCTCCTGCGCAGAGGAAGCATCTCTCTCAGCCTCGGCGACGGTCGCCCTTGAGGTCGATGCAGTCGGTTTTGTCTTGGGAGCCATTGAAGATCAAGAAATCCGAGCGAGGAGATGAATAGTTGGAGAGAGAAGGAAGTTCTTTTTCTCAGAGAATGCGTTCGTTCGGAGAAGAAGATACATCTCTCTAACTGTTGCCTTTTATAGGCACAGAGATTCGCGAAGATACGCAGCGTTTGGCCCAATAAACGCTGCAGCGAATCGCTGCCTGACGCGTGGAGCCAAATCATTGTTTGAACAGGGAAGATCATGCGTCGCGACCCCGCCACAAGTCAGAAGTTGACACGTGGAGCAGTTCATTTAATGAACCGGGGGATCCGCGCGCCAAAAGGCGAAATCTCGCCGTTTCCCCAGGCCAGCTGGCGGCGTAATCATGACATGGCACAGGTGCGCGTCCCAAAGTACGCGGCTCTTCGGTGGACATGCCCCGTCAGCATCATCATAAATGCACCCAGAAAATCGCGTCTGCATTTCAAGAGATGCGTCTCTCCAAAGTCCGCGTCCCCTCAAACAGGCCAAACATCGCGTCTCGCTAAGAAGTCGCGTCTTTAAAGCAGTCTCTGCTTTTTCAAAAAGGAACCTGCGTCCAGTCTCCTGCTTCTGCAAAGTCAGTTCAACAGTACACTGACGCAAACAGACAACCAACCACTCCCGGCCAAAAGCGCACCCGTGACAGACTAAAAGCAATCGGGGAGGTCTAGACTGTGTATCTAGACACTCAACACGATCAACTCTGACGGCTTCAAAGAGTTCAACAGTACACTCACGAAGACCAATTCCAGATAAGATCAAACCCGAAGCATCAACAGTCCAGTCATAAACGCGAACACGGCTATGATCCAAAGTATTCCGAAATCCGTCCCATTCAACTGCGGAATATCAGAAACTTTGGAGGGGGTTCTGTAGGCTGTCTAAAAATGACTAAACAGACAAGCCATTAAGGAAGCAGAGTTTCAAGCTCTAGACGCGAGGAATCGATGCCCGCGTCTCAGCATTAAGACGCATTGGCTCTACACCCGCGTCTCAACGACCAGACACGTCGGCCCGACGCCCGCGCCTCAGCATCCAGACGTGAAGGCCCGAAGCCCGCGTCTCAGCATTAAGGCGCGTTTGGCTCGACGCCCGCGTCTCAAACTTCAAGGCGCGTTTGGCTCAGCGCCCGCGTCTCAGTTGCAACTGCCCTGATTGCGGGGTCAGTCACCGCGCATGTAGCGGGTAGTGGCCCCTCATTCGGGAGCGTTTTCAGGAGGCACCTTCACCCCCTGAGACCCCTATAAATAGCCTTGTTTGCTATGAAGAGGGGATCGAGGCTTGAGAAGAGAGAAGCTTGAGAAGATCGAGGCTTGAGAAGAGAGAAGCTTGAGAAGATCGAGGCTTGAGAAGAGAGAAGCTTGAGAAGATCGAAGCGGAGAAGATCGAAGCTTGGGCGAAGATCGGAGTTTTGAAGGGAGAGAGCTTTGAGATAAGGCATCATCAAAATCAATCCAGGCAAGAGGATCATCAAGAGGGAAGCACGACTCTTCAGCGAGCTTACTGAGTACTAGCCGCTCTTCGCCTACCTCCTCTTTGAGAGTTTTAGTAGACGGAGCTGAGTTACTCTTTCTACCGACCGAAGAGAAGACCCCCGACGGTCCAGGACGGTCATCTGGTCAACGGAGAACAAGATTCACTCTCCATCGCCACACGAAGAACCCAGCTTTAAACAAAGGAAGATTCAGACATCCTCCCTCCCTTGTAACTGGAAAAGAGGGAAGAGTAGTTCTTTTGGTTGTAATCGTTTCGCTTGAATCAAGGAAATCTTTTACAGCTAAAACCACTTTCTCCGACCACCAAACTTTCCGGCCCCTACAATCGTGTCTAACACAAGACATCAAATACCTTGTGTTACATGAAACATCTACAAGGCAGTTGTGGGAGATCCTAGAGAGGAAGTATCTGACTAAAAGCATTGAATCCAGACTACAGCTGAAGAGTAAGCTATATGGTTTTCAGATGAAGAAAGGATGCTCCGTCAATGAACACTTAAATCGCTACACAAAGCTTCTTATGGATTTAGTTAATGTGGATGTGGAGGTCAATGAAGAAGATAAAGCGGTAATTCTCTTGAGCTCTCTTCCTGCAGAGGATTATGAGACTTTTACTTTAACTTTCATAAATGGTAGACTATCCCTTAACTATCATGAAGTGTCGTCTGCTCTGGTTAATTATGAGACGAGGAGAAAAGAAAGACAGTCTTCTCAGACAAGCACATCAGCAGAGGCATTAGTAGTAAGAGGCAGAGGTTCATACAGGAAGGGCAAAGGTAATCGAGGGAGATCGAAGTCCAGGCCAGGCTATAGAGATCTGAAGAAGAATCAGTGTGCCTTCTGTAAAGAATTAGGGCACTGAAAAGTTGACTGTCCAAAGGCCAAAGGAAAGAAGAAGGAGTCAAAGACTGAGATAAACCTTGCAAAAGTGGTCAGTACTCAAGTCAGTACCTCACAGGCAGGTGGATCAGACTCAGACTCATCGGTATTCTCATTCTCTGTCACTACTCCTATCATTGGCTACTCAGGAGAAAATGAGTGGATATTGAATACTGATGCTACATACCATGTGTGCCCGAATAGGGATTGGTTTTCTAGTTTTAAGAAGCTAGAGGGATGTTCAGTTATTATGGGCGACGATCATCCATGTACCATGGAAAGTGTAAGAACAATCCAGATCAGGATGTTCGATGGGATGATACGAGAACTGAAGGAAGTGAGGTATGTACCTCAACTGAAGAGAAACCTTATCTCTGTTGGAGCTTTAGAGACATTGAGTCTTGTGGTATCAATAAAGGATGGTCCTCAAGATGATCAAAGGCTCGATGGTGGTGCTGAAGGCCGTTCGCCAGAACAATCTTTACTACTTGAAGGGTAGTACTGTTACAGGGCAAGTGGCTACTTCTACTGATTCAGATGAAGACTCAACCAGGCTATGGCATATGAGGCTGGGACACACAGGTGAAAAGTCTTTGTAAGCTCTTGCAAGACAAGAATTATTGAAAGGTGCCGGAACCTGCAAGCTAGAATTTTGTGAACATTGCGTCATTGTAAAGAAGACCTAGGTGAAATTCGGCACAGCAACTCATTGCACCAAGAGATTCTGGATTATGTTCACACAGATGTTTGGGGACCTATCAAGACTGCATCAATTGGAGGTAACCACTACTTTGTGACTTTTATTGATGATTATTCTAGGCGATGTTGGGTATATACCATGAAGCACAAAGGGGAAATCCTAGAATTATTTGTGAAGTGGAAGAAGAATTTGGAGAGAAGTACGAGAAGGAAAATTAAGGTCCTCCGTTCAGATAATGGAGGGGAATATAAGTCAGATCCTTCCTTTAAGCTATGTCTTGATGATGGCATAGAAAGGCACTTCACAGTGAGGTCAATACCGCAACAGAACGGGTAGCAGAAAGGATGAACAGGACTTTACTAGAGAAAGTCCGTTGTATGTTATCTAATGCCAGTTTAGCGAAGAATTTCTGGGCTGAGGCTTTGGCATACGCTTACTGTCTTGTTAACAGGTTGCCTTCGTCTGCGATAGGAGAGAAAACTCCTCTAGAGGTTTGGTCGGGAAAAACTACTTCTGATTATAATTTGCTAAGGGTATTTGGTTGTCTAGCCTATTATCATGTTAAAGAAGATAAGCTAGACCCAAGAGTAAAGAAGGGTTTGTTCGTCGGCTTCAAGAAGGGAATCAAAGGATACAAGATCTGGGATTTTACGGACAGGAAGTTTATTTTCAGCAGAGATGTCACATTTGATGAGGCTTCGATGTTGAAGCCTAAGATCTCTCAGCATGTGGAGATTATTAAGACCAAAGAAGTATCGCAGCAGGTGGAGAATGATGCTAATCCACTATCTCTAGAAAGTTCAACATATTTGAGGATCATGCCTAGGGTGACACAAGATAATGATCAAGTAGCAGAAGTAGATGCTTATGTTGGTGAGGATCAAGAACAGATCATGGGTGATATTCCTGATTCTAATGCAGTTAGAAGACCAAGGAGAAACACGCGTAAACTAGGTTGGCTCACTACAGATATGGTTATTGCTTATGCTCTTCCGGTCGTTGAAGAGGCTATCCCGTCCACCTACAGAGAAGCTGAAATCAGTTCAGAGTCGAAGATGCAGAAAGATGCCATGGAAGAAAAGATGAAGTCTCTATACAAAAACGACACTTGGGAACTCACAAGGTTGCCCAAAGAAAAGAAGGCAATTGGTGTAAGTGGGTGTACGCAAAGAAGCAGGGATCTCTCAAAGAAGATATGATGCGCTACAAAGCCAGATTTGTAGCAAAAGGCTATGCACAAAGAGAAGGAATTGACTACAACGAGGTATTTTCTCATGTTGTAAAGCATTCTTCAATTCGTATCTTATTGGCTCTAGTAGCACAGTACGAGTTGGACCTTGATCAACTCGATGAAAAGACCGCCTTTCTCTATGGCGATCTGGATGAGGAGATCTATATGTCTCAGCCGACAGGGTTCAAGACTGCAGGAAAAGAAGACATGGTGTGCAAGCTGAAGAAATCGTTGTATGGGTTAAAACAGTCTCCTAGACAATGGTATAAGCATTTCGACAGTTTCATCAGAGGAAAGAGGTACACATGTAGCCATTATGACTCATGTGTGTATTACAGCAAGCTACCAACAGGAGAGTATATCTATTTACTATCATATGTAGATGATATGCTTATTGCTTCAAAGTCTAGATCTGCAATTGATACACTGAAAAGAGACTTATCTTCTGAGTTTGAGATGAAGGATCTTGGTGAAGCAAAGAAGGTGCTAGGCATGAAAATCACACGAGACCGAAGGAGTGGCAATATGAGCTTGACACAGAAGGGGTATTTGAAAAGGTACTTTAGAGGTTCAACATCGACAAGGGTACGAAATCTGTAAGTACACCACTGGCTCCTCATTTCAAGCTATCTGCCACTATGTCTTCAAAGACTGTTGAAGAACGTGAGTACATGACTCGCGTCCCATATGCTGGCGCAGTTAGTAGTCTGATGTAAGCTATGGTGTGTACACGACCAGATTTGTCACAAGTTGTCTCCATGGTCAGTAGGTATATGCATGATCCTAGACAGGGTCATTGGGAGGCAGTGAAGTAGATTCTACGGTACATTAAAGGTATCATAGATGTTGGTTTGGTGTTCGAGAAGGATTCCACAGGGAAGCAGGACTGTATCGGATATGTTGATTCCGATTATGCTGGTGACCTCGACAAACGCCGGTCCACAACGGGATATGTTTTTACATTATCCCAAGCACTAGTTAGTTGGCGCTCTATTCTACAGTCTACCGTTGCATTGTCTACTATAGAGGCCGAGTACATGGTCATGACAGAGGCTATGAAGGAGGCAATTTGGCTTCAAGATTGCTTGCTAACTTGGGGATTGATCAGGATCTACTGAAGATCAATTGTGATAGTATGAGTGCTATTTATTTAGCTAAGAACTAGGTATATCATGCACGGACGAAACACATCGATGTCAGGTTCTACTTTGTTCGGGAGATTCTGGATGATGGTGATATTGAGTTACTGAAGATTCACACAACGGAGAATCCCGCCGATATGCTTACCAAGGTGGTGTATGGAGTAAAGTTTACACATTGTAAAGCATTGCTCCATATCCTTTATGTTGAATGAGCTTGTTGAAACTCCTTTGGATGAACTACAGATGGCTTGATCCCTTGGGCAGGGTACGTAGGCAACCACATTGGTGCAGCCACTTTCGAGTCGACAGATCCTATGTTTACAGTTCGGCTCAGATTTGAGAAATCTCCACCGAGGTGGAGAATTGTAGGAAGATAGAGGGAGGAAGTCGAGGAAGTCAACAACGAGGAAGCTAAGGCAAAGAAACAGCAGCAGCAGACACCGGTCGACCGGGCGGTCGACCGGTGTGCGCCAATATGCACAGGCCATCGCGGTCGACGCTCGGTCGACCGCAGAAGGACACGGTCGACCTCCCGGTCGACCGACTGACATGGACTAACTCTCGGTTGGGCACGGTCGACCGACACAGTCGACCGGGACTTGGGTCGGTCGACCGACAGACGGATCTGGGCTGAATTCGAAAAGTGTTCTGAATTGAAAACGAGTCCAATTCAAAATCCGTTTGCTCTAGGGTTCCTTGGGTATAAATAGAGGGGCAGTGTCACGTCCCGCTTCCCAAAATACGCTGGAGCGGAGACGCGACACGAGTCGGCGACGCATATACGCAAGGAAAATACCCTACATATACGCGCTAAGCCTAAAGTAACCTGAACAAGGTATAAATCAGAACTATAATAATCATCGATCACTGCAATAATACATATAAGATTACACATGATAATAGATGAATAACGGAAAGAAAATGGCAGCTGAAAGCAGTAAAGGGAGAATCATGAAAGTAACAGGAATATAAGAAGGATGAGAATACCAGAATCAGAGAGAGACTCAAGCTCCTCGCAATATGTATAGTCTCATCGAACACCTGCACAACATAAACAAACCGTCCAATATCTGGACGTGCAAATCCAGGGTCGTCAGAACGCGACCTGGTGAGTGTGTGTGTAAAGGGAAAAGCTCGTGCATATAAACAGGGTGCATAAAGCAGTAACAAGAATAACTGCAGATATAAGAAACTGAATAACAAGATAAATGACTGAACTGTAATATACATGATAATCAACGTGAATAAAGATAGAAGACAACTGTCACAATGGTAAACAAGCAACTGATGTCAAAATATGTAACCTATCACATGTCACTAGGCTGGTATCCAAGTCTGGCCATAAGTCTGGTCCTGGTCATGATAATCTGGTCCTGATTACAATCATGTGTCTAACATAGTGATATATATAAATATACAATCAGGTGATTACAGTCAGTCACAATGCATCAACAGTTTATTATTAATTATGTCAGCGAACACCAATTGTCACACGTAATAGACGCATCCCATACTACGCCTACCACACATGCCAATCGATGCCCTAAATTATTGAAACTGATCGGTTGGAGACATTATCCATACTTTAGGTGGGTCCCGTGCATACCCGGGACCACGGCCCAGATTCCTGACGCTGAACCAGGACCTATCGCAAGGTAGTCAGGAACATATAAACAGGAACAGGTACATGTATAACATGTATAATAGGAAACATGACGGGGTGCTAGTCACCCCACGGGAACCCTGCAGTGGAACCCTCTTTCGGCTGCGCAACCTAAATTCTAGGTCCACCCAAAATACGGACGCTGTCTCCTCCATCAATCTCCCCAATCCCAGTGTAAGTTGTTTAATGTCATGTTTTAGTTTATCAAGATTATTTAGTGTACATGTTACTTAAATCTCTGGGATGACTCAGTGGTGGTCACGGTAACAATATCAACATGTGGAAGTCAGGGTACCGGTTATAACAGGAGTATAAAATATCAAGGAACAGGATACCGGTATAACAGGAATATGTAACAAGTATAACATGCGGGTGTTGTTACCGTGTAATAATATTCCCAGCAAATTTTAGTAACATGAACATGATAGTTGTCAGGTAGATATCAAGAATATAGTCAGTCAAGTTCCTCAAGTGAATCAAGATATCCAGGGTGATCAATAACCAACTATCATGAATAGAATAATCTGAGCAATGTATGTATTCAACTCATATCCTCAAGTCATTGATATTACCATCCAAATTACCACTCAACTAAAATAGTCACATCTAAATACTGATCAATATCCAATGTAAATAACATGAATCCAAGTTTCACTTAAACTCCAACTAAGTCCATATACTGATCCAAGCGTCAAATAATCCGATCTCTAACATCATAACAAGTCCACATCAATATCTGAATGAATCATCCCTCAAGCTATTATCAATGAAAGAATAACAAGCTGGAAAGTCCTCTACATGAAATATATCATATGTCCTCTATAACTCTAGTTCAGTACAACTCACAGTCCAACACTGAATAAGTTCATGTATCAATCCAATCGTCATAATCTTTTAGTAAGGTAAGATCACATCCAATATGTCCTCGATCAACTACAATGTAGAATAGTAACTTCTAATACTAAGCATCAACGACATATCATCTGTTAGTTCTCATATACTCAACTATAGATCCAAGTCATTACAACTGACCCATAAGTCCAATAGTTCCATAATCGTCTAGCTTCATAACACATCTAGTAATCTGATAAAATAATTGCTGTTCCAACATATAACAATATCCAGTACTAATCCTCTCACTCAAACATTCAACTCTGATTCACAAGTATTCACAATTCCTTCTCCTATTAAGATCAATCATGATATCCCAACACTCGGTATCACAACATATTCATGCATCTAAGTTCTATTAGATCAAATCATTACCACCAATGTCTATCTCTAGAATTCATATACATCTATCAATAATCAATACATAATCCATGGGCAAAGTCCACAATCCATCAAGGAACCATGCACAGCTGACAGACAGGTATTAGTCGACTAGGGCTATATGCATGTCGACTAGAAGAAGGTATAGTCGACTAATCAAGTGAGCCAAGTCGACTACACCTAGGCCAAGTCGACTGACAGGTAAGACTAGTCGACTAACAGAGAAACAGAGAGTTACTCACCTCCAGGAATCCAGGTTAGTCGACTACAGGGCAAAGTGTAGTCGACTAATAAGGCTATTAGTCGACTACTAAAGGAGTCAAGTCGACTAATGGTCAATTATAGTCAGAAAACAGAGAGTCTAATGTCTCCTGGGAGCTACACTAGTCGACTAGGGTCTGGGGTTAGTCGACTAACAAGGGTGTTAGTCGACTATAAACATGGGCAAGTCGACTAATCTGCCTGCAACCTGATGCTGTAATTGATCCTGCACAACATTCCCAATCTCCACATCCTCTCAATTACTCTCATGCTACATCCTGATATGTCTACAATAATCATCTAGATATTCATAGGACAAACATGGGGGTTCTAACATGTATCAAGAATCTTGCATATCATATTCCTATACATCCAACATGTAAAATAAACGGAAGATGATCGTCCACCTTCATGCTCGGTGATCTCCACACATAAACATGTAACATAAGTGATCTACTCAACAATTTACGTCACCTATAAAATAATATCAGCGATAACTTAATAAATAAGGAGAGAAGGAGGAAGAGACACTCACAGTCATGGGAAGAGGCTCGGCATTGTGCGGGTTCGCCGGAGGAGTCGAAGGTTCGTCGCCCATCCCCGAGAAAACCCTGTCACGCCCCGCTTCCCAAAATCCGCGGAAACGGAGTCGCGACGAAGGTCGGCGACGTATATACGCGAGGAAAATACCCCACGTATACACGCTAAGCCTAAATTAACCTGAACAAGCTATAAATCAGAACTAAAATACTCATCGGCCACTGCAATAATACATATAAGACTACACAGGATCTGAAATGAAATAAGGAATAGAATGACAAGCTAAATGTGATATACAAGAATCAAGGAATAATAGCAGGAAAAGAAAATGCAAGAGTACCAGAATCCAAGAGAGAGAGAGAGTCCAGCTCCTTGCATTATGGACGGTCTCATGGGTTATGGAATCCAAACGGGTAATGGGTATCGGATCACCAATGGGTATGGCTAGGGTCAAGGAGTAAGACAAGAATGGAAATCAAGGAAAAGGAATACACCACTACAAAATAATCCAACATTAGTAGTAACATTACTTAACCAAAATAATAACATTAATAATACCAATAACATTACAAGATGATGATGATGATAATAATAATAATAATAATAATTGACAGTAACAATAGCAACACTAATAATATTAACAATAATAACAAGAAAGAAAATAATGGATTAAGTTGATAATTAAATTTGTAAATTAAAATAAATACTTCAGGAAATTAAAAATACAGTAGTTTAGATTAGGGATATTACATTCTACCCACCTTAATAAAAATTTCGTCCTCGAAATTTCGATAAGGTAGGGAATAGTAAAAGAATCTAAAATCAAGAGAGAACACAACAATCTTCCACGTCGCCTCGTTGGGACACCACGATTCCGCTGCGCGCTCTGATTTCTGGAACCGGCTTCAACAAGGAGTAACCAATCTCAAGAGATAGAATTAGGAGAAACGAATAGGAAAGAAAGATGAAATCAAGATGGACATCCAAATCACTCTAAATGAAGTGTTGGAATCATGGATATCAACAGATCAAGAATAGAATTCCAAAGGGAGGACGATCAATTCCAAATGGAGTCAATATTATCATGTGAATAGTATATGTATATTGCTGTGTAAGTATAACTTATTCAAGTTACTGGTAAGAACTAGGTCTCTCTTGCGAAACAAGAGTCAAAATATCAAAATCGCAAGTCGAAAACATAGGCTCTGATACCAAGTAAACCCTGTCACGCCCCGCTTCCCAAAATCCGCGGAAAGGGAGTCGCGACGAAGGTCAGCGACGTATATACGCGAGGAAATACCCCACGTATACACGCTAAGCCTAAATTAACCTAAACAAGCTATAAATCAGAACTAAAATACTCATCGGCCACTGCAATAATACATATAAGACTACACAGGATCTGAAATAAAATAAGGAATAGAATGACAGGCTAAATGTGATATACAAGAATCAAGGAATAATAGCAGGAAAAGAAAATGCAAGAGTACCAGAATCCAAGAGAGAGAGAGTCCAGCTCCTTGCATTATGGACGGTCTCATGGGTTATGGAATCCAAACGGGTAATGGGTATCAGATCACCAATGGGTATGGCTAGGGTCAAGGAGTAAGACATGAATGAAAATCAAGGAAGAGGAATACACCACTACAAAATAATCCAACATTAGTAGTAACATTACTTAACCAAAATAATAACATTAATAATACCAATAACATTACAAGATGATGATGATGATGATAATAATAATAATAATAATAATAATAATAATTGACAGTAACAATAGCAACACTAATAATATTAACAATAATTACAAGAAAGAAAATAATGGATTAAGTTGATAATTAAATTTGTAAATTAAAATAAATACTTCAGGAAATTAAAAATACAGTAGTTTAGATTAGGGAAATTACAGGCAGGGTACTCTTCTATTGTAATGCTTGAAATTGTATTGATTATCGAATCAATAAAGAAATCTCTCTTCCTTGTCCCTAGGACGTAGACAAAATTGACCGAACCTCGTTAAATCTTGTGTTTAGTTTTTCTTCCATTATTTTATTGTTCTTACTGTTGATAGTTCTTCTCTATTTCATCTGTGGCTTAAGGGTTCCTCAAAGTGTTTGTTGATCTGCGCACAACAACTATGAGGAAAACTAACCGAAAATAAATCCAAATAGATAAAAATCGAAACTTTACCTCCAAGTTAAATCCTAGATGAGTTTTCGAATGATCTATTTCACCCAAACTAACTCCCCACGAACCTGGAAAGCTCTGATACCACTTGTTGCGAGTGGCCTCCAGAGGAATCACCAAATTTCAGATCAATATCAGAGTATCAAGCGCTTATATCAATCACCAATACAAATATAGCACGAACACAAATAACCAAGGAGAAAACAAACAATTTAATAAGGTTCAACAATTTGCTTATGTATTCAGGATAGAAGAGGGAGATCTTATTCAATTAATTGAGTTATAAGGGTTACAAATTGATTTGAAGATTCAACTAGAGAATCTACGCAATTTATCGTAGAATTATCTCAAACAAACTAACCTTATAACTCTCTAATTCTCTCTTCTTATCACAATTTAGGTACAAAACTCTGCTTATATAGCCAGAAAAAAGAAACCAGATACCTACAGTTTGGGTTAAAATCAGAATCAAAATTTAACTTGAAACAAAATCAGAATTTGGGTCGGATACGCTCAGATACGTCCAGATTGCTATCGTTGTCGATAGGGCTTTCGATAGCTTTGTCAACAAAGTTGGTCTATCTCAGATTTTTGACAGCTTCAACTTGCTGTCGAAAGCTCAAGCCCTAATTTGACTTGCAGAGGGCTGCTGGCCGTTCTGGATGGCTGCCTAGCCATTCTAGATGGCTGGCCAGCCGTTCTGGCTATCATTTATTGCCTTCAACTTTTGATAGTAACAACTCCTCTCTCCTGACTAACTCCAAAGGAGTTAAAAAACTTCATTTCTGATCTTCTCCCTTACAGTATTCTCAGCATAGATGACAAAATAAAAAGTATGGTGTTTTTTTTTCAATAACTCACCCATTTCGTTTATCAAAATTTGTCTAATTAGTTAGAGGTACCAAACTTGTATCTTTATAGAATTACTATTCAAATTATTTTTTTCTCATCTTTTATTTTACCAAAATTAACTTGCCAGTCCATCATATTTTCATCTGATCCAAATTCTAATCACTAATTGTTGACCTCGTAGGTGTGGATTTGAGAATTGGTTTATGTATTCTTTTTTAAGAGTAAATATTTTACTATTTTAGTCAAAGCGTCTTGTTAAATTTTTTTTGAATATATTAGTTATCTAATTAAGAGTCATACTGTTTTATGTATCAGAAGTTTTATAGTTATTTAATTTGGAGTCATATTGCTTTATTTATTAGGAGTCTTATAGTTACCTAATTAGGAGTCATATTTTTTTTATATGTTAAGAGTCCTATTTTTATGATGAGTTATATTTATCTTTGCCTATAGGTAAGAGTATAAAGAGAGAACTTATCGACTCTCTCAAATATTTTTTTTTTAAATTCTGATATAGTATCAGAGCGCCTCTCAAATTTTTTTATTGATCGTTGTTTCATGCTATCTTCGAGATGTGCTAGGTCGCACTCATGTAGCAAGTGCCAACGTCAGGCCATTATTTTGCCTTCATCTTACTTTGTTGCTATAGACTGCAGTGTTGTACTCATCTATTATTGTCTACTGCCAACTACGGCATCATCTTCCTCTGCTTCTTCTTTTCATTCCTTTTGCTGATACCTTATTTTGTTGTTGTTATTAATTCATCTGATGGTCCAACCAACTACTTATATTGTTGGTACAAGTTTCTTCATCATTACTATTGTCAAAATCAAGAGAAAGAAATATTTTATAGGTGAAGTCTGTGTGTTTTCTTTTGTGTTTCTTCGACTAATTTTGAGAATTAAAACCTTCACTTTTATAAAGTTCGAGGATCTCCTAAAACCTCTCTTACTGAGTTTGGGGATCTCTCAAGACCTCTTTTATTGAGTTTGAAGATCTTCAAAACTTACACATTTACTGAGTTTGAGGATCTCTGAAAATATCTCTTACTGAGTTTGAGGTTCTCTCAAGACCTCTTTTATTGAGTTTCAAGATCTTTCAAAACTTACACTTGCGCTGAGTTTGAGGGTCTCCCAAAACTTTTGTTACTGAGTTTGAGGATCTCTCAAGACCTTCTTTATTGAGTTTAAGAATCTTTCAAAACATACATTTTTAATGAGTTTGAGGGTCTCTCAAAATCTTCTCTCTTACTTAGTTTGAGAATCTCTAAAATCAGTTCGCTTCGGTTTGCAGTTTCAATATCAATAATGTTCAGCTGATTGGCATCTACATTAAGAATTTTGCTTGTTTTCATTTTGTTTAGAAATTTTTTGTTTATAATCTTTATCTGGTTTTTTTGTAACTACAATGGACAATTCCTAAGGAATTAGTCCATGCACCAAAAGGGAAGTGGATATAGCCAAGTCACAGAAAAAATCAATCGCAAACACAGTGAAAATACGTGAAAAACCAGAAAGGAAAAAATCACAGAGAGGAAGAGAAAAGTTCCACTAAATCCATGGCGATTACAATAGGTCTGGATTCAGATGAACGTGATCCCTCTCCTATTGGAAGAGATATTCTATTTATACAAGTCATGTCAAATAGATAAGGTTAGGGAGTCCTGCTCCGTTTGAATACTTAAATTCCTAATCTTGATAATAGTTGAGTCGAATACCCTAATTTGAATCGATATAGGAGAAAGTCTAATCTATCTAATGGTTTGCGCTTGGCTGTAGATAAGGATGAATTGCTCTCGAGAGGTAACTACCTTCTTTGAATTAGGATTAGTCTTCAGGATTGAGATCTTTGTAATCGGATCTGATTCTTCTATTATTACCCGACCCGTTCGAAATTTGAACTGGGTAAAGATACCGGGTTAATTGTTCAGGAAGTAGCCACGCGTCGCACATCTGTCAGAAGTTGGATAGACATGTGTCACGATCTCGGACGGGTCAGAAAGTGACCACTACAGATACCCCCTCTACTCCCTTCTCTTTGGAAGAGCTTGGGCACTCTCCCTCGAGGGTTACAGGTTCTTCGAGACTCCGATGTAGAGAGGGGAGAAGAATGAAACCTGGACATAAGGTGTTTGTTGTCGCTTCATGTTTTGTCATGTAGTGGTGTGCCTGGCCATACAGACTGGCAAAGCCTTAAATAGATATCACATCTATCGTGTTGTTGATAAAGTAACCGTCTCTTATGAATGCGAGCATTTTTTGAGGAAGGCATGGTGTATCTGGTGAGACGGCTCGAGTCCCTCCTTCTATGACACGTGTAGGGTCTCAAATCGAGCGACGCTTCATTTCTTTTGGTATTAGGAACCTGCGCGGTTGACGTTTGGGCTTCTTCTCCCAATAAATTGTGTGGGACTCTTCAGGAGAGATCTGAACTGCTTCCTAAAAGTTCCTTGCAGTTAAAGTCTCTCTGTTTTGCATGTGGTAATATCTCCTTCGCTCTTCATTCGATGGAGAAAGGAGAGGAAACGAGCAGTGATATCTGTTGTACTCTTGATGTTCGGGAGTCCGTTTGTCAAGGAGTTTTAGTTCTTGCAATAGGCTCGTCAATGAGTTTTGGCTCTCGCGACGAGGCCCAGCTGAGAGGATAGACAAGGAATGACCTGACTTCTGCGTGGTCTGCTTGTCTGGCCTTTGGTCAAAACAGACTAGGGAGAAGTTTGGGTTTGACCCCCTTCTCTTTCCTCACAGCGAGCATGGAATAGGAAGCATAAGGGCATTCGACTCTGGCTCTGATATTCGTGGTCGATCATCTATGATCTTATTGAGTGTCACCTCCATATCCGTCTCCGCTCCAGAGTTACGGTCTTGGCATCAGTATCCTCCTTCACCTTGTAGGCTTCGGTCCACCACTTAGTTGTGGTTCTCCTTGCTGGTACCTTCCTTAGAGTTCTCAAGATTGTTGATCATCCGGCCCTGGTAGATTGCTTGCTTAGGAGTCAACACCATGACGCAGCTAGGGACGCAACAATGAGCGCCTCTGCTTTTTCGCTCAGGAAGAACACATCCATACTAAATCAAAACTTGTACTTGTATCACACTTGTTAAATTTATCCACATTTGTAAGAGGAGAGATATAATTCAAAAACTTTGTGATATATTGAAGAAATAATCAATGGCATTTTGTTCAAAACTTGCCTTGTTTATGATTGTGTTCTCTCTACTCCTCGGGAGCTATCTTACTTTGTAGCACTCAAAATGACTCAGTGTGTGGCCCCCTGGTGGGGCCTGCTAGGGGATTTGCAGTTGAGGAGAAACTCACCTACTATGAGCTAGCTCCCATCATTCAGAGGTTCCTCAGGGAGCAATCCGTTAGGGCGTAGAGATCCCATGTAGGGTGTAGACTCGTTCGGGGGGTCCTCAGGGTGTAACATGACCCATGTAGGCTGTGCCCCGAACGGTTTTATCGGACAAGACTCTGATTCTCAAGAGTTTCCCGAGCGGTAACTGTCAGGGTGTAGAGGACCCATGTAGGTTGCACTCCGAGTGGTTTGTCGGGCAAGACTCTGTCTCTCAGGAGTATTTCGAGTGGTAACCGTTAAGTGTAGAGGACCCATGTAGGTTGCGCTCCGAGTGGTTTGTCGGGCAAGACTCCGTACCTTAGAAGTTTACGATCGGTAACCATCAGGGTGTAGAGGACCCATGTAGATAGTACCGGAATAGCTTGTCGGGCAAGACTCTGTCTCTCAGGAGTTTCTCAAATGGTAACCGTCAAGGTGTAGAGGACTCATGTGGGTTGCAGGCCTACTCGGACAGTCATCGGGGTGTTATCCCATCATAGGCTGGGCCCGAACAACCAGTGTGGGCGAGCCTTCATCTTTCAGTTAGATCCCCAACCGGTATAGCTGTAGGCTTGCTTAGACAGTCATCAGGGTGTTATCCCATCATGGGCTGGACCTGAACAGCTAGCGTGAGCGAGCCTTCATCTCTTAGGTGGTTCCTCGAAGGGTGCTGTCAAGGTATAGAGGACAGTATAGGTTATGGGCCTGCTCAGACAGTCATCAGGGTGTTATCCCATCATCGGCTGAACCTGAACAGCCAGCGTGGGTGAGCCTCCATCTTTCAGGTGGCTCCCCGAGGGGTGCTGTCAAGGTGTAGAAGACCTGTATAGGCTGCAGGCTTGCTCAGGCAGTTATCAGGATGTTATCCTATCATGAGCTGGATCTGAACAGCCAGCATGTGCGAGCCTCTATCTTTCAAGTAGCTCCCCGAGGGGTGCAGTCAGGGTGTAGATGACCCATATAGGCTATGGGCCTACTCAGTTCCATCATGGGCTGGACTTGAACAGCCGGTGTGGGCGAGCTTTCATCTTTTAGGTGGCTCCCCGAGGGGTACAGTCAAGGTGTAGAGGTCCCATATAGGCCACGGGCCTGCTCAGGAAGTCATCAGGATATTCTCTCATCATGGGCTGGACCTGAATAGCCAGCGTAGGCAGGGTGGCACCCCGAGGGGTGCCGTCAGGGTATAGAGGACCCGTATAGGCTGCGGATTTGCTCGGGTGGCTATCAAGGTATATCCCATTATAGCCTGACTCCGAGTGATCGAAGTGGGCAAGCTCCCATCTCTCAGGAGACTTCCTGAGGGGTATCGTCTGGGTAAAGACCTGTGTAAGCCGTGGAGGCTGTGCACTATGCTCGAGGTAGATATCAGAGTTGGGAAAAACGCGAATTAAAATAGCAGAAAATGATCCTTTCATTGAATATTTACATGACTTACACATAATATCATTTTAAGTGAAAGAAGTTTCACTGCTTATTGAGTTGATTCCTACACTGATCGGTTAGGGTGTACAACCCGTTCCTCCGCGAGCAATAATGATATAAAGACCCTCACAGTTACATCCAACTTTCCGTGATCCTTCTGCCGAGTGCTCTGGATCACGCGCTTCATGACCAGGCCTTCGACTTAGAATTCCATGGGCTTCACTTTCTTGTGGTGAGCCACTCGAATTTGCTGTTGATAGGCCGCGGTACGAATTTGGACCTGTTGATGCCTTTCCTCCGAGTGGTCCAGCATCAGTCGGAGTAGGGTATCATTCTGATTAAGGACCACTCCTTCTACCCGGAGTGTCGGCATGTTAATGTCGACCAGGATGATCGTCTCCATCTCATATGCCAACGAGAATGGGGTTTCCCCAGGCGGAACGCGTTTGGTGGTTCTGTAAGCCCAGAGTACTCCAGGGAGTTTCTCCCCCCTTTTGTGCTTAGGTTTGTCCAAGCTTTTGCATAGGTCGTCGAGAATGGTACGATTGCTGATTTCAGCCTGGCCATTGCCTTGAGGGTAGTAAGCTGAGGAGAATCGGTAGGCGATATTGTATTTAGCGCAGA
Source organism: Agave tequilana (assembly GCA_038442645.1). Lineage (NCBI taxonomy): Eukaryota > Viridiplantae > Streptophyta > Magnoliopsida > Asparagales > Asparagaceae > Agave > Agave tequilana. Next base: position 290,548 of record JAVJIF010000806.1, read on the forward strand.
AGCTAGCTAGGGGCTGCGTAAGATGTGAAGGTCAGAGCTCGATCGATTTGATGCAGGAGCAAACATCTGACATTGTGGGCATTTTCGCACATAATCTTTGGCGTCATTAAATATCTTGGGCCAGTAGTACCCTTGGTTGATGACCTTGTAGGTGAGAAAGAATCCTTTCGTGTGGTTCCCACAATCTCTGTCAGGATTTCCTGCATCACCATCCGAGCCTCCTCAGGACCAAGGCATCTCAGATACGGGTCGGGGTGGAGGCTGAAGTAGAATTTTTTATCTAATATGTTCCCGAGAAGTATGTACTGGATAGCCAAGTGTTGGAGTTTCCTTGCCTCTACTCTGTCGTTGGGAAGTATCCCGTCTTTCAAGTAGGCAATGATAGGATTCCTCCATCCTAGTGAGGTGTTGAGACGTAGGACCTCTTCGGTTAGTTGTTGGACTCTCGGATTAGTGACGTGCTCGATAGAGATTTCGCATTTGAACTAGAACTCCATGGCTGCCCCCAAGTTGGCAAGTGAGTCAGCGGGGTTGTTCTCAGACCTGGGGACCCACTTGAAATCGCATCGGGAAATTTTGGGCTTCAATTCAAGCGCGAGTTGTAGGTATTCCGCCATCCGGTAATCTCTTGCGACGTATTCGTCGCTGACTTGGTTGACTACCAACGAGGAGTCACAGTAAACTTCGAGCCCTATAACCTTGAGAGTAATAGTAGTTTGGAGCCCAGTGATGACAGCTTCGTGCTCCGCTTTGTTGTTGGATGTGAGAAAGCCTAGGGTAAAGAACTGTTCGATGATGGTCCTTCCGGGGTGGTGAGAACGATCCCGATGCCTGCCCCCATACTATTTGAAGCTCCATCTACATTCAGAATCCATCTTTCAAGTTGGTCGACGTGCTTTGTGATTCCCGCAGTGAAGTCAGCGATGAAATTGGCCAGGACCTGGCCTTTGATCGTTGTCCTCGGCTCGTATTTGAGTCCGTAGGACCTGAGCTCTGAGGCCTATTTTGATATTCTTCCAGTTGCTTCCAGATTTTCCACAGTGCTCCTCAGGGGGAATTGTGGTTTCAGCTTCTTGACCTTGAGGCCTTGTCTCGGGGGGAAACTGGACGTAGTCGAGTCGTCTCTTCTATTTAGATGTATTTCTGAGTCCAGACGAGGATATCTCTCATCTTGGTGACGACATTCTTCACCAGATGTTTGTAGAAGGGGTTAGCGACTTGCAGCCCACTGATGAAGGTAGCGGCAGCTACATCCTAGTTGTAGTTGTATACCAGGGCTATCTGACTCTGGAAATAATTAACGTAGTTCTTCAGACTCTCCCTAACTTTCATCTTGACTGTGAGGAGGTGGCTGCTGTTCCTCTGGAATTCCCTCTGAGAAGCAAATTTGTTGTAGAACGCGTCGGTTACTTCATTGAAGTTCCGGAGTGAATTCCTTGGGAGTGAATAAAACCAGTGATAGGCAACCTCCTTGAGGCTGGATGGGAATGTTCGGCAGAGAAGAAGGTCATTGTGAGCGTAGACCGTCAACTTGTCCTAGTATTGGTGGAGATGAAGGAGTCAGTCGGAGATTCCTGAGTAGTGATTGAAGGTCGGCATCACGAACTTCTTTGGGAAACAGAGCATGGTGATTTCCCTCGACAATGGTGAGTCAGTGGGTCTAAACCTGCTGTACTCCATCCCTTTTAGAAATTGGTCACTCGCTTGAGCCGCTCCTAAACCAGATCCGCGATATCCTTAATGTGAGGGAACTTCGGTGTTCGGAACACCCAGAGTCCTCAGAGTCCTCATTATCTTCGTAAGTCTCCGATCGGAGGCGCTTCAAGCTTCCGGTAGAGTGAGCGGATTCTTGTGTACGCGTTGGTAACAGGAGAGCTAACACATTTCTTCCCGCAGTGGGAGAAGATCGCGACCCCTGCTGTGTTCTGATTTATTTGAGTAGCCGTGTCTGGACACGGGATTGCCACTTCTTTTTCTCGGGTTGCGACTTCGCGGAGCCGGATCATTTAGGTCTACTAATTCTCTATCTGCTTCCGAAAAAAGAAAGCACATGGAGGAGTTGGTCGTCGTTGAGCGGTGGCTCGGGTTCGACGATCTGCATCCTGAGTGACGATATAGTATTAGCATGAGAGTCCTCAGCGTCGGAGATGTAGACGTCTGATAGGTTGGGCCGATGGTTCGTCGGCTCAGCCGCTTCTACCACCTTCCCTTTTCCTTTTGGAGAGGCGGGGTCAACTGTAGTCAAGTTGTACTCATTCTTGATGGATCCAGATCGGTCATACTAGGTAGTTTAGAGGAAGGAGTATGATGTTGGATGGGGAGAACTCGAGTGTGAATTCAAAGATCTCAATGAAAGCACCAAATGCAGTGGGTAATTCCTAAGGAATCAGTCTATGTACCAAAATATGGAAGTAGATATAACCAAATCACAGAAAAATCAATCGCAAATACAGTGAAAATACATGAAAAATCTGAAAGAGAAAAAATCACAGAGAGGGAGAGAAAAGTTCCACTATGTCCATGGCGACTACAATAGGGTTCTTTTGATTCAGGTGAACGTGATCCCTCTCTTATTGGAAGGGATCTCATATTTATACAAGTCATGTCAAATAGATAAGGCTAGTGAACCCTGCTCAGTTTTTACTTAAATTTCTAATCTTGATAACAGTTGAGCCGAATACCCTATTTTGAATTGATATAAGAGAAAGTCTATCTCTATTTAGTGGTTCGCGCTTGGCTGTAGGTAAGAATGAATTGCCCCGAGAGGTAACTACCTTGTTTGAATTAGTATTGGTCTTAAGGATATAGATCTCTGTAATCAGATCTGATTCTTCTATTAATTATCCAACCCGTTTGAAACTCAAACTGGGCGAAGATATCGGATTAAATGTTATGCAAGTAGACACGCATCGCACATCCATCAGAGGCTGGATAGACATGTGTCACAATCTCATGCGGGTCAAAAAATGACCATTGCAGTAACAAAGTGGGCATAATTGATATCTAAGCTTTAGTTTGAGAGAGAGTATTAAACTCTTTGATCAAATTAGTTAGCTTATTAAGAGATATATTGTTTTATGTATTAGGAGTCATATATGTACATAATTAAAAGTTATATTACTTTATTTATTAGGAATTCTATACTTAACTAAAACTCATATTTATATATATATATATATTAAGAGTTTTACTTGCATTATAAGTTATATTTATATTTTAAGTATTAAAGAAAAGACTTATTAACTCTCTCACATGGGCGGACCCATTAGTGGGCTGGGCAGGGCTACAGCCCGGCCCATTTTTTTATATATAGACATAAGCCTAATTTTTATTTTTGTTCTTTTTTATATATTGTGTTAGACCCCTTTCTATAATGGTTTTTTTTTAGCAAATTTATTTCTAGTTCCACTCCTGATTTAGTGGAGAATACTGTTTTATTCTTTTGATAAATTCATATAATTCATAAGTATATGTTATAAAAAAATTGTAGCCCACCCCAAAAAATTTTTCTGATTCTGCCCCTGCTAGTCTCTCATATTATTTCCTTTAAAATACACTTGATCTCTTTCTATATAACCGGGAATCTGATGTAGCTAACCTTACGTGGGTGAGTGGCTACGTCGGCTTCACGCCCTGTGTATTAAAAGGAAAACCGCACCAGGGAAATTTTTTTTTTCTCACCGCTAGCGCGGTGAGCCGTTGGATGATGATGAGTCCCGCCCAGTGATCCAACGGCTCACCGCCGGCGCGGTGAGCAAAATGCGGTGAGAGCAAAAATTATCAAAAAATGGAAGGAAAACAAAGCACCTGTGCGTCCCTCTAGGATTACCGCGCAGGATCTTATTTCATTCGAGTCTGCCACTCTACATCCGCCTCAGAAATTGCCCGGTGGGTCCCACGAGATGCCCCTTTGTTTGATGGTGCTTTCTTGCAGATAAACCCCTTATGATAATGCATCTTGCATGCAGTCATTTCTTCCCTCTTTAATTCCCAGTTCTTTCCAATTTTTCTAAATCTTATCTTTGTCATATCTTTTATTATTATAACACCAACATTTTTGAGTCCATATAGGCTAAGAAAATATTTCTACTATTTTAGAGATCATTCTGCAAAATGAAGAGAAATTTCTACGAAATAAATAACAATAATACCTATCTTTGCTTTGACTCTTTTTGTATGAGTAGCTGGCAATTATTTTTCTGACCTAAAGGTGTAAGGTATGTCATTAAAAGGAAAGTTTAAAAATTATTAAATATTAAGTCCTCATTAATAATAAACATAAATAATTCATAAATGGGTCGATGCTATCATTTTTTAATGTAAATCATTTTACAGATCGTACTATTTATTGCAAATTCTACAGATTTTTTTTATTGCGCGTGTATAAAATCTAATAAAAAATATGAGGTGGGTCTTTTCGTAGTTTGCCCGTAAAAAATATTAGCTATTTTAAATATGACATGATCCTCTCATTTCGCGAACTCTTACTATTAAATTTTTTTGCTTAGCGTCTGATTGAACTATTATATGAAAAATGATTAAATTATGAGACCAATGGGAAGCCCAATGGCGTGCAAATCTAAACAATTTATCTTAGAAATTTAGTTATAATTTATTTTTACTAACGTGCCCCCTAATCAAGTCCTGAATTTGCTCCAGTGCCAGTTCGACCCACGTTTTTAGTAGTGATTTTCTGGAGAAAAAAATTAATTTTTAATTGCATAACAAACAGTGACTAAACTCCACATGAAACAACCAGTCTCATGTAGAAATGAAACTTCATGGTAGGCCTGTCAACGGGTCGGATTCGGGACGGTACAAGTGGTATCAGATTCGAACTCGTTTATCCAAGAGGGTGTCATACTCGTCCTGTTTACCCGCGAGTCCGGAAGGTGAGTTTCCATACCTGGACCCGTTGTACCCGCGGGTCCAGACCCGTTTACCCGGACCTATAACAAAAGGAAAAAAAAACAAGATACATAAAAAAAAATGGTAACAAAAACACATAAGAGAGGGAAAAACTTTTGAAAAAGAAAGAAAGTATGTTTTAGTATCAATAAAGGATGAAATGCAACCAGGTGCAAAAGGTGGAGGGAAAATTTTCGATGAAAGACTCTAATAAAGAAAAAATTTAAAGCAAGACCTCCTAATTTATTTGGGGAAACACAATAATAGGATCACTCACTAATCAACCAACAGTTGTTAACATTTAAAGCACAAAGGGATCATTTACTGATGGAGTCTGAAGCTTAGATCTCTAGAGTTTTAATTCTATTAGTATTATTTATATTTATGTTTTGAAATGGGTAAATGGGTAACCGGGTCTGGTTCAAGTAAAATCATACCCATCCCACTTAAAAATCGAGTATACGAGTAATCGGGTATAAGTCCAGAGCAGCTCTTTCCATACCCGCTTAATCGGGTCGGGTCCGGATCGGGTCCGGGGACCCGACCCATTGACATGCCTACTTCATGGTCCCATCTTTGAAGAGAACTCTAATATTTTTCTTTAGTATTTTTCAGTTAGCTTATTAATTCATTTTGTTGTAATTTCATTCATAAGATTTATAGTTTTCGTATTCTTATCCAATATCTCAAACAACTACAATTCGTATCTAGGTTTCTGTATGCTGTGTATTTGATTCGTTGCATAATATTCCTATATCAGTGCTCCCTTATATTACTGTGAACGAATTAATGAAGTATGTTTGATAAAACAACTAAAATTTTATAAATTATATAACTTGATTAATTTATTTTGTTAGCTTTTTTTTTTCGACAACAGAATGGGCTTCAACATCACCCATTTCAGGACGATTTGAGCTGCAACAGAACAGACGTGGATCAAAAGATGATGGCAAATTTAAAATTTGATGAAATTGTGTTTTGATTTTTCACGGCAGTTCTACGAAGAACCGCTGTAAAAGATAAAAATGCTCTGGTAAATTTAAATTTTAATGAAAAATACAAAAGAGTGTTTCAATCTTTCACGATGATTTTTTAAAGAGCCGTCGTAAATCTCAAAAGGCGATGACAGATTTAAAATTTAATGAAAAATATGCTATATTGCCTTTTGGTTTTTCAGGACGGTTTTCTTACTAACCGCTGGGAAATATATGTTTTACGGCTGTTCTTAAAGAACTGCCATGAAATCTCAAAAGACCGTGACAATTTTAAAATTTGATAAGTTTTGTGTTTGGATCTTTCACGGCGGCTTTAAGGCCGTTCTACCAAAAACCGCCATAAAATCTGACTCAAAATTCCAGCCATCGTTTCATATCCTATAAAATGAAAGATATTTATGTTCATGGGCTAGCTCATATGAGATGTGAAATGACCAAAATACCCCTAGACCAAAGTGGGCTCAGAAACATCGTAGAAAAAATGGGAAAAATCCTAGAAAAACAGGAAATTGTTATGAATTCCTAATGGGCGTTGTTGTTGTGAGTGCCACGATGCAAATGAGAGAATCCGGAGACCATGAAATGGTTGAAAATGGGATACCATCAACAATAAGAATTGCAACACGCCGAAGTCACAGAAGTCGTAAGGACGGCGAGAAAGTTCCCGCCCTGGCCGAACAGCATCACGCCGAAGCACCAGGCGCAGAATAACGTTTTAAGCCCCTGAACAACAATCCAATGACATTATTATAATCGAATCGGCTTCTCAGCCCTTAGTATTGACCGCGCCATGCGCCTTAGGAGTAGGAATTCAGCTGATCACTTTGGCACTCTCTAGGAGATCCATATCCATGTAGCACAATGTCTCCTTACAAGTGTCCGAGAACATTGCCAGAACCTGTTGGGATTTGGGTCGAACAAATAGTCCCACATCGGCTAGACGTGGGGATGGTCTTGGGTTTTAGTCTTTTGGGATGGTGCCCCGAGTCCTTCAGAACCTCCTATCTCCCTGTTTCTTGCCTCTTATATATCCCAAAAATCTCTAGGAGCACTGCTAGACCCTTCTACCTCCCTATTCTAGTAATGCAACCACTTCTCCTCCCTCACTGGTTCCTATAGAAGTAGCCATAGTGTTTTCAATCTAAAGTTCTATTTTCTTTGTGTTGTAGTACGTGGTCTTTTGGACTTGTGAAGTGTCAGTGCCACATACTGGCTGATTTGTGTCAGATAGTTGGGTACCTTTTGTTTTACATTGCAATATTATGTATTTTAATGAAACTGGCAGGTGATCGGCATAACTTAAATAGCCCCGTGCTTATTGTAGGAGAGAGAAGTATTATATGGACGTAGGCAAATTGTCGAATCTCGTTAAATATTGTGTTTGATTTCTCTCTCGTTTTTTGTTCTTGACATCGTGTGGTACTTCTCTGTTGCATCTAATTCTAATTAATGGATTCCTCATTGGTTGTTGCCCTGCGCGCTACAATTGGTATCAGAGCATCTTAGGGTTCGTTGTGAGATCGTGTGTTGACTCCAAAGGCATCAGTTGTCGTTTAGCAGAGATCGTGTGTCGATATAAGAGTAACGTTGGGACTGTTTGTGGAATCGTGTGTCGATCTCAAAATAACATTTGGATTGTTTGAGGTATCAATTCGAAGGAGTAGATCACTTCACAAACTCTTCGAGGGTTTCACTTTGAGGTAAAGATCCTATCTTTATCTACTTTATTTTATCTAACTTCGTTTACTTTCGTATTGCTTTAAATCAGTTAAGAAGATGGCTGGAGATGGTACTCTACGGTAAAATCGGTGAATCCACATCCGTTGAGGATTGATGTAGTGAAATTCGACAGAAAGAACAACTTTGATATGTGGAGATGTGAGGTGATGGATGCACTAACGACATCAAACCTCAAAGACACTCTGTGGTTGGAGAAGAAGCGCGATTCAACTACTGAAGAAGATTGGGATAAGATGAACCGGATAGCGTGTGGCTTGATCAGGTCTTGTTTGACACAAGACATCACGTATCATGTGTTGCATGAGATATTTGTAAGGCAGCTGTGGGAGATCCTGAAGAAAAGTATCTGATAAAAAGTATTGAGTCGCGGTTGCAGTCGAAGAGTAAGCTTTATCGTTTCCAGATGAAGAAAGGATACTCCATCAATAAACACATGAATAGATACACAAAGATTCTTACAAACCTGATTAATGTGGATGTGGAAATCGATGAAGAAGATAAGGGGTAATTCTATTGAATTCTCTTCCTGAAAAAGAATATGAGACATTTACTCTTATATTGATCAATGGAAGAAAATTCCTTAACTACAATAAAGTGTCTGCTGCTTATGTGAACTATAAAGTAAGGAGAAAAGGCAGATTATCTTCTCATGAGAGTACATCAGCAGAGACATTGGCAGTAATAGGCAGAGTTTTATATAAGAAGGGCAAAGGTGATCGCAAGAGATCGAAGTCTAGGCCAGATTTTAGAGATCTGAAAAAGAACCAGTGTGCCTTTTGCAAAGAATTAGGGTGCTGAAAGTTGATTGTCCAAAAGCCAAAGATAAGAAGAAGGAGTCAAAGACTGAGGCAAATTTCGCACGGGTGATCAGTACTCATGCTAGTACTTCACAGGAAGGTGGATCAGACTCGAACTCATCGGTATTCTCTTTCTCTATTATTACTCCTACCATTGGCTAGTCAGGAGATGCTGAGTGGATATTAGATACTAGAGCTACCTACCATGTGTGCCCGAATAGAGATTGATTTTCTAGCTTCGAGAAGCTAGATGGATGTTCAGTTGTTATTGGTGATGATCGTCCATTTAACATGATAGGTACAAGAACAATCTAGATCAAGATGTTCGATGGGATGATACGAGAATTGAAGGAAGTGAGGTATGTACCTCAACTTAAGAGAAATCTTATCTTTGTTGGTGCTTTAAAAATATTGGGTCTTACGGTATAAATAAAGGATGGAGTTCTCAAAATGACCAAAGGCTCAATGGTGGTTCTAAAGGCGTCCGGTGGAATAATCTTTACTACTTGAAGGGTATTACTGTTATAGGACAAATGGCGACCTCTACTGATTCAGATAATGACTCAATCAAGTTATGACATATGAGCTCGGACATACATGTGAAAAATCTTTGCAAGCTCTTACAAAGCAAAAACTATTCAAAGGTGCCAAAACCTGCAAACTGGGTTTCTATGAACATTGTGTCATCGGAAAGAAGACCAAGGTAAAATTTGGCACAACGACTCACTCTACCGAGGGGATTCTAAATTATGTTCACACCGACGTTTGGGGACCTACCAAGACTGCATCTATTAGAGGTAACCACTACTTTGTGACTTTTATTGATGATTATTCTAGGCGATGTTAGGCATATACCATGAAGCACAAAGGGGAAGTCCTAAAATTATTTGTTGTATGAATAAAGAATTTGGAGAGAAGTACGGGAAAGAAAATCAAGGTAACGGAGGTGAGTATAAGTCTGTTCCTTTCCTAAAGATATGTCGTGATGAGAGCATAGATAGGCACTTCACAGTGAAGGAAATACCGCAACAGAATGCGGTAGTAGAAAAGTTGAACATGACTTTGCTAGAGAAGTTCCATTATATGTTATCTAATACTGAATTACCTAAGAATTTTTTAGCTGAGACTTTGGCATATGCTTGCTATCTCGTCAACAGGTTGCCTTCGTTTACGATAGGAGGTAAAACTCCTCTAGAGGTTTGGTTAGGGAAAGCTGCTCAGGACTATGATTCACTAAGGGTATTTAGTTATCCAACCTACTACCATACTAAAGAAGATAAGTTAGACCCAAGAGTGAAGAAGGGAGTGTTCGTAGGATTCAAGAGAGGAATAAAAGCCTACAAAATCTGGGATCCTAAGGAGAGAAATTTATTCTCAGTAGAGATGTCACGTTTGAAGAGGCTTCAATGTTGAAACCTACAATCTCTCGGCAGGTGGGGATTGAAAAGATCAAAGAGGTATCTCAGCAGGTGGAGACTGATGCAACTCCATCTCTCTAGAAAGGTCAGTATCTTTGAAGATCATACCCAAGGTGACACAAGGTAGTGATCAAGTAGCCGAGTAGGATGCTGATGAGGATCAAGAACAGGTTATGGGTGATGTTCATGAATCAATTGCTGTTGGAAGACCCGAAAGAAATCCACATAAACCAAGTTGGCTCAGTACAGATATGGTTGTAGCCTATGTTCTTCCAGTTGTTGAAGAGGCAATCCTATCTACATATAGTGAAACTGAAATCAGTTCAGAATCAAAGATGTGGAAGGATGCTATGAAAGAAGAGATGAGTTTTCTATATAAGAATGACACTTGGGAACTAACAGAGTTGCCCAAAGGAAAGAAGACAATTGGCTGTAAGTGGGTCTATGCAAAGAAATAAGGATCTCTCAAGGAAGATATTGTACGCTAAAAACTAGATTGGTCGCAAAAGGCTACGAACAATGAGAAGGAATTGATTACAACAAGATATTCTCTCCTTTTATAAAGCACTCGTTAATTCGAATTTTGCTGGCACTGGTACTATAATACGAGTTGGACCTTGACCAGCTCGATGTGAAGACTGCCTTTCTCCATGGCGATCTTGATGAGGAGATCTATATGACTCAGTTAATGTGGTTCAAAACTGCAGGCAAAGAGAATATGGTATGCAAGCTGAAGAAATCACTATATGGATTAAAACAATTTCCTAGACAGTGGTACAAGCGCTTCAACAGCTTCATCAAAAGAAAAAGGTACATACGTAACCATTATGACCCATGTGTTTTTTATAACAAGCTACCTGGAGGAGAGTACATCTATCTACTGTTATGTATAGTTGATATGCTTATCACTTCTAAAAATGGATCTGCAATTGATAAATTGAAGAAAGACTTGTCTTCTGAGTTCGAGATGAAAGATCTTGGTGAAGCGAACAAGATGCTAGGCGTGGAGATTGAGCGAGACCGAAAGAGTGGTAAGATGAGCTTGACATAAAAGGAGTATTGGGAAAAAGGTACTTCAGAGGTTCAATATCGAAGATGATAAGAAATCTGTGAGTACACCACTGGCTCCTCATTTAAGGTTAAAACTACTATGTCTCCAACTACTATTGAAGAACGTGAGTACATGACTCGTGTGCCGTATACAAGCGCGGTTGGTAGTTTGATGTATGCAATGGTGTGTATAAGACGAGACTTGTCACAAGCTGTCTCAATGATTAGCAGATACATGCATGATCCTGAAAAGGGTCATTGGAAGGCAGTAAAGTGGGCTCTATGGTACATTAAGGGTACCATAGATGATGGATTGGTATTCGAAAAGGATTCCACAGATAAGCAGGGGTGTATCGGATATGTTTACTCCGATTATGTAGGAGACCTTGATAAATGCCGGTCTACAAAGGGCATGTATTTACACTATCTCAAGCACCAGTGAGTTGGCGCTCTATTCTACAGTCTACCATTACATTGTCTACTACAGAGGCCAAGTTCATGGTCATGACGGAGGGTATGAAGCAGGCAACATGGCTTCAAGGGTTGCTCGATGACTTGGAGATTGAACAAGATCTATTGAAGGTTAACTGTGATAGCATGAGTGCTATCTATTTGGCAAAGAATCAGGTGTATCATGTAAGGATGAAGCACGTAGATGTCAGGTTCCACTTTATTCGAGAGATTCTTGATGAATGTGATATTGAGTTACTAAAGATTCACACAAAGGAGAATCCCGCAGATATGCTTACTAAGGTGGTGTCAGGAGTAAAATTTACATATTGTAAAGAGTTGCTTCATATCCTTACCGTTTTCTTGAGCTTGTTGGAGCTCGTTTGGATGATCTAGGATGGCTTGATCCATTGGACAATGTACGTAGGCAGCCACGTTGGTGCAACCACTTTCGAATCAACAGATCCTATGATGAGATCGTCTCATATTTGAGAAATCTTCACTGAGGTGGAGAATTGTAAGGAGAGAAAAGTATTATATAGAAAAGATCAGAGGAGAGAAGAAACCAAAAGGAGTAGAGACAGAGTTGATATCAAACCAACAGCAGATCTGGTCGACCGGTATGCACAAACGTGTATAGGATAGTTCGATCGACCGCACGATCAACCGCAGCAGGAGAACGGTCGGCCGCCCGGTCGACCGACTGACATGATGAGACTTTCTGTTGGACACGGATGACGGACCGGTCGACCGGGTACTTTGGTCGGTTGACCGCCCGGTCGACCGATAGGCGTATCTGTCTTTTCCTTTCAGGATTCGGACTTTGTTTCTGAATTGTAGACGAATTTAATTGGGGTTTTCTAATTTTCTGGGTCTCTTTGGCTATAAATAATTGTATGCAAGGTACAAATTTGTATTGGTTGATTAAATCAATAAAGCTCTCTCTCTCCTGCCTCAAGGACGTAGGCAAATTGTCGAACCTCGTTAAATATTGTGCTTGCTTTCTCTCTCGTTTCTTGTTCTACACATCGTGTGGCACTTCTCTGTTACATTTAATTCTAATTAGCGGATTCCTCATTCGTTGTTGCCCTGAGCGCAACACTTATTTCTTATGTTCTTTACTTCATCTCTCATGTTTGATTCAATTTTTACATTTGTGCGTCGAAGTGTCCCTATGTTGTTATTTTCCACATGTCCCGCTTTAAACTGATTGCAGCGGCCGCACCAAGGGTCACTGACGAAAAAGTCCAGGGCGCGAACATGGCTTTTTGGCATGCTCGATGGAACACTGTTGCCAAAGATGTCATATGCCCAACAATTTGGACTAATATGGCCGCGGAAGTTCAATGGAACTCTGATGATGATAACATTATCATAAGCCCGATAGTGAACAATGGCACCAGTAGCCAGCTCGACGAGACAGACAGACAGACAAGCGACCAGGATCTCCGCGGACCCTTGGGCGCACGAATCCAACTAAGACAAGACGTGTACAAGAAATAATTTTCAAAAATTAATTATTATTTACATAAAATATTTAACTATTCAGAGCAAAATATTTAATCATTTGTAGCAGAAATTAAATCATGAAAATTTGTAATTTTCTAAATACTTTTACATGCTAGAAAATAAAATAAGAAATTTAAATAACAAAACGATAAATAAATTATTTTCAAAATAAATTAATTTACGAAAAAAACATGATTTGTTTTAAGAGAGTTAAAAAGGCTCACCTGATTTTTGCCACGGATCCAGATATTGAATCTATTTGATTTTTGGGGAATCTACATTCAATTTAGATAATTGTTAGAATTATTTTAAAATATTTTAATTTGGGTTATTCTAGGTATTTTGGTCATAAAATTATCCAGGAGTTGAAATATATTTTTTGACTTTTGTAATTTTCTTTTGAATTAATTAGCTTAGTTTTCTAATTTTTGGGATTAAATAAGCTTAAAATCATTAAAGTTTCGTAACGGGTCTGGATTTCGTTTTACAGAACAATATAATCACTTTTACTAAAGTCCTTTTTTCAGAAACAATTTCACAGTTTTGTTAAATGCGATCTCATTTAACAAAACTGTGACCTAGATTTTGTTTTACAGAACAATATAATCATTTTTACTAAAGTCTTTTTTTCAGAAACAATTTCACAGTTTTATTAAATGTGATCTCAGTCGCACCTATTTAATTTAATACACTAAATTTTATGAACTGCGACCAACTAATTTAATACACTAAATTTTAAGAACTGCGACCACGGTTACAGTTTATATTAAAAATATTTTTTCAGTTGTCAAAGCTAGCTTTATAACTGCGACCTTAGTCGCGGTCCTATTTTTTATAGTTCTGACACGGGTTCATGTCAATTATATCTCATATACACTAAATTTTAAGAACTACGACTTAAGGTCACAGTATACACTAATGAGAGAGTTTCACAGTTATTATTCACATTTTTAAAAACCTAGCCATACAAAAAAATGCGACTACGGTCGTAGTCTTTTGTACAGAGGTCTTCTTTATATTAGAGAAATAATGTTTTATAACCCTCTGTCCGTCATTGTACAGGTCTTATTCATAATAAAATTGGCCTCATTGATAGGTAGACCAAAAGTAATAGCAACATTTTCTACTGTTAACTCAATTTGTTTGCCCCAAATTAGAAAGGTCCTCGTATCCCTATCATACTGGTTTACAATTTTAAGCACATTAATGTTTGATTTTAGGCCTTTTTCAGCACCAAATTCTTCATTGTAGAAGATCATGAAAATTGAGCCAAACGGTGTCTCCTTCATCGCATCTACAAAATTGGCCTGAATGTACTTTTTGAATTTTCTTATGAATTCGTACATAGGCTTTAGGCTCGATCTTATAAGATGAACCTTCAGTTCTTGCTTACCTATGATGTAGAAACATTAAAAACATTAGTATAAAATACCAGGTCGTTGTACATTTAAATATAATTTGAAAAGAAAAAAAGACTGCGACCTTGGTCGCAACAGTCTTTAATAAACTATATTACACTACGACCAAGGTCACACTGATATATTACACTGCGACTTCAGTCGCAATTTTTTAATTAAACCAAATAATTTACCAATGATCCTTTGTTTTTTCATACAGCGACCAGGGTCGCAGTGTCCAATTAAGCTAATTTAGTAGAATATAACACACTGTGACCATGATCGCACTGCAATTTTTCAATTAACCAAAATAATTTACAATGAAGAGGCTTTTGTATCATCATAGTGCGATCAGGGTCGTAATATTTGATCAGGCTAACTTAGTTTAACAGTCTGCGACCATACCCCCAAAAAGAGAAAATGAACGGCAACATTGCGGCATCAGTCGCAGAGTTTTAGTAAAAAAAACCTTAAAAAATGGACGTGAATAATTTTTAAAACAAATAATTTTTAAAAGTCTGCGACCAAGGTCGCATAAACCTAAGACGCTAATTCAGATAACTGTGACCCAAGTCGACATAAAAGAAAATGAAAAAAAAACTTTTGACCTTGGTCGCGGTGTTAAAAAATTAAAAAGTTTTAAAAAAAATTCTCTAAAACAAAACTCTTTTTATCTTAAACTATAAACTTGATTTAAAGTTTCAGTGTAAAAAAAAAAAACAATTTTAAATCTTTAAACTGCATAAATATACTTATTTTGATGCTTACATCTTTAAATCATAAAAAACGAATCTCTCTCTTATTTGCGACCATAGTCGCAAGTTTTCAAAAAAAATATTTAACTTTTTTTTTTTTAAAACCAAGAATCTTGAAAATTTTTAAAAAATCAAAAAAATTTCGTAAAAATACAGTTCATCAGACACTTTTAATTTAAGTAAAGTTAAAATAGAAATATTTCAAAAAAAAAAGTAAAAAGGGAATCAAAACTGAAAAAAAATATAACTATTAGAATTACAAACCCTAAAATAAAAAATATCTGGGTTTCCCGATTACCTTTTTCCGCGGATGATTTCTTCGGCGTCATCTTTAGCAGATATTTTTTAAAAAACCTAATTTTTGAATGAAAATGATCGAAAAATTTGGGAAACAATAGCACTAAATTTTTTGGATTGATCAACTGAAAATTTCAGATCTGTAATTTTTTTTGAAAGGAAGGGTTTTATATACAGTAAAAAGTTGTGAGGGAGGGTATTTTCATCAAAGCGATTATTGAAGTGACTGATACTAACTCGGGCGGAAATTTTTTGATTTTTGTCCGCCAAAATTAATGTCAAATTTGTGGCTATTATGTTGCCACGTCCCGCCGGCTGAGAAACTCTCTCAGTTGTCGGCTGAGGTACAGTAACTCATATACACACACACACACATACCTATCTTTGACCGACTGGTAAGTCACATGGCTTAAAAACCAAGTGAGCCTAGTTCGAATCCAGCTGTCGATGGATATTTGCCCCACACGCTGTGACGCGTGATTTACTTAGTTGTGTGGTGGGAACTTCCCTGGGCAGGGGCCACGTCATCTGTAGGATTAATCCGGTGGGGTATATCCTCTGTAGCTATGCTTTCTCTACCTCTAAGCGGCGTTATAAAGCTAGTCTCGAATGAGA
Source organism: Agave tequilana (assembly GCA_038442645.1). Taxonomy (NCBI): domain Eukaryota; kingdom Viridiplantae; phylum Streptophyta; class Magnoliopsida; order Asparagales; family Asparagaceae; genus Agave; species Agave tequilana. Next base: position 306,479 of record JAVJIF010000806.1, read on the forward strand.
GCCCATTGGGACACCTTGGCGGTTATATATATATATAGTGAGTTGATCCCCTAAGAACGGTTCTCACGAATTCATGTGAGAACTTTCACGTGTGCCGTCGGATCTGATAGAGATCTAATTTTATTTGATTTGATCTATCAGATCAGACGTGTATATATATATATATATATATATATATATATATATATATATATATATATATATATATATATATATATATTGTAGTACAAATAAAAGTACAAGTGCCCAAAATAAATTTGACATGACTTGGCCACTTCTAACATGACTCAGCCAATGTGTGGCTTCGACACTGTACAAGTCTAAAGGACCGCTAGATGCGCTACGACTAAAGAACAAGAATTTAACTGGGCAAAAAAACATATTGCAGCTACTCCAAAAAAAACTGGTGAGGGGGAGAAGTGATTGTGTTACCTAAAACAAGTAGAATGGTCCAACAACACACCCAAAAACTATTTGAGATAGATAAGATGGAGGAGGGAGAAGTGGTTGTATAGTCTGGACTAGGGAGGTAGGAGGGTTCTGGCAACAATCCCAATCTTGTGAGGATAGCTTGGGCTTTGGACGTAGAGAGCCCCTACTCCTAAGGCACGGTTGGTACTGAGGCTGATGAGCCAGCTAATAGTAGTTGTCTCTCGATTGAGGTTGTGGAACCTGAAATTAATCGAGCTTGCTGATATTTATAGACATGAGCGTGGTTAAGAAATTGTAGAATTTCTGAATTCGGTTGTAACTCCCCAATCGCAAATAACCACTGCATCCCTTCTTCTTACCCCTTGGTGCCCAATTGGGTGCAGGGATAGCTATCATGCGGTGCTGTTAGGCATCTGAACTTCGGCGCGACGTGGCTTCAGTGGCAACTCCTTTTGCCGCTGTCGCATTTGGCTACTGCGACGCCTGTTACTTCAACGTGATTTGTAACTCCCCATACACTCAATGAACTTGGTCACATGTGTTGGGACTTGGGTCGAACAAATAGTCCCACCGGCTAGACATGGGGATGGTCTTGAGTATATGAGGATTTGTGCTACTCCATCTAGAAGGCTAGTCTTTTGGGATGGTGTCCCGAGTCCTTACAATTAGTATCAGAGCCATGCCCCGAACTAAGTCGTGTGTGTGGGTGATGTTCGATCCCCCAGGGCGCATCGGAAGGCGCAATAGGGCCCCTGTTAAGCAGGATCTATAATAGATTGAGCTTTCGAGGAAAAAAGTTTAGGTTCTCCAGTGCTTCATGTAAGGCGTATATGAGCAAACACAGTGAAGAAAAGTAACCTCGATGAGCATATACGTTCCGGGTGTGAAGATGAGAGATTGGCAGCGGAGTACTACTTCACGTAAGGCGTGTACTGAAACACAATGAAGAGGATCTCGATCTTGATAGAGCATATGCCTTTCAGCTGTCTAGATGAGCTTACAGGGAGACTCTTTGTTCGAGAGGGTGATTGTTTGATCCCCCCAGGGCGCATTGGAGGGCGCAGTGGGCCCCTGTTAAGCTTATGATTGAGTTAGTTTGAAGAGGGATGCATTGATGATCTTGATTGGATTAAATAATGAATATTGGTTAGAAATAGCTGAGCAGTTATTTATGTTGGACTTATAGTTTACTGTATCAGATTATCTCGATAATGAATTTAGAACTTGATATTTGCAGTGATTGTAGAGAGATTATGAGTTGATGGATCATATTACTGTTACATCCTAGAGCATATGGATAAGAGTGTATATTGACTAGACAGTTTATGACATGTTATGCGAGTATGATTTATGTTATCGAAAGTTACTGAAAAAGTATTGTTGGACTGTAACCCATGTACAATCATATTGTTCACATACACATGGTTCCGGATATTGTTTACTGTTCCTGTTACTATTCACCATATATATAATTACTGTTTTACTGTTACTATTCTGTTACTATCTTTATATCGTCTCGGTATTCTAAGTAACATGGATATTGATTGTTATAACTGAATTAAATAATAATGTAAATGGACTACTCACACCGTGATTGAAAAAATTGATGGAGGAGACATGGTCTGTATTTTGGGTGGACCTAGCATACAGATTGCATAGCCGAGATAGGGTTCCACTGCAGGATTCCCGGGGATGACTGACATCCCATACCGTTACTGTCATACTATTACTGTAGTACCTGGCGGTACGGCCTGGTTTAGCGCCGACATCTGGGCCGTGGGTCCCAAGCATGTACGGGACTCACATAAAGCATGGATAATGTCTCCAACCGATCAGTTCAATAACTTAGGATCCTGATTGACACGTGTGAAGGCTTAGTATGGGATGCGTCTATTATAGGTGGTAATTGGTCTGACATAATTAATAATAATGAATTGTCCACAATGTACTGTGACTGATCGTGTTCGCCATGCTATGTTGGACACCCGATGATACACATGACCTGATTGGACATCTGATTATGTTACTGACTGTCCTTATTACTGTTCATTTATATTTGCATATTATTTCAGTTTTATTCCAGTTTATAGTCTCATTCATGTGATCACACGATATATGCACATGCACCTTCTCCTTTTATTTTACACACTCATTGGGTCGCTTTCAGACAATTCTGAATTTGCACGTCCAAATTGGATGCTTTTTCTATTGATCAGGTGTTTGTTGAGATTGTACGCTTTGCAAGGACCCTGAGTTTCTTTCTATTAGATTCTGGTATTCTTACTTCTCCTTTATTCAGGTTATTTCCTGATTCTCTCTATATCGTATCCAGTTGGCATTCCTCATATGTTATCATTGTATTAGATATTTATATGAGTGATATGGATTTATCATAGTTGTTTTTTGTAGCGTGTTCAGGTCATTTTTAGGATTAGCGTGTATACGTAGGATATTTTTTTCGTGTATATACATCGTCGACTCTCGTCGCATCTCTGCTCCAGCGTATTTTGAGAAGCGGGACATAATAGAACTAATTTCAGCTTTCCTATATGTAGAAAAGATCACCTCCTCAATGATTTGGAGAGCATGAGCCACTATCATGTTTGTAGTGAGCCAAATGAGCTTATGTAAATTTCTCCAGGCTCTTCTAACTGTAATGGACTCTTGGACATCACTCATAGCATATTCTTGATCCTCATCATCCTCAGCAGCCTAATTAGCTACTTGATCACCATCCTATGTCAGTGCAGGTATGATCTCAAAAGATACTGATCTATCTAGAGACAATGGAGTAGCATCACTCTCTACCTGTTGCTATATTCTGTCGGTCTTTTTGCTCTCCACCTGCTGAGAGTGTAGGCTTCATCATTGAAGCCTCGGCAAAAGTGACACTCGGTTTAAGATAAACTTTTTGTCCTTTGGATTTCAAATTTTGCTGCCTTTTATGCCTTTCTTGAATCCAACGAACATACCTTTCTTTGCTTTCGAGCTTGACATGTTTTCTTGACATGATAATAGGACAAACAACCAAATACCCGAAGTGAGTCATAATCTTGAGCAACTCTTCGCGATTAAACTTTCACAGGAGTTTTGCCTCCTATTGTAGACGAAGGCAACATATTAACGAGATAACAGGCATACGCCAATGCCTCATCGCAAAAGGATTTTGATATACCGGCGTTGGTTAACATGCAATGAACCTTCTCTAGCAAGGTCATATTCATCCTTTCGGCCATCCCGTTCTGTTGCGGTGTTTCTCTTATTGTGAGTGTCTTTCTATGCCCTTATTGTGATATAGTTGTAGGAAAGAATCGCTGGTGTGCTCCCCAACATTGTTTGAACAGAGTATCTTAATCTTTCTTCCCGTATTTTATCCATATTCTTCTTTCACTCCACAAACAACTCCATTGTGCTTCATGGTATACACCAAATAGAGTAATCATTAATAAAAGTCACAAAGTAATGATTACCTCCAATAGATGCCATCTTGGTAGATCCCCAAACATCTGGATGAACTGTAATCACCTAGAGGGGTGAATAGATGATGTGCTAATTAAATGCGAAAATTAAAACTTTTATACTAACTAAAACTAATACACGGTAGATAACCAAAGAGTAAAGCCGAATTCCCGATGAAGGGCTCTAAAATTTCTCCTCAAGATTCCTCTTGATTAAATGTTGAGGTTCTCTAATAACTCTCTTGTTTTAAACAAGTGTAAGTGTCACGCCCCGCTTCTAAAAATACGTGAAAATGGAGTTGCGACGAGAGTCGTCGATATATATACGTGAGGAAATACCCCACATATACACGCTAAGCCTAAACTAATCCGAACAAGCTATAAAAATCTGCTAAAATGAATCATGATCGCTACAATATCACATATAAACATTTACACGTGATAACATATGAATAAGGAATGGAATAAAAACAGATAGCAAAGTATAGAGGATCAGGGAAACTACAGAATCAATAGGAATGAAAAGAAAGACAATAATATCAGAGTGGATAAATGAAAACTCCAGCTTCTTGCAATATTTCCGGTCTTAATCGAACACCTGATCAATAACATGAAACATCCAGTACCTGGACATGCAAATCCAAAGTTGTCAGGAAGTGGCCTAATGAGTGTGTAAGAAAAGAAAGGTGCTCGTGCATATAAACAGCCTGTACATAATGATAAACAAATTGGAATAAGACAAATATAACATATGGAATATGAACATAGAGCAATAAAATCAGTCAATACAGAAATCAAATATCAAATCAGGTCAGGTGTCTATCACAGTCTATATATATATCATGTGGGAAGAATAAGTCATGCTAGGGTCCAGTGTACAATCTGGTGCTATTATAACATGTATATATTTATGTTCAGTCTGTAATATCAATATAATATTTCAGTTTTGTTATCAATTATGTCAGCGAACACCAATTGTCACCTATAATAGACGAATCTAATACTACGTCTATCACACGTGTCAATCAAAGTCCTATGTAATTGAAATCAGTAGAAGAGACATTGTTCATGCTTAGGTGGATTCTGTACATACCCGAAATCATGGCCCAATCATCTGGCACTGAATCAGGTCCTACCGCTAGGTAGTTAATAACAATAACAATATGAACAATATGGGATGTCAGTCGTCCCCCGGAACCCTGCAGTGGAACCGTATCTCGGTTGTGCAACCTGTATCCTAAGTCCACCCAAAACACAGACGTTGTCTCCTTCATCAATTTTCCCAATCCCGGTGTAAGTTGTCTACTGATTGGTAGTGAAAAATGCATTTTTATCATAACATTTACCATCACATTTTCATATTTATTCATTTAATTCTGCACATTTATTAATATTTTGTGATTTATTGTGTGCAGGCCTCGAGTTCTTATTTTTATAAGAAATAAAGCTTAATGAAGCCCAAAAGCCCATATCCAAGCCCAAGTCCAAGCCCAGGTGTAAAAGTGTAAATACCAAATGTCAAAAGTGCAAATACATAAGGGCCAAAGTTGCAAATACAAAGAAGAGGGAAGGATAGACTTCTATTCAACCCTAAATGCTTGCAGATATGCAAATTTGATGATTCAAAATGCTCCAGAAAGAAGACTTGAAGACCTACAACTCTTATGTTGATCAAACTTTCCAATTCAGTCCGTAGATAAGCCAATTTCGGCGATCAACAGGATAATAAATTGCAGGACAGATTTGATTTGAACTTCTATGGATAAGTGCCACAAGTCTGGATATAAGATTTTTTGGGAGAGTTGTACTAGGACTCTACATCTTCCAACTCCTATAAATACCCCTGCAGATGCAACACAGAAAGCGTCCAGAGGCAAGCCAAGGGTCAAAAGCTAGGGTTTAGTTTTCTTTTTAGGTTAGATTTTCTTTCCTCTGTAAATTTTATTTTCTTTTTGTGAAAGCTGAGAGGAGATGATGTATTCATGGAGGAAGGGATCCACTTGTACTGATGGTGACAGCCGGTGTAAGTTGTAATCTTCCACCATTGTTTAATAATCAAATCGACGCTTGTTTTTGTTCTTTTTAATCTATTCTTGTTTTATTGTGTCTTTATCTTTGTCTATCATTGTTCTTCTATTTTTGTTTTATGACATTGTTTCTTTCTCTAATGTCTTGCCCACCATGAGATCCAACTGCTTCGAGAATACCTAGCCGAGGAAGGAACCTTGATGGCCTATGGTGATGAACAGGTCTTCATAGCTTGTTTTTCATTTCATAGAGTAGATTAAGAAGGCGGACGATCCTATAAGCCATGCTTGTACGCCTTCCAAGAAAAGGTAAATCATCGCAACGGTTCAAACGGTAAGCAGATTAAAGAGGTAAGTTTTCTTTTCTTTTCTTTTCTTTTTTGTAGATTAAATCACAACTTCTCCCAATTCTTTATTTGCCGACCCATTGTAAATACCACTTCCTTTCTAACTTAACTAATAAAAATAAAAACTTTAGAGAAACTTGTTTAACGCTTCCATCGCAGTCCCTCCCTGAGGATCATGACCCGCATAGCCCTGCTACCGCAGATTAGAATTGAGACTTGCACATCATATTCTTAAAACTAAAATATTATATTTTGTGTGCAGGAAATCTCAATCATCTACTATATTATTATTTAGAACAATTAATATATGTTATTTTGATTACTGGGATGATACAGTGACAGTAACAATATCAATGATGTAACAATAACAATGTGAAAAAATATTACCATGTAAATGGTAGAACAATAAAATAATATATGTGTTATGATCTGACAATATTTTCTCAGTAACTTTCAATAACATGAATATAATAACAAGTACAGATACTCCTCAATAGATAGTCTCATCTAGAACTGATTAATATCTCATCCATCTGCACTAGGATACAATAGTAACTGATTCATCAACTAATAGTCCCAATACAATCATCATGAACATCAAGTATCAATCTATGTCAAAGTATCTGATATGGTAAACCATCACCTCAATAAATCAATAACCAGTTATCTCATTCCTTTTGGTTTACTTTAATCCTCTATATTATCAGTATATCAGAGTCTCACATAAACAGTCAGCTATGTCTAGTCATAGCCTCACCATCAAATAACAATAAGATCATCGATGAAGATCATCACACGTTCTCACTTCTATTCAAGGTCAATCACAATATCTAACATAAAGAATATGCATCTCAGGTCAACTCTAAATCTAACTAAGTCCATACATAGTTCCAACATCAAGGTAGATTCAGTCTTCAAGTAAAATAGCATCATATTCTATCAGTCCTCAATATTTAAAAAGATTCATTTCTAAATAATCTCCAAATAATTTTCTCATAATACTTTACATGACATGTATCACTCATTCACAAATATGAATTAGGCTAATCACTAGGTCCAGTCAAGTCATAGTCAAAAATATACCACAAATAATCCTAAATCCGAAATGGTAAATAATCTATAATGAAATGATAGGACAAGAAAATCTAGGTAATAGGTTATTAAATCCACTATATATCCATGTGCTATATTAGTTTATATTAATCCAGTCTACACTCCTTCTTAACTCTAAGTCAATCTCTACTCCGATAAGAGTCCAATAATAAATCCAAGTATCAATAGACAGGAGAAGACATGGTCGGAAGAAGGCCGCGGCGAAGCTCGTTGGAGGAAGCGAAGGCCGCGGCGAAGCTCGTTGGAGGAAGCGAAAGCCGCGAAGGGGTAGAAACTCACAGCCAGCAAAGAAGAGTTCAACGACAAAGGAGGTGGAGGCTACGAGGATGTCGGGGTGTCGCGAGCTGCCGTCGGGGTCTCGTTAGAGAAGAAAGAGGAGGTTGTATGGGGGGTTAGGGCTACCAGCAAAGGAAGGAGGAGAAAAATAGGTTAAGGTTTTAGTTTAGGATTAGATATTTACATAGGAGATGTTAATTGATTATGACTATATAGTTAGGATTAGGATAATTTATGATTAGATGGTTAGGATTAGGAGATAATGAGAGATTATGTTAGTTAGGATTTTTACTTAATTAAGATAACTATAAAATTTAGTAGTTAGGATATATAAGGATTGGGTTGGTTAAGATTTAGATTTGATGGATAGGATTAAATAGGATTAAATATAGGGAGAGAGAGATATAGGATTAGTGATTAGGTAGTTAAGATATAGAATTACATGGTTAGAATTTAGGATTTAGTTGATAGGAAAAATTAGTTAGGATTTTATTTTGAAATAGAATTAATTGAGATTGTGATTTTGAATAGGATGTAGATTTGGGTAAGTTAGAATTAGATATGAATTTTATTAGGATTTGAATTTGAAATAAGATTAAAATTAGATATTAGGTAATAGGCTTTGGTTTAGATTTTGACTCAAATAAAAGAAAAATAGAAGAAATGGAAATGGGCTCATGGCATGGGCCAAGAAAAAATTAAAAAAAAGATAAGAAATGGATATATGGGCTAATGGGTAAAGGTAAAGCAAATGAAAATGGATACTTCAGTTTGGATTAGGCTAGGATAAAGAATAAGAAAATAAAAGAAAAAGGAAGAGAAAAATAGGGGGCAATAAGTGAGCTTGTCTAAAAATAATACACAAAATAAATATCAATAATATTAATAACAAGAATAATAACAGTAATGCACAAAGACATTTAATAATAACAATAATAATAATTACCAATAGTAATAACCATAATAATAATACATAACAACAATAATAATTAACACAAAATACATGCAATAAAAAAATATTACTATTCATTATTAAATCTTGTATTTCAAAAATAGAGGAATTACATTCTACCCACCTTATAAAAATTTCGTCGTCGAAATTTCAATAAAGTAGGGAATAATAAAAATCAAGTTAAAAGAGAAGATAAATCCTTTACGTTACTCCTCACTGTATCATGGGCCCACCACACTTCCGTTGTGTGCTCTGATCTCTGCTACCAGCTTTAAAATGGAGTAACCAATTTCAAGAGATAAGGTCAGAAAATAGAATCGACAAGAAAAATAGGAATCAAGATGGAACTAAGACTACTCTAGAAGAAGAGATGCAATCAGAGAGATCAAAATATCAAAGAGATGAATTTTCAAAGCGAGGACAGTCAATTCCAAGTGGAGTCAATATCATTGTATGGATAGTATATGTACATTGTAGTGTAATTAGAACTTGTTTCAAGTTACCAGTATGAATTAGGTCTTTTTTGAGTAAACCTAGCTTTGATACCAAGAAAACTCTGTCACGCCCCGCTTCCCAAAATACGTAGAAATGGAGTTGCGATGAGTGTCGGCGACGTATATACGTGAGGAGAATACCCCACGTATACACGCTAAGCCTAAAGTAATCCGAACAAGCTATAAAAATCTACTAAAATGAATCATGATCACTACAATATCACATATAAGCATCCACACATGATAACATATGAATAAGTGTAATATCCCTAATCTAAAATATTGTATTTTTATTTTTACTAAAGTATTTATTTTATTTTACTGGTGATATTATTATTTATTAACTTGAGTTACAGTACAAATTATTTTAAAATAGTAAATGATATTTTGGCCTTATAATTATATTTAACATTATTAAGTATTATCATTCTAATTATTGGCTAGTAGTTTTCCCATTACTATGTTACTAGTATTATTATTGTAGTTGTTATTATTGTTAAATATTAACTTGATTTATGACTTATAGCATTATTAAATAAATAAATTATTTTAGAATATAAAATGGTAATTTGGTTTTATATATATTTCATTATCGCTTGTTATCTTTTAATTACTAATTAGTAATCTTTGCTATTACTATGGTTACTATAAATTATTATTAGTGTAGCTATTATTGTTGTTACTACTATTATTACTGTTATTATTATTATTTATTATTATTAGTATGGTCATGTAATGTTATTGGCATTATTATTATTAATATTTTGATTAAGTAATGTTGTTGTTAATATTGGATTATTAAATTGTAGTGGTATTTGTAATATTTCCTTTCCCTTGATTTTTATCCATGCCTATTAATCCTATTATCTCATAACCCATTACTCTTGTATCCCATACCCATTTATATATTGGATCCAACCCCCAACCCATTAGCAAACCCGTTACCTGAAACCCATTACCATTTTTGCATTCATAATCCAATACCCATGATCTAAACCCAAAACCCATTATCTCCATATCTAAATCCCAACTAATCCTATCTACTCAATCTCAACCTAATCTTTTATCCCAAATCAAATTCTAATCTCAACAACTCATAATCCTAAATCCCAATAACCTATCCTAATCCTAACCAATCCTATCTTCTCCTCCCAATCCCTTTCTAATCATCAACTCAACCAAATCCTAATCTCAACCAACCAATCTAAATCCTAACTCCAAATCTCAATCCTAACAACTCAATCTCCATCAAATCCAAATCTCAACAAACTATATCATATCTTATATCAAATCCCTAATCATATCCTAACAAAAACCCCAAATCCAATTCTAAATCAAATCCTAACCAAATCTTTATCTCCTAATCATCTCCTAAACCAAATCCCTAAAAATGCCAAATCTTCTTCTCCTTCCTCTCCCAACACAGCCGCACACCCACCTGCTTCCCCTCTTCTCCGGCAAAACCCCCACTCCGAGTTACTCCTCGTCGTCGGAACTTCACCGAAAATCCTCCGACGGCAGCCCATCCACCATCTCTTTGTTGTGGCATCTTCACCGAGCCTAGCCGCAGCTCAACCTCCAACCAAGCCCCCGAGATCCCCTTCATCTTCTCCCTCAAGCACCATAGCCTGGATCTTCCCTTGATCAGCCCATAATCTGGTCGTGCTCCTTCTCTCCGTCCCCTGCAGTCCGGCGTAACCAGCAGCAGCTCGGGCTCCTCCTCCTCTTCCCTTGCAGTCCAGCGCGAGGCCCAGCAGCAGCAGAGCCATCGCAGCAGCAGCAGGTGCTGCTGCAGCAGTAGCAGCGCTGCAGCAGCGCTGCTGCAGCAGCGGCAAGGCCGCATCCAGCCGGACCCCCCTGGCCTCCTTCGCATCTCCGACGAGCTCCGCGTGTCTCTCCGGCAACCGATCACTCCTGCGGCGCGCGACAGCACAGCCGGCCTATTTTTTCCCCCTCTGATCTGCGCAGATCCAGCGCGGAAACGGCAACAACCGCCCCCAACGGCCGTCGTCAGAGATCGCCCCGGCAGCCCCTCCAATGTGAGTGTCTCCATTTTTTTCTCTCCATTCATTTAACAGTATGGATGTGGTTACATTTAATTGCCATCATGATAAGTTATGTGAGTGCACTTCTCTCATTTTATATTTGTTTGTAATATTCATATAGGTTTATGTGTGATTATTATGATGATGTTGAGTATGTCTGTGTATTAATAATGTGGGTGTCATATGAATGTATGCTTGGGTATTAGGTACATAATTATGTGAGTCTCCTTCTCCTATCTAGCATTCTCCGTTCATCTAGCTATGCATGGTATTTGAGGGTGTGCGTTTAAATTGTGAGGAGGTGTGCCTGAGTGTACGTGAGTGTATGGGAATTTCTATCCATGTGTGAGTTTTTGTGCTGTGAATGGATGTAAGGTGTATAGGAGTTTGTGTCTTTTAATTGGTGTACTTTTAGGAATTGTTGGAAGCCCTGATCATACACACAGCTTGGTTTATTAGTCGACTTGCCCTTGTTATAGTCGACTAATACCCTTTCCAGTCGACTAATCTTACTCCTTTAGTCGACTAGGTGCCTGTTCAGAAAGTTAGCAACTCTCTGTTTGTCGACTGTAACCAACATTAGTCGACTTACTCCTCCTGTTAGTCGACTAATACCCTTATTAGTCGACTAACTATAGACTTGTAGTCGATTAGGCCCCCTCCAGAATAGTTATGCACTTCCTGTTTACTGACTAGAACCCACCTTAGTCGACTACCCCTTTCTTGTAGTCGACTAATAGCACAATTAGTTGACTCATGATAGCCTTAGTCGACTAGTTGTCTGTCTTGTAAGTTGTGTGCTCTCTGTTGCTGACCTATATTCCCTGTTAGTCGACTAGTCTTCCTAGTTAGTTGACTTGCCCCTTGTATAGTCGACTTATTACACCTGTTAGTCGACTAATCCTCACCCTAGTCGACTTGCTTATCTCCCTTAGTCGACTAACCTTGGCCTGACTGCTGTTTTTAGCTTCTTGGATGGAGACTTTACCTTGAGTTAGGTTATTGACTATAGATATATGACTATGATTCTGAGGAATAGATATTGGTTGTATTTGACTTGGCTTGATAGATCTTAGAAACTTGTATCTGATATGTTGCTGAGTTTTGGGATCGTATGTTTGACTGTGATAGAAGTAAGAGTTTGAGACGACTTTGAGAATATTAGTTGCTTCATAATGTTGCTTGGATTATTTTATTCATGTCAGTTGGTTATTGTTCACCCTGGATATCTTGATTCACTTGAGGAACTTGACTGACTATATTTTGTATCTACCTGATGACTATCTTGTCCATGTTACTTAATTGCTGGGAAAATATTATTACACGGTAACAACACCCGCATGTTTACTTGTTATATATTCCTGTTATACCGGTATCCTGTTCCTTGATATTTTATACTCCAGTTATACCGGCACCCTGACTTTCATATGTTGATATTGCTACCGTGACTACCACCGAGTTATCCCAGGAATTAAATAACATGCACATTAAATAATCTTGATAAACTAAAACATGATAACAAACAACTTACACTGGGATTGGGCAGATTGATGGAGGAGACAGCGTCCGTATTTTGGGTGGACCTAGGATTTAGGTTGCGCAGCCGAAAGAGGGTTCCACTCCAGGGTTCCCGTGGGGTGACTGACACCCCGTCCTGTTCCTGTTATACATGTTATACATGTACCTGTTCCTGACTACCTTGCGGTAGGTCCTGGTTCAGCGCCAGGAGTCTGGGCCGTGGTCCCGGGTATGCACGGGACCCACCTAAAGCATGGACAATGTCTCCAACCGATCAGTTTCAATAACTGAGGACATCGATTGGCATGTGTGGTAGGCGTAGTATGGGATGCGTCTATTACATGTGACAATTGGTGTTCGCTGACATAATTAATAATAATAAACTGTTAATGCATTGTGACTGACCGTAATCACCTGATTGTGTATATATATATATATATATATATATATATATATATATATATATATATATATATATATATATATATATATATATATATATATATATATATATCATTATGATAGACACATGATTGTAACCAGGACCAGATTATGTACCAGGTTAGTGATATTGCTAGGATACACCTAGACATCTGTTGTTTGTTACAGTTGTTTTACTTGTCTTGTAACTGTACCCTTATTCTTGCTATTGTTATTCAGTTGCTTATGTAATATGTTATTTGATTATCTTATATCTGCAGTTATTCTACTTATTGCTTTATGCACCTTGTTTATATGCACGAAGTCTCCCCTTTACACACACACTCACTAGGTCGCTTTCTGACGACCCTGGATTTGCACGTCCAGATATTGGACGCTTGTTATTTTGTGCAGATGTACGATGAGACTGTACAACCTGCGAGGAACTGGACTCTCTCTCTCTCTCTCTCTCTCTTTGGATTCTGGTATACTTTTCTTTTTTTATTCTTGCTATTATTCTTTGATTCGTGTATATCACCCTTGGCTTCTATTCTGTTCCTTATTTCATTCCAGATCATGTGTAGTCTTTATATGTACTATTGCAGTGATCTTTGATTATTATGGTTTAGATTTATAGCTTGTTCAGGTTACTTTAGGCTTAGCGCGTATATGTGGGGTATTTTCCTCGCGTATATGCGTCGCCGACTCGTATCGCGTCTCCGCCCTAGCGTATTTTGGGAAGCGGGGCGTGACAGGGTTATTTTGGTATCAGAGCCAGGTTCGACATAAAGAGAGAACCTAGACCTTACCGGTAACTTGAAACAAGTTATAGTACACTGCAATATACATATACTATCCATACGATGATATTCACCCCATTTGGAATTGATCATTCTCACTCTTGAAATCCATCTCTTTGATCTTTCGATCTCTCTGATCACATCTCTCCTTTAGAGTAATCTTGGTTCCATCTTGATCCCTATTTTTCTTATCGATTCTATTTTCTAATCTTATCTCTTGGAATTGGCCATTTCATTCTAAAACTGGTAGCAGAGATTGGAGCGCGCAGTGGAATCGTGGTGTCCCTGCGAAGTGAGTTGAAGCTTGTTTGTTTCTCTCTTGACTTTGATTATGTTATCATTCCTAACTTTATTGAAATTTCGAGGACGAAATTTTTATTAAGGTGGGTAGAGTGTAATATCCCTAATCTAAAATACTGTATTTTTATTTTTACTAAAGTATTTATTTTATTTTACTGGTGATATTATTATTTATTAACTTGAGTTACAGTACAAATTATTTTAAAATAGTAAATGATATTTTGGCCTTATAATTATATTTAACATTATTAAGTATTATCATTCTAATTATTGACTAGTAATTTTCCCATTACTATGTTACTAGTATTATTATTGTAGTTGTTATTATTGTTAATTATTAACTTGATTTATGACTTATTACATTATTAAATAAATAAATTATTTTGGAATATAAAATGGTAATTTGGTTTTATATATATTTCATTATCGCTTGTTATCTTTTAATTACTAATTAGTAATCTTTTCTATTACTATGGTTACTATAAATTATTATTAGTGTTGCTATTATTATTGTTACTACTATTATTACTGTTATTATTATTATTAGTATGGTCATGTAATGTTATTGGCATTATTATTATTAATATTCTGATTAAGTAATGTTGTTGTTAATATTGGATTATTAAATTGTAGTGGTATTTGTAATATTTCATTCCCTTGATTTTTATCCATGCCTATTAATCCTATTATCTCATAACCCATTACTCTTGTATCCCATACCCATTTATATATTGGATCCAACCCCCAACCCATTAGCAAACTCGTTACCCGAAACCCATTACCCTTTTTGCATTCATAATCCAATACCCATGATCTAAACCCAAAACCCATTATCTCCATATCTAAATCCCAACTAATCCTATCTACTCAATCTCAACCTAATCTTTTTTCCCAAATCAAATTCTAATCTCAACAACTCATAATCCTAAATCCCAATAACCTATCCTAATCCTAACCAATCCTATCTTCTCCTCCCAATCCCTTTCTAATCATCAACTCAACCAAATCCTAATCTCAACCAACCAATCTAAATCTTAACTCCAAATCTCAATCCTAACAACTCAATCTCCATCAAATCCAAATCTCAACAAACTATATCATATCTTATATCAAATTCCTAATCATATCCTAACAAAAACCCCAAATCCAATTCTAAATCAAATCCTAACCAAATCTTTATCTCCTAATCATCTCCTAAACCAAATCCCTAAAAATGCCAAATCTTCTTCTCCTTCCTCTCCCAACACAGCCGCACACCCACCTGCTTCCCCTCTTCTCCGGCAAAACCCCCACTCCGAGTTACTCCTCGTCGCCGGAACTTCACCGAAAATCCTCCGACGGCAGCCCATCCATCTCTTTGTTGTGGCATCTTCACCGAGCCTAGCCGCAGCTCAACCTCCAACCAAGCCCCCGAGATCCCCTTCATCTTCTCCCTCAAGCACCATAGCCTGGATCTTCCCTTGATCAGCCCATAATCTGGTCGTGCTCCTTCTCTCCGTCCCTTGCAGTCCGGCGTAACCAGCAGCAGCTCGGGCTCCTCCTCCTCTTCCCTTGCAGTCCAGCGCGAGGCCCAGCAGCAGCAAAGCCACCGCAGCAGCAGCAGGCGCTGCTGCAGCAGCAGCAAAGCCACCGCAGTGGCAGCCGCTGCAGCAGCAGCGGCAAGGCCGCATCCAGCAGGACCCCCCGGCCTCCTTCGCATCTCCGACGAGCTCCGCGTGTCTCTCCGGCAACCGATCACTCCTGCGGCGCGCGACAGCACAGCCGGCCTATTTTTTTCCCCTCTGATCTGCACAGATCCAGCGCGGAAACGGCAACAACCGCCCCCAACGGCCGTCGTCAGAGATCGCCCCGGCAGCCCCTCCAATGTGAGTGTCTCCATTTTTCCCTCTCCATTTATTTAACAGTATGGATGTGGTTACATTTAATTGCCATCATGATATGTTATGTGAGTGCACTTCTCTCATTTTATATTTGTTTGTAATATTCATATAGGTTTATGTGTGATTATTATGATGATGCTGAGTATGTCTGTGTATTTATAATGTGGGTGTCATATGAATGTATGCATGGGTATTAGGTACATAATTATGTGAGTCTCCTTCTCCTATCTAGCATTCTCCGTTCATCTAGCTATGCATGGTATTTGAGGGTGTGCGTTTAAATTGTGAGGAGGTGTGCCTGAGTGTACGTAAGTGTATGGGAATTTCTATCCATGTGTGAGTTTTTGTGCTGTGAATGGATGTAAGGTGTATAGGAGTTTGTGTCTTTTAATTGGTGTACTTTTAGGAATTGTTGGAAGCCCTGATCATACACACAGCTTGGTTTATTAGTCGACTTGCCCCTGTTATAGTCGACTAATACCCTTTCCAGTCGACTAATCTTACCCCTTTAGTCGACTAGGTGCCTGTTCAGAAAGTTAGCAATTCTCTGTTTGTCGACTGTAACCTACATTAGTCGACTTACTCCTCCTGTTAGTCGACTAATACCCTTATTAGTCGACTAACTATAGACCTGTAGTCGACTAGGCCCCTCCAGAATAGTTATGCACTTCCTGTTTACTGATTAGAACCCACCTTAGTCGACTACCCCTTTCTTGTAGTCGACTAATAGCACAATTAGTTGACTCATCATAGCCTTAGTCGACTAGTTGTCTGTCCTGTAAGTTGTGTGCTCTCTGTTGCTGACCTATATTCCCTGTTAGTCGACTAGTCTTCCTAGTTAGTCGACTTGCCCCTTGTATAGTCGACTTATTACACCTGTTAGTCGACTAATCCTCACCCTAGTCGACTTGCTTATCTCCCTTAGTCGACTAACCTTGGCCTGACTGCTGTTTTTAGCTTCTTGGATGGAGACTTCACCTTGAGTTAGGTTATTGACTATAGATAGATGACTATGATTCCGAGGAATAGATATTGGTTGTATTTGACTTGGCTTGATAGATCTTAGAAACTTGTATCCGATATGTTGCTGAGTTTTGGGATCGTATGTTTGACTGTGATAGAAGTAAGAGTTTGAGACGACTTTGAGAATATTAGTTGCTTCATAATGTTGCTTGGATTATTTTATTCATGTCAGTTGGTTATTGTTCACCCTGGATATCTTGATTCACTTGAGGAACTTGACTGACTATATTTTGTATCTACCTGATGACTATCTTGTCCATGTTACTTAATTGCTGGGAAAATATTATTACACGGTAACAACACCCGCATGTTTACTTGTTATATATTCCTGTTATACCGGTATCCTGTTCCTTGATATTTTATACTCCAGTTATACCGGCACCCTGACTTTCATATGTTGATATTGCTACCGTGACTACTACCGAGTTATCCCAGGAATTAAATAACATGCACATTAAATAATCTTGATAAACTAAAATATGATAACAAACAACTTACACTGGGATTGGGCAGATTGATGGAGGAGACAGCGTCCGTATTTTGGGTGGACCTAGGATTTAGGTTACGCAGCCGAAAGAGGGTTCCACTCCAGGGTTCCCGTGGGGTGACTGACACCCCGTCCTGTTCCTGTTATACATGTTATACATGTACCTGTTCCTGTTTACATGTTCCTGACTACCTTGCGGTAGGTCCTGGTTCAGCGCCAGGAGTCTGGGCCGTGGTCCCGGGTATGCACGGGACCTACCTAAAGCATGGACAATGTCTCCAACCGATCAGTTTCAATAACTGAGGACATCGATTGGCATGTGTGGTAGGCGTAGTATGGGATGCGTCTATTACATGTGACAATTGGTGTTCGCTGACATAATTAATAATAATAAACTGTTAATGCATTGTGACTGACCGTAATCACCTGATTGTATATATATATATATATATATATATATATATATATATATATATATATATCATTATGATAGACACATGATTGTAACCAGGACCAGATTATGTACCAGGTTAGTGATATTGCTAGGATACACCTAGACATCTGTTGTTTGTTACAGTTGTTTTACTTGTCTTGTACCTGTACCCTTATTCTTGCTATTGTTATTCAGTTGCTTATGTATTATGTTATTTGATTATCTTATATCTGCAGTTATTCTAGTTATTGCTTTATGCACCTTATTTATATGCACGAACTCTCCCCTTTACACACACACTCACTAGGTCGCTTTCTGACGACCCTGGATTTGCACGTCCAGATATTGGACGCTTGTTATTTTGTGCAGATGTACGATGAGACTGTACAACCTGCGAGGAACTAGACTCTCTCTCTCTTTGGATTCTGGTATACTTTTCTTTTTTTATTCTTACTATTATTCTTTGATTCGTGTATATCACCCTTGGCTTCTATTCTGTTCCTTATTTCATTCCAGATCATGTGTAGTCTTTACATGTACTATTGCAGTGATCTTTGATTATTATGGTTTAGATTTATAACTTGTTCAGGTTACTTTAGGCTTAGCGCGTATATGTGGGGTATTTTTCTCGCGTATATGCGTCGCCGACTCGTGTCGCGTCTCCGCCCTAGCGTATTTTGAGAAGCGGGGTGTGACAATAAGGAATGAAATATAAACTGATAGCAAAGTATAGAGGATCAGGAAAACTACAAAATCAATAGGAATGAAAAGAAAGACAATAATACCAGAGTGGATAGAGGAAAACTCTTGCTCCTCGCAACATCTCCGGTCTCAATTGAACACCTGATCAAAAACATGAAACATCCAGTAGTTGGACGCGCAAATCCAGTATCGTCAGGAAGTGACCTAATGAGTGTGTAAAAAAAAGGGAGGTGCTTGTGCATATAAACAATATGTACATAATGATAAACAGTACTAAATAAGACATATATAACATATGAAAAATATGAACATAGAGCAATAAAGTGAGTTAATACAGAAATCAAATGTCAAATCAGGTCAGGTGTCTATCACAGTCTATATATATATCATGTGAGAAGAATAAGTCATGTCAGGTGTCTATTAAAACATGTATATATCTATGTTCAGTCTGTAATATCAATATAATATTTCAGTTTTGTTATTAATTATGTCAGCGAACACCAATTGCCACGTGTAATAGACGCATCCCATACGACGCCTATCAAACGTGTCAATCGAAGTCCTATGTTATTGAAATCAGTAGAAGAGACATTGTCCAAGCTTTTGGTGGATTCCGTACATACCCGGAATCACAACCCAATCACCAGGCGCTGAATCAGGTCCTACCGCTAGGTAATTAATAACAATAACAATATGAACAATACGGGGTATCAGTCATCCCCCGGAACCCTGCAGTGGAACCGTATCTTAGCTGCGCAACCTGTATCTTAGGTTCACCCAAAATACAGACGCTGTCTCCTCCATCAATTTTCCCAATCCTGGTGTAAGTTGTCTATTATATTATTATTTAGAACAATCAATATTCATGTTATTTTAATTACTGGGATGATACGATGACAGTAACAATAACAATGTGGACAATATTACCGTGTAAGCAGTAAAATAATGGAATAATACATGTGTTATGGTCTGACAATTTTTTCTCAGTAACTTTCAATAACATGAATACAATAACAAGCCCGGATACTGCTCAATAGATAGTCTCATCTAGAATTGATCAATATCTCATCCATCTGTACTATGATACAATAGTAACTGATCCATCAACCAATTGTCCCAATACAATCATCATGAACATCAAGTATCAATCCATGTCAATGTATCTGTTATGGTAAATCATCACCTCAATAAATCAATAACCAACTATCTCATTCCTGTCAGTTTACTCTAATCCTTTATATTATCAGTATATCAGAGTCTCACATAAACAGTCAGCTATGTCCAATCATATCCTCACCATCGAATAACAGTAAGATCATCAATCAAGATCATCACACGTTCTCACTTATATTCAAGGTCAATCACAATATTCAGCATAAATAATATACAACTCAGGTCCATTCTAAATCTATCTAAGTCCATACATAGTTCCAACATCAAGATAGATTCAGTCTTTAAGTAAAATAGCATCATATTCTATCAGTCCTCAATATTTAAAAAGATTCCTATCTAAATAATCACCAAACAATTGCCTCATAATACTTAACATGAAATATAACACTCATCCATAAACCTAAACTAGGCTAATCAGTAGGTCCAGTCAAGTCACGGTCAAAGATATACCACAAATAATCCTAAATCTGAAATGGTAAATAATTTATAATGAAATAATAGAACAAGAATATTCAGTAACAGGTTATTGAATACATTATATATCCATGTGTTATATTAGTTCATATTAATCCAGTCTACACTCCATAACTCTAAGTCAATCTCCACTCTAATAAGAGTCCAATAATAAATTCAAGCATCAGCAAATCTAATAAATCAAATAATATTATCCATTGATAAAGTGAGTCACCACATCTCAGTTCTAAGATACTAACTCTGCGCGCGCGCGCGCGCGCACACACACATGCATACATACATACATCAACAATATATCAATTTCATTCTCCATCACCAGATCCAGTCTCACCCTAATATAGTTAACTGATCCAATCTATCAATGAAGCAATCTCATTAATTATTTCTCAACTTTATAATTAAATTCTCATCTAGTTATTACTAATAAGGAGGATCAAGACTAATACTCTTCTGCCTAGAAATAAATCGACAATATTGTTGGTAACAGAGTAACGATATATCAATAAAATAATATCAGAGCATCACAATATAACAATGTGACCGGCATGAACAGAATAATGCGGAATAATATATACATGCGCATGAAATATTAAGATAAAACGCTAAAATTGAAATAGACCAATAAACAGACATTTACATGAAATGACGCGGTTTTGGAACCAAATCATCGTCCGGTCTCCACTGTACGAACCAGTACGAATCTCCGGATCATCCCATGGGTCGGTTTTTTAATCGCCAGCGTATCGGGTCTATAACGAACATAAATCCAGATTGGGTCTGGGTCTTCTGTTACCTGGTGAGCGCACGAACAAGTCTGCATCGCTGTAACAAACAACCAACATATATAGCCACACATACACATAAATGTACATGTATACACCCCTATACATATATATACAAGTATATACATACATACACATAATCATGCATACACCCAGGCATACACAATACTCACACACTTATGATCATGCATACATTTATACATACATACACACACACTCTTACATAAACATATACAATAAACATGCACACCTCCATGCACACGTAACACATATCCACAAATGTACCATCACATAATAATTTATGCACACCCAATCATAAATGACACATACATAAATACAAACATAATAACATAAAAATAGAGGGGAAGAGAGGGCACACTCACGGTGTAGGAGAAGACATGGCCGGGAGAAGGCCGCGGCGGAGCTCACTGGAGGAGGAGAAACTCACGACCAGCCATGGAGAGTTCGACGACAGAGGAGGTGGAGGTCGCGAGGATGTCGGGGTGTCGCGAGCTACCGTCGGGGTCTCGCTAGAGAAGAAAGAGGAGGTCGTATGGTGGGTTGGGGTTGCCAGCAAAGGAAGGAGGAGAAAATTAGGTTAGGATTTTAGTTTAGGATTAGATGTTTATATAGGAGACGTTAATTGGTTATGATTATATAGTTAGGATTAAGATAATTTGTGGTTAGAATTAGGAGATAATGAGAGATTAGGTTAGTTAGGATTTTTATTTAATTAAGATAACTATAGAATTTAGTAGTTAGGATACATGAGGATTGGGTTGGTTAAGATTAAGATTTGATGGATAGAATTAGATAGGATTAAATATAGGGAGAGAGAAATAGGGTTAGTGATTAGGTAGTTAAGATATAGAATTACATAGTTAGAATTTAGGATTTAGTTGATAGGATAAGGATTAAAATAGATTAAAAATTAGTTAGGATTTTATTTTGAAATAAAATTAGTTGAGATTGTGATTTTGAAAATAGGATGTAGATTTGAGTATGTTAAAATTAGATATGATTTTTGTTAGGATTTGAATTTGAGATAAAATTAAATTAGATATTGGGTTATAGGTTTTGGTTTGACTTTTGGCTAAAATAAAAGAAAAACGAAAGGAATAGAATGGACTCATGGCATCAGCCAAGGAAAAATAAAGGAAAGATAAGAAATGGATATGGACTAATGGGTAAAGGGATATCATATAGAAATGGATACTTGGGTTTGGATTGGGCTTAGAATAAAGAATAAGAAAATGAAAGAAAAAGAAAGAGAAAAATAGGGGGAAATAAGTGAGCTTGTCTAAGAATAATACACAAAATAAATATCAATAATATTAATAATAACAATAATACACAAAGATATTTAACAATAACAATAATAATAATTACCAATAGTAATAACCATAATAATAATACATAACAACAATAATAATTAACACAAAATACATGCAATAAAAATATTATTATTTATTATTAAATATTATATTTTAAAAATAGAGGTATTACAGTAAGTACATAAAAGTATATCAAACATATAAAAATAAACAAGAAATAGCATGCAAGATATATCAATTAAACAATCCAAAGTATGTATGTCAATTAAGCACAATTAATTTCAAGCTCATAAAGATATAAATAATGTGAGCATGCAAGATATATAAAAACAAGTGAGTAGAGAGATAAGCAATCACAAATACGAAAGAATTATTTCGAGGTTCGAGCTACTTGCTCTATTTTTCTTCCTTCACCGCAATGAAGAATTTTTCCTATAATCGATCTCGCAAGATCACTTGGTGCCGCAACACTTACAAGGTTCCCTTAAGAACTTTTGGACTTGCAAGTCCCTCACTTGTTCCCGTAAGAACAACACACAACGCGAACCCGCAAGCTCGCCGAGGCCGCAACCTCTAACTCTTCGAATACAAGGTAGAACACTTGGTGATCAACCTCATAATCATAAATAAAACTTTTCAACCAAACAAGGATCCTATAGGATAGATTTAGCAATGAAAAGCTCAAGTTTGTGTGAGAAAACTAGATAGATTTGAAAATGAAAAGCTCAATAAAAATCTTTTGAAAACTTAAGAGAAACACTCTTGAAAACTCTCTTTTGATATGAATATGAAACTCTAAAACTTGTTGAGAAAACTCTGTTGAAGTTCAAAAAATAAACCCTAAAAAATCTTGTGAAAAATTTAGACCAAAACCCCCTATTTATAGGCCAAACACAAGCTAAACCATCTTGTCGGTCGACTGAGCGGTCGACCATCAAAAATTAAAAAAATATGACTGTTGGGATTGCCAGTCGACCGGGTGGTCGACGGTTCTTAACATCCAAATACCAAAGCTCTTTGGCGGTCGACCGCTCCGTTGATCGAAACAAACAGAGAGCAAGGAGTCTCTCCCGGTCGACCGACATGCATAACCCTTAGGCATGTGCATATTCAATCTACTGGGCGGTCGACCAGGCTCAACCCAAAACTATATATAAAGTATTTTTAAATATCTTTTTAAATCCAATTAAATTTCAATTAACCTCAATAAATTTCATAAAAATAAGTTCATGTAAATACATTAAAGTACAAATAAGTGTGATAAAAAATCAACACATATTACAAACATGTAAACTTATTTTTGAGATATAAAATATATTTCTTGAAATAAAAATATATTTTTTAACTACTAAACTTGTGAATAGAAAATCATGCTTTTCTAAAACTCATAAATACAAAAAACAAGTTTTCATTCACATTTAAAGCTCAATATATATGGATAATATCCAATACACATATAAAATAATGTAAACTTATTTTTGAGAATATATACTCATAAAAATAACTTTTGATCAAAACAAAACTTAAACTCATTAAAATAAGTTTCTATGAACAAATCAAGCTCTAATATATGTGGTATTCAACACATATTTCAAACTATAAAACTTATTCTTTTGAGATATAAACCTTATTAACACATGATATGAGTTTAAAACACAAAGTATAAAATTTTTTTTACAAAGTGATATAGTTAAACTCAATTTTCTTGAAAACCAAAACATCAAAACTATTGTTTTTGAAAACTAGTATGAAACTTTGGTGTATGTGTGAAAGTGTGTAAGCTTGAGCAATCAAAACTAATATATTCTTTACATAAATCCTAAACTTACAAACTCTTCACTCAAGTCTTCTTTTCCATCTTGACTTGATCCAAACTTAATTCCATCAAGCCAGACCTCTCTTTGAGTATTTGATGTGA
The DNA here is from genome assembly GCA_038442645.1 of Agave tequilana. NCBI lineage: Eukaryota > Viridiplantae > Streptophyta > Magnoliopsida > Asparagales > Asparagaceae > Agave > Agave tequilana. Next base: position 330,867 of record JAVJIF010000806.1, read on the forward strand.
TCTTTAAGTTTGAGCTCTTGAATCAACACGTGCTACCTTTGAAACTTAACTTTGAATCTTTTGTTGAAGTTAAAACCTACTAAGATCTTGATTGAATATCTGAAATTAAAATAACACAAGTCATTAGTACTTATAATAACATGAGTTGATCATAATCAAAACTAGAGTGATGGGTTTTTGAGCCAACATGAACATAGTCAAGAATCTTCTCGGTGCAATGAGTCACGGTACTGAATTTCACCTTGGTCTTTTTTCTGATGACGCAAACTTCACAAAAATTCAACTTGCAGTTTTTGGCACCTTTCAATAAATCTTACTTTGTTAGAGCTTGCAAAGACTTTTCTCCTGTATGTCTGAGTCTCATATGCCAAAGCCAGGTACAATCATCATCTGAATTGATACAAGTCGCTACTTGTCCTGTAACTGTACTACCCTTCAAGTAGTATAGGTTATTGCGTCAGACGCCTTTCAAAATAGCCATCAAGCCTCTAGTCATCTTGAGAATACCATCTCAAACAGATACTTCAAGACCCAATGCTTTCAAGGCACCAATAGAGATAATATTTCTCTTTAACTGAGATACATACTTCACTTCTTTCAGTTCCAGTACCATCACATCAAATATCTTGATAAGGACCATACTTATCCCTTCCATGTTACATGGACGATCATCACCCATGACAATAGAATAACCATCTAACTCCTCAAGCTAAAAAACCAATCCCTATTGGGACATACATGATAGGTAGCTCATATTTCTAATATTCACTTGGAATCACCTGAGTAGCCAATAATAGGAGAGTAGCTGAGAATGAGAATATCATTGAGTCTGAGTCTGATTCACCTGCCTGTGAAATACTACCAGATTGTGTATGACCACTTGTGCGAGATTTGCCTCAATTTTTGACTCTTTCTTCTTATCTTTGATCCTTGGACAATCAACCTTTCAGTGTCCTAACTCTTTGCAGAAGGTGCACTGATTTTTCTTTAGATCTCTGAAATCTGATCTAAAATTTGATCTACCATGATCGCCTTTGCCCTTCTGACTGGAACTTTTGCCTCTTACCATCAACGTTTTTGCTGATATACTCTTGAAAGATTCTTTATCCTTCCTTCTCAATTCTTGGTTAAAAACAGCAAAAGAAACTTCACGATATCCAAGAGATTGTTTACCATTTATTAGGGTGAGGACAAAGGTCTCATAGTCCTCGTCAGGAAGAGAACTCAAAAGAATGAATACCTTGTCCTCCTCCTCGATCGTCACATTCATGTTGGGAAAATCTGCAAGAAGCTTTGTATAGTCATTCATGTGTTCCCTGATCGAGATTCCTTTCTTCAATTGGAAGCGATAAAGTCTTCTCTTCCGGTGCAAGCGATTCTCAATACTCTTTGTTAGGCACTTGCTCTCTAGGATCTCTAATATCTTCCTTACAGAAGTCTTGGTCATCATATGGTACTTCATATCTTAAGTTAAACAAGATCTTATGATGCCATACTCCATCCTATTCAACTTGTCCCAATCCTTTTACAATATCTCCTCCGGCTTTTCTTCCAACCGTAAAGAGTCTTCGAGGTTTGCTGCAGCCAGTGCATCCATTACCTCACATCTTCACAACCCAAAATTGCTCGTGCCGTCAAACTTCACGACATCAATTTTTATCAGAAGCTAACTCATGAATTTCACCAATGATTGACTATCTTAATCTATCTCCTCAGTAGATTTCTCAAAGAAATGCGAAAAAATGATTAGTGAAAAGAAATTTAAATAAAAAAGATCAGATCTTTACCTCCAAACAAGATTACAGACAGTCTCCAAAGTAATTTGCTCCACCCGAATGAAACTTCCCATCGAAACCTGAAAAGCTCTGATACTACTTGTTGGGAGGAACCCACACTAGAGAATTGCAACACACCAGAGACTAATCGTTAATTGCATGAACAAACAAACAAAGTGAAGAAAGTGAGAACACAAATTTAACGAGGTTCGACAATTGCCTACGTTCTCGGGGTAGAAGGGGAGAGAGATCTTATAAATAATCAATTATAAGATACAGTTGTTGGGGACAATGCTCCTCTTTATATAGTTAGAGAATCCACGAAGAAAAAAAACCAACGGATCTGAATTTGGATCAGAAATGAATCCAGAATCCAAATAAAAAACTGCTCAGAACACGCGTCTCGATCGACCGGGCGGTCGACCGGCTCCTTGCTGCGGTCGACCGCTAGGCAAAATGGGAAAAATCTATTCTATGTTAAATCTCAGTCGGTCGACCAACTGTCTACTGCTGCTACTGCCTTCCTCTGTATGGTCGACCGGGCGGTCGACTGCTTTACTTTCTTTATTCATGTGCACGTTCTATGCATGGTCGGTCGACCCGCCTGTCAATTAACCCACTGTCTTCAGTTGCATCTGATCTTCTATCATACACCGTTGAACTCCGATCTCTGCGATATCTCTTCCGATTTTACATTCTCTCCCCACAAAGGAAGCAACCATTTCACTATTTTTGTCATCGAGGTTGTTGAAGATAGTGGCATTAAAAGAGATAAGTGATATTGGATGACCAACAGTAGTAAGCTTATCAACAATATATTTAGCTTGATGAAGAAAAGTAGAGATCGAAGAGTCACCCATTTTTAGATTCTTCAGTTGGACCTGAAGATGAAGAATTCAATACCATCGGAGAAAAAAAAAATAAACTTTGGCTCTAATATCATGTAAATTATAAAGATAAAGAAGAATTTTATGATGAGTCTCACACCTTAAGAGGTTCCATTACTTTTCTTTATGTAGGAGTACATTACATATGATTACAGCAAAATAAGTTGGCCTATCTCATCTCTTTGCTAAGGAGTCACAACTATCTTATACCCATACATGCAAATCATAACTATGAAATTATGATGAGATGTTAGGCTACCTTATCTTAATCACAACAACTTGGATCTCAATAGTTTGGATCTTAACAACTAGATATATTGAATATGGACATCTCTAAAAGGAGCGTTTTCATACCGAGCCAGGTTTGCATGGGTGGGATGGAGGGGAGAATTTGTTGAGGGAGAAAGAGAGAGATAAGAAGAGCCCAGTCATAAGGGAGGGAGATAGAAAAAGAAGAGGAAGAATTTGTAGAGAGAGAGAGAGAGAGAGAGAGAGAGAGAGAGTCTTCACTTGGAGATAACGAGAACGAGAGATGCAACATCTTCTGGGGTTTTTTTCCTTTTGTTTTTTCTTTTCGTTTATTTGTTTTTATATCGAGAGAGTTTAAATTACAACTAAAATATTAAAAAATAAAAAAGATAGGAAATAATAGGTGCTAAAATAAAGAGGGAGGGGGGCATAAATTGTGAAGATTTAGTTGAAACATGTAAATTATTATGATGAATAAAAATTCTTCTAGTTGCCAACCAGTACGCTGTCATTCATTTCTGATGAGCTGGCCCAAATATTCTATGTCCCAGACTGATTCAAGACTTCAATTCTCATTGTCAAGTACATGCACCTTGGCACTTGTAACGTTGTTTAAATAGAGAGCAGGTCTTAAGCTGATCCCCATATCCCATCTAGGTCTAGCTAGCCAGCTACAATGGCCGCCCTTCGCTTGCTCAGCCTAGTGATGGCCATTCTGGCCGTGGCAGCTGCATCGGCGATGGCCGGAAGAGAAGCAGCTGTTGGGCCGACGCCGGTGAAGAAGTTCAGCCGGAGTAGCTTTCCCGCCGGTTTCGTCTTCGGAGCTGCGAGCTCAGCCTACCAGGTTTTTTGCCTCTGTTGCTTTAGGTTTTGTGTGTGGTGTTTCTTGAAAGTCTCCATGCATGCATCAAGATGGCTTTTGGTTATGTCAGGTTGAAGGAGCTGCAAAACAAGGAGGGAGAGGGCCCAGTATATGGGATTATTTCACAGAGAAGCATCCAGGTCCTCTTACTCTTCTTTTTTCTCTTAAGTTGTTTCTTCTCTTAAGGCGTGTTTGGTTGCAAGGAAGTGAGCGGAAGTAAGAAAACTGGAAAGTATAATTGCTCATTTTTGTATCTATCTAAATACTGAAAAAAGAAAATGAGAAAATTATTTTCCTTTTCTCTTTTTCATTTTACACAATCACTTCCTCACTTCTAGGGTGCAGTTAATTTTGTGGTCATGTAAATCTCATTTGTAATAGATGGTAGCTCAAAACTGTCAATTTGTGATCCTGTAAATCTCACTTGGATTCTAATTACAATCTAATTTTATTTTTTTAATTAATTTTATTTTAATATTATTTTGCGGTCAACTTTTGTGATCAACTTTTCCACTTTCACTTTCACATTATCATTCAAACACCGAAAAAGACATAACATTTTTCAAATCACACTTCCCAACAACATACAAACACCAGAAAACTCATTAATCAATTTTCAAGTTTCAAAGAGAACTATTATCGCTTCCTCACTTACACCCTTAACCAAACAGCCTCTTAGTCGGGACTTTAACCTCATAATTCATTTTATTCGACTCTTACCTTCTTACTAGTGAACCAACCTTGTCAAGTCTCACTGGCGTTAATTTTTCTTTCCTCAATATATATATATACATGCATGAACACCACGGAGATTATTTCATTACCAAGTTGGACAAATCCATTCAACTCTTTGACTTGTTTCACTGCACATGCACGTCCTGCAGATCTCAATCCGGTTGCGTAAAAGTTGGACAAACCTTGCTGTATAGAATCAGTCTCGGGCTTATCAACTAGCTACCAAACTCTTTATTTATATTTTTAATTTGTCTACATTTTTCCCCTTCCTCTTCATACATTATATTTTGTTTATTTATCTATTTCTCTCCATCTTTTATCCCCTCTTTGAGACCAGATTGAGTGCATTGTTTTTTTTAGCAAGAACCGTGACGAAAATCTCCGGCGTTTCATTAAAAAAAATTTAACAGAACATTCCAAGAAGCAGGATACAAGTACGTTTCTCACACATAAATTGCATTAAAAAAAAAAAAAAGAAACAGAAAATGAAAGAGAAAAGTAAAAAAGAATAACAGAAGACTCCTCCGCTACACTGACGTTGTGCCTCTCGCATCGCCTCCTCAGATTGAGTGCATTGTTGGTTTGTAGATGGGTGCATGCAAGAAGGGTCTTGAGTTTGAGTTGCTTTCTACAATTTACCGATCGTGACTGAGTTTCGTAAAGTTTGTGTGTTAAAAAATAGTCAAAATTCTTTTAGTTTTATACATATGCTTTTCTCCTCACTTTTTTGTTTCATAGGTTTGTATTTGAACCTGGGACTTTTGCATTCTGTTTCTGTTTTCTTATCACTTTTTTTCATTTTATTAATGAACATTTTCTTATCACTTGAACTAGACCATTTGAGCTCTTTCTTCAATATAGACTTATGATCGAGATAAACTTTATCAAAAGACAACTAAATATTATATTTTTTTGAAGCATAATTGTGTGTTAATTTTATAATCTGATGGATCTAATTCTAGTAAGAAAAGTATAGTAAGATTTATGGCATAGTTACTACTACAATCTTTATGTTGCTGTATTTAAAATTAATAGTTATTTATTTACCTTATATTTTTTTATATATAAATTAATTTTGGGACATTTGTTAAAAAATATTTTTTGGAGGTTTTTTCTCTCCTTTGTAGAAACTATATTTAGATTTCGTACATGGTTTTGGCTGTGAAGAATCGTATCTAAATCCACTTGAGAGCTCTCAGAACTGTTAATTATTTATGTATTCATATTGAAATAGTAATGAATTCATGTTTTCAAATGTTTTGATCTCAATATTTTTTTTTTATCATTTTCTTCTTATTCGATGTGGTCTCCTCGAGACAATTAGTATATTGTTCATTCTTATTTTTTTTCTATGAAGAAACCATGTAGTATTGAAAAAGTAAAATTTGGCAAGGATATATATACAAAATGTATTCTTGACGTGTAGAAACTAAGTTACTAAATTATGAATATTGATGTAAAACCGCAAACTCTTTAAAATTAGAACGGTATACATACAAATACTAGTTTTTAAGGGTAATTAAGAAAAAAAAACTATGTTTAAGAAGGAATCTATGAAATAAACCATTTTATTTATTTATTTTTTATGATGATTGTTGTGTGTTCTGCCCCGGGCCACTAGAGAAACAAAGAAGAAGAAGAAATAATGAAACATGGAAGGGTTACTTAGATAGATACCCCGCAAATCTTTAGTATTTAAAAATGTCGGTCTCAAATATTTGATATTAGCAAATCTACCCCCGAAATCTTCTAGATCTGAATAATTAACCATCCAGCTAGATTTTGAAGAAATAAGGGTGCTTTACTTGTTATGCACTTCTTGTTTCTTCTTTATTGTCCCTGTACGACCTAATTCATATTCTATCAAAATTAAAATTCTTGTCCCTCCTCTCTCTCTCTCTCTCTCTCTCTCTCTCTCTCTCTCTCTCAAATCCCTTAAGTTTAAACCTTCCTCAATGTTTTATTTCAAATCTCACTATAAAAATTTCTTAGAATTTTTCGAAGTTCTTAAGAAGCATGATTTGATGTGTGTCTCTTATGATGACCGAATAAGATAGAATTAATTTGAGAAAGAGGGGTGTGTGTGTGTGTGTGTGATCATTTAAATAAGGAGAATTTAATTACTTTTTTTAAAAAAATAGATAAATTAGTAGAGTCAAATCGACATATTCTCTTTTTACTCTAAAATGAGAGTAGATTTATAATGTCTAGAAGATTTAGTAGGTAAATTTGTAATATTAATGATTTGGAGGGTACACCAAAGATTTAGAGGGTATACATATCTAAATAACCAAATATGAAAATTTTTTAGCACGGTGATTTCAATTCACAATGTTATTACTCTCTAACATTCATCAGCTTTTGATTGAACAGAGAAGATAATGAATGGAAGCAATGGTGATGTTTCCATAGATATGTACCATCGTTACAAGGTCTCTTTATTAATTACAAATTATAATTTTTTTCCCTCTCACTTATACTTGATTTATGCTCATAATCTTTGCACAAAATCTTCCTACTAACAAAATCAATTTGCAGGAAGATATTGGTCTTATGAAGGGCACTGGCATAGATGCATTCAGGTTCTCCATTTCTTGGTCTAGAATTTTACCAAGTAATCCACATTTTATCACTCTCATATATAATATTTGAACTCTTTAATTTTCATAACATACTAATTATTTATACTTAATTAACAGATGGGAACATAAGTGGAGGAATCAACGTAGAAGGCGTCCAATATTACAACAACTTCATCAACGAGCTCTTATCCAAAGGTATTCAGCCATATGTGACCATATTCCACTGGGATCTTCCCCAAGGCCTCGACGACGAGTATGGAGGGTTCCTCAGCTCTCGTGTTGTGTGAGTTGCAGTCACTGCTCTCCAGTTGATCATGTATCAGAAACTTAATTTGCTAACGTGATTTGCTCTTGTTCAATTCAGGGAGGATTTTCGGAACTATGCCGATCTATTGTTCAAGCTGTATGGCGACCGAGTGAAGCACTGGATCACATTCAACGAGCCATTCTCTTTCTGCCAGAGGGGGTATGCAGTCGGAGTATTTGCACCGGGGCGCTGCTCCAAGTTTCTTGGCTGCGCCGCTGGGGACTCAGGCCGCGAGCCTTACATCGCAGGCCATAACTTGTTGCTTGCCCATGCTGCTGCTGTGAAAGTTTACAGAGACAAGTATCAGGTAAGTTAAGAGCATGAACTGTTTTACTTATAATTGGGCTTATTTCAGGACTGTACTGCAGGCATCACAAAATGGAAAGATAGGTATCACTCTAGTCACGCACTGGTTCAGGCCCCATTCTACGTCGAAAGCAGATTATGATGCAGCCACCAGAGCCCTTGATTTCTATTTTGGATGGTGAATATCTTGAAATTTTAACTGCACTGGATCCTACAATAATTTAGAGATACAGAGAACTTTGAAATAATTTTTACAATGTTTTCGCTGAAATTTTAGGTTCATGGATCCCATTGCTACTGGAGACTATCCATTCAACATGAGGGCAATTGTTGGAGATAGATTGCCAAAGTTCACGGCGCAAGAGTCAAAAATGGTCAAGGGATCCTTCGACTTCCTTGGACTGAATTACTATACAACACAATATGCAACAAGTATTTCTTTGCTGACTAAACAAAATGTCACCTTTGACGATGACATACACGCATTTACGTCAGGTAAATTGTAAGACAATAGAGGATTCTGAATAATCTTAAACATTAAGAAATATATCCCTTAAGAATTTGTTAAATAGATTTCAGGTAGACTTTTATTTCCCATATAAAATTATGGTCTATTGAACTTGAATTTTTACTAAACAGGTGTGAGAAATGGCAAACCAATTGGAGCTCCGGTAAGCTCTCTATGACAATATTTCTGTATAAATATTACGACAAATTTTAACAGGTATCACTGTAATAATCTGAACGCGAGAAAAGGAATGTAAATGTGAACAGATTTAAAAATTTTATTTTGCAATAGTTTTTGCACTTATAAAACATATTTGACATTCATTTCAGAGTGGGTCGGATTGGCTTCTGATCTATCCTCAGGGAATTAGGTCACTTGTACTATATATTAAGGAGAAATACAACAACCCAATCATTTACATTACGGAAAATGGTAAGATTGATGTGATATGGAATTTTTGGGTGATTCATATGAACATAATCAGATAACTGATTTCTAATTTTGTAGGTGTCGATACGCTTGTTAATGCATCCTTGCCATTGCAAGAAGTCTTGAAGGATGACATAAGAATCGGATACCACCTTGGTCATCTTTTAAACCTAAACAAAGCTATAAGGTGAGTTTTCCTGTATTCTAACCTCTGACCTCTAGCTTGTAAACTAGTTTTAAACTTCTGGGCATTTGTTCATGGTTGCAGTGAAGGAGCAAATGTCAGAGGATACTTCCCATGGTCAATGTTTGATAGCTTTGAGTGGGATGCTGGCTACACTGTTCGGTTTGGGCTTTACTATGTTGATTTCAACACTTTGAAGCGAATCCCCAAGAAATCAGCGCGTTGGTACCGCAATTTTCTTGGCAAATAAGTAGTCGATGCCAGGATGAAGTTGTGGGATTTGTGAAAGAAAACTAATAAGGCTATGGCCAGTGTGTTTCTTCTTTTTTGTTTCTCCAAGCTCTCCATGATCATGGAAACGTTCTTCTTCCGGAATGGTTTAAAGATCTCGGTTATTGCAACCTTAAGTAAAGAAAATATAGTTGATGTGTTTTTTTTTTTTTTTGAGAAATAAATGGTGAACAAAGATGGCCCTACACGCTTCATTAAAAAGAATTAATGAAAATAATCTAAAGCTAGTACAAGAACCTAAAGTCTCCTGAAAGTACAGAAACTGTGCACACACAGATGGTCGGAGATAGTTAAAAGAACCAAAGAGCAAAGAAAAGAAAAAACTCACACTCCGCGCTTCTCCTCTGACGTTCCTGCTGCTCTAGCCGACTCCTTTGTCAACGCATCCTCTAGTTTCACTCTGACCGGCTCCAGCTCAACCTCCGGGTCACCAGGCCATCCATTGACCATCCTTACATTCCAGCCCATTTGGCCTCGTTCCAGAAATTGTGCCCGCTTCCATGACAGATCCATTCCCCTTTTGCTCCTGTGTGACCTTCAGCCCAAGACGGGTCTAATGCGGGTTGCGTTGAAACCTACAACCCATCACCCCGCCCTCTCGTCCCCCTGCAAAGGTCAGTGAATTTTCAAACATCTACCCCCCCTCGAGACCCTTGCCCCAAATTTGAATTTGAAATAGAGTCGATGCCGCCTCGAGCACCCAACACCTCACAGACAGTAACAGGCTGCAATTCGACGTCGCTGACAACTAGCAGCGCTGTGTTGGCCTCCTTGACTAACGTCAGCTGTAACACCTCGTTCCCAAGATACGTACCCAAGTATGTACCCAGTTTTTCACATGTATTATCTCTATTTTCTATATTTATTATTTAATACTCGACTGTTTTCTCCAGACCCTGAGCCGAGCTCTGGTTCAGACCCAGACTTGAGCCCAGATCCGAACTTGAGCCCAGGAGCCCAGTCCCCTACCTGGCTATTTTATTTTATTTATTTTTCTCTTATTTTTCCAATTTTCATTTTCTTTTTCTTATTTTCTTTTTCCTTTTCCTTTTCCTTTTCCTTTTCTTTCTTTTTTATTTCTCTATCCTTTCTTTCTTCCCAACAGCCCCTAACTCCCCCACCATGGGCTGCCTGCCACTCTCCCCTCTCTTCAATGCCACCTCCCCTCCCCTCCAATCCCCATCACCCTTACCAACTACTCCCACACTCTCTTACTCCCCATCTCTATCTCCTACTCTCACTCTCATTCACTCATTCACTCTCCCCCATACTAACTCCCCCACCTCCTTGCTGTGAGTCACCCCAGCTAGTCAGAACGTCGCCGACCACCCCAGCCCGTCGCCGACCAACTCCCCAGCATCCACCTCCTCTTCTCTCTCCTCTTTGGCCAGCCACCATCACCAACATTGTCACCACTTCCAAGCACTTCCCTCACCACCATCATCTCCACTTTCCTCTTACTCTATTTTCTTCCTTCTCTGACCAACTCCACCATTGTCATCACCTCCACCCATACCAGCCACCATGACACCACCTTCCCTGGCCAACTCCCCTGCCATCCTCTCCCAAAAGCCCCACCACAAAGACCACACCACCACCTGCACCATCCCCATCACCTTCCTCCTCCCTCTCTTCTGCCACGCGCCAGCGCCACTGGTAGTGCCGCCGGCCACCACCAAACCCCCAGGCGACGCCACACCCCTGCAGCTTTCCTTTCTTTCCCCTGAGCTCTCTCCCCCTACCTTCCCTGTCTCTCTGCTTTCTCTATCCCTCTCACACACTCTCCAGCTCTCTTTATTACTCTCGCTCTCCCTCTAATTTATGGTCTCTCTCTCCCCTGGCTCTCGCTCTCTCCATCTGGCTCTTGCTTTCTCTCTCTAACTCACGCCTTTTCTCTTTTTCTATTTAGCTTTCTCTCTAGCTCTCTGTAGTTGTCTTTCTTTCTCTAGCTCACTCTAATTCTCTCTAGTTCTCTTTTTCCCTCTAGCTCTCTCTAGATTTCTCTCTGTCTCTCTCTCCTCTCTAGCTCGCGACACGTGCGTCAAACTCTATCAGAGTTCCAGTCATCCTTGCCCGACCGTGGCCTAGGCGAGTGCTTTTACCTCGCTCCACGCCAGTATTATTAATTGTATCTTGGGTGATTGCTATGTAAATATGTGAATACATATATCAGGGTAGATGAATGTTTGTAATATGTGGGCGAATATTTGCAATAGTGTAGGTGATACTTGTATATGTGCATGTGCTTATACTAACATTTATTTAGGTACTCTTGCCCACTCCTTGCGAGTGTTAGTCTCCGGGCTTTTCCTCAGCCTCTAGGTTATATTCAGCCTCTGGGCTCAGCCTTTGGGCTATACTACAGTCTCTGGGCTTAAACCCTCTGGGTTTCATATGCTCTGCCTGGTAGGCGAGCTTAACGTTCAGAGTTTTATCACTAAACTCACCCGAGCATAGCTATGTCGCGCATTAGCAGGGCGCCCATAAAAATATATCCTCCAAAATTATCGAAGCCACTCTGCTTCTTTTTCAGCCTTATCTAAAGTAATAAATTTCAACTCCATTGTGGAACTGGCTGTGCAAGTTTGTTTGGAGGATTTTGAAGATGTGGTCGTGCCTCCAAGAGTAAAGATGTATCCACTAGTTGATTTCGATTCCTCAGAATCTGCAATCCAATTGGTATTACTATATCCTTCAAGTATAGCTGAATACTTCTCATATCTCAATGCATGCTCCTTAGTATTTACCGATAGATCCATCGGGTTTTAATTTTCTTTTGAAAATTCACTTACTCTCGATTGGTTTACTGCCAAGTGAAAAGTTTATAACTCAAAGTTATGTTGCTTAGGACGAATTTTTTCACTGTTTACAGTTTCTTATAACATTTGTGCTTCTAGGGTAGACAAAAGCTCTTTAAATGTTTGAGTCTCGCTTTCAAGTGCATATGCTGCGAAGTCTGAACCAAAAGATTTTGAGATTCTTGATCTCTGATTCTTTCTTGATTTAACTTTCACATTTACTATTGGTTCACTGGGTCCTTTGTCCCTGAGCGCTGTTTCATGTGTTCTTTTCCTAAAAGTTAAGAACACAGAAGTCTTGTTATCTTTCCGTTTGTACGGAAAGATGTCTTCAAAGAACACAACATCTCTTGATTCGATAATCATGTTTACATGAATATCTGATATTTCTAATTTGTGTACTAAAAATCTATAGGCACTGTTATTCAGGGCGCAGCCTATAAAAATGCAGTCTATTATTTTTTATCCCAACTTAGACTTTCTAGGTAGTGGCATTGATATCTTTACAAGGCACCACCACATTTTGAGGTAACGATAGAAAGGAGGCCTTTCATGTCACAACTCAAATAGTATAAGACTAAGTCCCTTGTGGGTTACCCTGATTTGCGATTAATAGGACTTTTCATACAAGTTCTGCAGTGATCCAGAACATACGAGTAAGGAATTGATCATCTCTTTTAAAGTTTGTTCTTTCTTTCAGCAATTATATTCTGTTGAGGAGTATAAGTTACTGTGATTTGGTAGATTATAACAAAGTTAACACATAACTCACTGAATTCATTTGATTCATATTCTCCATCTCAATCGGATTTTAGAATCTTTACTTTTTTGTTGAGTTGATTCTCAACCTTGGCTTATAAATATACTTATGGCTTCGACTGATCACAATCTTACTATATATCATTTAGTACTCAAGAAAATGTCATACGATAAACTTCTTAGTATTAGCATTATTCACCTTTGGAATAGGAAGAGGAGCAAACATCACAGTATGGTTCGACACTCTTAGTACCCCACTGATACTCTCTTAATTAGTATCAGATATTTTCTGCAATTCGAGTAGGACAGAAGTTAGCAACTTCAATAATAATTGTCTTAAGATTATTTGTCCTGATAATTCAATTCAAGATCAAGATCAGTTGGTCCAATCGATCAGGTCGCTACAAATTAGGTGATTGATTTTTTGTTCAATTGAATATTCCTTAATTACAGAACCACCTATCAAATCTCTTCCTTAGACACCAATCAGACTGGTATTTAGTCAGCCTCATATTAGTAATAAATCAGCAAGATAAATAACTCAACGATAATTTATTTAGCAATAATATTTATTAAAATAAGTATTCTAGCATGAATACTTTATTCAGCATAATTCCTGCAATAAGAACGTTAGTTCAAATAAAGAGAGAATATATTAGAATTCAATAACTCATGCAACCACTGAGTGTTAGCTTAACGGACAAAGTAATAGAATAAAATCATATTTTAGAGTGAGGTACGTATAAAGTGAATCTCCTTAAGATAATTACGTCCCGTCCCCACTACGGTACATATGAGATAATCGACCGGTCTACCAATATACAATATCTTTCACATGTTCTACACAACACTTTACAAAATCACGTACAATCGAATCAAAATTGACATGTACCTTCCATTTGTTCAAAGAACAAAGTAGAAAAAGGAGATAAACCAAAAATCAAAATTCAAACAGACATCTGAAAGAAATTCAATAAAATTTACTTGAACTCATTTATTCTTGTGATTGGTGTTATTCTTAGTTTTTTTAGGTGATTTCTTTTGGAGTAGAATTATGCCCTTTATATGGGAATTCAGAGGAAGCCTTTCGAAATAGACACATCTGTTCTTTCGAAAAAGGCGCAACCACAGACACATTTGTTCAGTTGGAATAAGCGCAACCACTCCAAGCAGACACATCCATTCGGTCAGAACGTGCGCAACAGTTCCGAACAGACACATCCATTCGGTCAGAACGAGCATTGAACAAACATATCCTTTCACTGAACATATACATTCGTATACCATTTTCAATGTGAGATTAAAGAGCTTTCACACCTTTTGGTCTCATTTAGCTCTTCTTTTATGTCAACTTCTAACTTGAATATCTCATTCATTCAGAAACACACTAGTACAGAAAAGACATTTAATGTCGGTTTAAAACCAACGTTATAGCGAAACGATGCCTGACATCTTTGCAGTGGATGTTGTAAGTCTAGACTTACGACGCCAGTTCTAAACCAACGTATTATATAAATGATATCATATTGGTTCATACAAGAACTGACATGGTATGTGAATTTTTTTTAAAAAATTGTTCTCATCCCCACCACGGGGGTCATTCTCGTCACCAGAGTCAAACTCTAACAACTTCCTCTTTAGGTTAATCTCCTATTGAGTCCGAAATGTCCCTAAAGCCAACGTCTATCAATTTTAGTTAGGCCAGATTAGTGAGTGAGGAGATAGTTTGTCGGCTAAGAAAGGGTCATGACTTCCCCACTTTATATTGTTGAAAGGGTTGTGCCCTTAGTTTGTTTTCGTGTAAGTGTGCAAGTATGTAACAAAGAATAAACACTCAAGCAATTTGAATCACACAAAAGTTTTTCCTATACTACATGCAATGCATAAGTACCTCATCTCTAGCGCTTTTTAACAGTAATTTAAAATAAAATGAATTAGACAGATGCCTAAGATGCGAAACATAATCGTTTGTTGATTGATTATAAGCACGAGTTACTATTGAAATTAAAAAACAGTGTGCAGAATAGGTTAACAAGAAAAATAATAACTGCAGAAACTATAGAATTAAAATTCAATCACCCTGCAAAGAAGCAGAGTGATCAGATCTCCCAGAAAGCTGCAGAAACGCAGCTTTTGCCTCTTTTGTGCGGCTGATAGGATTTTCTGGTGCTCTACCTTCTTGGGCAGAGTCACAGGAATTCTATTTATGTCCTGTAATTACTCAATTCCTGTAATCTATCCTGAACATAAAAATGGAGAAGAAAAATTAATCATGTAGTAAATAAAAACAATATCATTCCCTCCCCGACAACGGCGCCAAAATTTTTATTTAGTTTGAACCTGCACAAGAATTGTAAAGTTTTAGAAATTAGAATAGAGAGTGCTAGGTTGCTCAATACTACCGCTATAACAGGTAGCTAAGTTAGTAACATTGGTTAAATCATTGCTTCTTAGTTTTTAAAAAGAAAAGAAAACATTAATGTTAGAAGAAGAGAAGTTAGAAGAAGGTGATGTTGTTGGTGTTTGAAAGTGTATTTAAGCTAAGTTAGAAAGAAAAAAGAATAAAGAAAAAAAGTGTTGGCTTAAAATGTTTTTTTAAACTAAGAAATAAAGAAAGAAAATAAGAAAACTTACTTACCTCTTTAGCACTTGCTTTACCTTTGGTCTGTTGTAGCGACTTACTTTGACTTGAAGGCAATCACAACATAGCATATAGGATCTTTCTTATTCCTAATCGGTCTAACAAAAGAAAGTACAAGCAGAAAAAAAATACTAAACTATTACACGCTTTGGAATAGATATCCATCACCATAAGCCATCAGTTGCACTTGCAAGGGAAAGGCAGATTCGAGGCTATAGGATTCACTTGTATTACAAGCTACCAGAGGAAAGTAAAGCAAAAATAAGAGCAAAGCAAATTTTTGAGTTAAATTGAGAAATGATGAAAGAAAGAAAAGAAGGTGACAATGGTGTCACTCTCAATACAACTCTCTCTTTTAACATGAATCGCTCTCTAACTTAACCTTACAAAGAAACAGAAAATTACATTAGAAAGAAAAATGAAATCCTAAGTTAAAACTACAGAAAAAGCTTAATTTTAACTCTCTGCTGGAGTGGTACCCTTTCTGCCTTTAGAAATTACAATATTCATAGGAGAATTTGGATAAGGGAGAGTATACAAAGATAGGGGAGCAAACGCTCCCCTAACTGTCTCAACAAAGCCGCGCAAACGCAGTTTTTGCTGCATTTGTGCAGCCAAGATCTGGCCATTGGTCCAGATCCAAGGGTGCATGGTCTTTGTGCTCTGATACTCTCTTTTATCTTCAATTGAATTTTTAGTTTTGAGCACTGAATTTGGTGATATCTCCGTTGATCTTCAAGTTAACCAAACGGGTCTATAAAAATTTGAATTTAGCTGGTTTTTATTTGGTGTTATCTTCTCTGATATGCGCTGATCTGCACTTATCTCCTTAAATCTTCTGAATATCTGTTCCAACCTTTGATTTTAAACTCATCTAAATCAGAATTTAAGTGGGTTTTTGAGCTCATTTCTATTCCATCTCCATTAGTAAAGGCATGCACATCATTTAAACAAAAATAAGATTAAAAAGCAGAATTTATTATGAGAATGTGACAATAAATATGCAATATCAGTGATCGATCACTGATCTACTCTTGGAAGCAATAAGCATATCATCAACATATAGTAACAAATAGATATACTCTCCACCTGGTAACTTGTTAGTAACTTGTTGTAATAAACACATGGGTCATATTTACTCCATGTGTACTTGTTGTCGCACATAAAACTATCAAATCACTTATACCATTGCCTCAACGATTGCTTTAGCCCATATAGTGATTTTTAAGTTTGCAAACCAAATTTTCTTTTCCTTTAGCTTTTTATCCCACCAGCTTAGGCATAAATATCTCCTCATCAAGATCACCATGGAGAAAGGCAGTCTTCACATCGAGTTGATCCAGCTTCAAGTCATACTTTGCCACCAATGCCAATAATATAAGAATAGAAGAGTGTTTTACAATATGTGAGAATACTTCATTGTAATCAATATATTCTCTCTGTGCGTAGCTTTTTTGCTATCAACCTGGACTTGTAGTGAATAGTAGCTTCGTCTTGAGATCTTTGCTTCTTTGCATATACTCACTTGCAACCAATGGCATTTTCCTCTTGGACAATTCTGACAATTTCCAAGTGGTGTTATTATGAAGAGAATTCATCTCCTCCAACATGGCTTTCTTCCACATCTCAGATTCAGAACTGATTTCTTCTTCTCTATATATAGTTGGAATAGCATCTTCAATGACTGAGAGTGCAAGGCCACAATTATATTTTTAGTAAGCCATGTGGGTTTCTATGTGTTTCTTCTTCCTCGTTCAACTGTAACAGAATCTTTTACCTGACCCACAACCTATCATTGGTTCTCAGTATCTTTAGTATTCTAGAGTATATGGAGTGGCATCACTCTCCACCTGTTGCGATACCTCCGTGGTCTTCTTACTTTCCACCTGCTGCGAGTCGGTAGGCTTCATCATTGAAGCCTCATCAAAATATAATATCCAGGTCAAAATAATCTTCTTATCTTTCGGGTCACATATTTTATAGCATCAGACGCCACTTTTATATCCCAAAAGCACTCATTTCTTCGCTCTAAAATCCAATTTGTCTTCCTTGACGTGGTAGTAGGCAGAACATCTAAATATCCTAGGCAAGTTATAATCTTGAGCAGTTTCTCCAAATCAAACCTCCATAGGAGTTTTATCTCCTATCAAAGATGAAGGTAACCTATTGATGAGATGGCATACACACATCAATGCCTTAGTCCTAAAGGATTTCGACAATCTTGAGTTTGATAACATATAACGAACCTTCTCCAGTAAGGTCTGATTCATCATCTCGAAAACTCTATCCTATGCGGTGTCTCTCTAACTGTGAAGTGCCTCTCTATGCTCTCATCACGGCATAACTAAAAAAACAGATCACTAGTGTACTCACCCCCATTATCCGAACGGAGTACCTTGATCTTCCTTCCTATATGTTTCTCTATATGCTTCTTTCAATCCACAAACAAATCTAGGACTTCTCCTTTGTGTCTTATGGGGTACACCAATAACGCCTAGAGAGATCATCAACAAATGACTCAAAGTACACACAGATGTCCCCAAACATCTGTGAAAACGTAATCAAGAACCCCCTCTATGCAGTGAATAGCTGTGTCGAACTTCACCTTGATGTTTTTTCCAATGATGCAGTATTCACAAAACCCCAATTTACTGTTTTTTGCACCCTTCAACAATCCATTCTTTGTGAGAATTTGCAAATTCTTTTCACCTATGTGTCTCAATCTCATATGTCATAGACTGGTAGAATCTTCATCTGAACCAACTGAAGTTGCCAGTTACCCTGTAATTATATTACGCTTCAAGTAATAGAGATTGTTATGTCAGACACCCTTCAACACCACTATAGAGCCTTTGAGCATCTTGAGAACTCTGTTTCTGCTAGAAAACTCTAAATCATGTGCCTCCAAAGCTCTAATTGAGATAAGGTTCTTCTTCACATGAGGAACATATCTCACATCTTTCACCTCCCTCAAATCCCATTGAACATCCTGATAAGGATCGTACAAACTCCATCCATACTGCAGGTAGAGTCATCACTCATCTGCACTAAACCACCGTATATATTCTCAAACCTAGCGAATCAATCTCGCTTAGAAAAAATATGGTAGGTAGCGCCCATATTCAATATCCACTCAGAAATATCTGAATAGCAAACTGTAGGAGTAGTGATAGTAAGCAAAACAACTGATGAGTCAGAATCCAAACTATCTACATGTGAACTCTTCATCTGTGCGACATTTGTTTCCGGCTTCGACTAATTCTTCTTGCCTCTGAGCTTCAGACAATCAAGTTTTTAGTGTCCTTCTCTATAAAAAGCACACCGGCTCTTCTTCAAACCAATTCTGAACTTTGATCTCCTACGATCGCTCTTGCCTTTCAGATTAGAACTCCTTCCACTTACAGTCAACAATTCTGTTGATCTGCTATTAAAAGACTCCTTGTCCTTCCGTCTCAATTCATGATTCATAAGACCAGTCGACACTTCATTGTAACTAAAATATTGATTACTATTGATAAGGGTGAGAACGAAAGTCTTATAATCATCATCTAGCAGAGAGCTCAACAGGATGAACAGCTTGTCCTCATCCTTGATCACTTCATCCACGTTAGTAAGGTCTGTAAGAAGCTTTGTGTAGTTATTCATGTGCTCACAAATGAAAGTCCACTTCTTCAACTGGAAGCAGTAAAGCCTCCTCTTGAGATGCAAGCAGTTCTAAATGCTTTTCGTCATATACTTGCTCTCTAGTCCCAAATCCTCCTTGTAAAAGCTTAGTATCACATGATACTTCAGATCTTGTGTCAGACAAGATCTGATGAAGCCACACGCCGTCCTATTCATCTTTTCCCAATCTTTCTCCGAGATCTCCTTTGATTTCTTGTCATACAGAAAAGAGTCTTCCAAATTTGATGCGATCAACGCATCTATCACCTTACATCTTCACATACTAAGATTGTTCGTGCCATCTAGCGTAACTACATCAATCTTAAATTGGTGAATATTCATGTTCTTCACTGTGATTGATTGACTTTAAACATATTCTCCAGAGAACCAAAATACTACTATGAAAACTTGTCAGTGAAAATAGATCCAAATAGACAAAGGTCGGATCTTTACCTCCAAAAGAAACCCTAAATTGCATTTCTCCATTGATCTCAACGAACCTGGAAACTTTGATACCACTTTTTACGCCCTCTGAAGATTCAGAGAGGATGCTGAGATCAATCACACATGTACGAACAACAAACAAAACATAGAACACAAAATTTAACAAAATTTGGCAAGTTCTACGTCCTCGGGGTAAGAGAGAGAGAGAGATCTTATTAATCAAATCATCAATTTAGGTTATAAAAAAGAGTACAACGCCCCTCAATATATAGACAAAAAACTAATTAAAAAAAATAAAAACTCTAAAGTCGGATCAGAAATAAAATCAGAATCATGAAAGGAAACTAGCATAACCGTTGTGCGGCGACCGCTAGTTGTGCAGCCGCAAATTTCTGCGTTCTGGACGATCGACCGGGCAGTCAACCTCAAGCAGATGTGTGCCTGCTTCCTCTCTGTTGGTCACCTCAAGCTCCTCTCTGTTGGTCACCTCAAACAGAAGTGCGCCTGCTTCCTCTCTGTTGGTCAGACGACCAACAGTGGCATGTCTCTACTGCTGTGCATATCGGTCGACCAGACGATCGACCGACCTTCTTCTCTTCTACTCCTGTGCACATCAGTCAGCCAGGTGACCGACCGATGTGGTGTCTGCTCCAATGTGTCCAAGGAGTTTAAAAACTCAAATCCTTGATTTTGATCCTCTCTCTCTCCCCCCACATATTTTGCTATTACTTTGTTTCTTTTATCGGATCCATGCGTATTTTATCTGTTCTGGGGATTATTTTGTCAAAATTCTCTTTAATGAAAAGCGCGCGGTACCATTAAAACCGAAGTATCGTGTTGCTTCATGAAAAAACTGTTCATTCATGTATTTTATATCACTGCAAAACTACTGTTGGGACAGGAGAAACTCCCACTTGATCAGAGTCACGCAGCCTCGAGTGTCAATCTCTGTTTCCACTCAAGGATAAGTTGACCAGTTCATTTCTAGAAACATCAAATGGTCATAGTGCTCTCAGTAGAAATCCACACTCCAAATTGTTGCAAGATACGAAAGTTGTGGACACAACCAATCACATCTGATGATGGCCCATGGCCACTTCCATTTGCCTCTCCGTTACTCCCACATCAATCTGTATAACTGTCTCCATATGACATGAGCATTTTCTTTTTTGAGAAAAAAGATCGTGAGTCTAAGAAAGCCTCTTAGTGTTTCATTACTAAGTACTTGACAAAATAATTTCTAAAACTAGATGGGAAAAAATCTAAAAATACAAAATTAGTCTATTCGGAAAAGGAAAAAAAAACTCTATCAGTGGGTCGCCTTACTTCTAGACGTCACGATGATGCTTTCTCGTTGCATTCCGATCCCTACGCGACCTTGCAAGCGATGTTTAGCTTCCGACCAACCCGAACCGTTCTCCTCACTCCATCCTCATATGTTTTCAGCGCCCCTATTGTCACCCTCCTCTGGCGCCTCGAGCACCACAGTCACCACAGCCACCTCGATCCGTCTAGCTCATCTCTGACGGTAACCCTCCACCTCTCTCTATCCTCATAGATCCTCACCCTCATAAAAGAATACTCCTCTCAAAGAAGAAACTCCTATTCAGCTCGTCGATTTTTTGCAGATCGTAACACCTCTCTTCTTCTTAGTCTTCTGCCCACCCTGTCTACGAGGGGTGAGACTTTCCCATAAAATTTTCAAATTCGCCCTGAAAGTACCCTTAGTAGTCTCTGTCCCACTTGTTCAAAAGAAACTCATCCATCACTTTATTCTCTCTTTCTTCTACGTTGCACAATGTGAGTGGAAGACACAATTTAGTGCCAAATAATTTTGTTCCTTGTTATGCTTCACATTGTAAGTATATTATATAATATACAGGAGGTGAGAGGGGGGCAAAGTGCCAAGAGAGCCAGAATGGAGTTTCAGAGGTCTTCTCTTCTGTTCACTGGCATTCTCATGTTAATCACTCATGCATCACTTGCCAGTGGTGATGGGACGGAGCTCAACCGGAGCAGTTTTCCGGCAGCGTTCGTCTTCGGGACAGCGTCGTCGGCTTACCAGGTAAGTGAGGTTGCTGAGAAGAGCTTGCAGAAACTGGTTAGATGAGGTTCTTGATGTTGTTGGCCAGTTACATGTATATGTACATGTTTGTAGTATGAAGGAGCATCAAGAGGAGGAGGAAGAGGGCCAAGCATTTGGGACACTTTCACCCATCAACACCCAGGTTTCATTTCTCTCGTATATGACTTCTCCTTTTTCCTATCTTTTCAGTTTGATGTTTATAATTTTTCTACCTCATTCATAAAGTTAAAAACTTGTATTACTAACTCAAAGATGTCAGAAGTTGTCAATAATACTAGCTAGCTATTGCAGGAAAACGAAAAGGGTGGTTTTTGCATCAGACATCTCTATATCAATTTCTTTTAACTCGTGAGGAATTTTCATTCTGAAATGATATCCCAACTTTAAATTAAAATAAATGCAATAAAGAACAAATGAAATGCTTCACAAATTTACATGCATCAAGTGAGAAGACAACTAACATTTATCTCATGAGTTTATTATAAAATATTGATTGAGTAATGCAGTGTAAACCTCTTAGAACATAAAATTATCATTAACCATCATTATTGACCTGTCTCCTCCTTGTCCCTATGAGGGAGTTAGCTAGCTCTTACTCTTCAAAATCAAAAGCAATAAGTCTAAATCCTTGCACCTCTGACTAAGCAAATCATAATCCCTACTCTTATGAGTAATTATGAAATTAATTATCATTTTTCCCCTGAAAAAAAATGGAGTAATCATTTATTAATTCCACCTTTGAGTAGTCTTTCAAAAATCACTAACTTATACGCCTTTACTCTTCTAGTCAAACAAAATCTTAGTTAAAAAAGTGATAGATTCAACACTGATCGAGCTAAAAGAAACAATCTTTATTTCACGTGAAGGCTTCCTTTTTCTTTCATTCTTAATTATGCATCTTAACCTTTTAGTTAACTTTTGTGGAAATAATTAGTGAAAGCTTTTTTAACCTTTTAGTTAACTTTTGCGGAGATTATTATAGAAAGAGGTCACAATTAATTATACAATTATCATAATCAACTCGCATGTATGGACTTTAAAAAAAAAGGCACATGTCCCAAAGACACGAGAGAGACACAACACTGATACCCTTGTTTTTTTAAGAAAAAACAGTGAATTCATTTGGTTCTCCGTGCTTTATTAAAAAATATATAATAAAAAAAGTTAGTAGGGTTGTCCGGCCGAGGATGGTTGATCTTTAGGGGGACGGTCGGCGGTGATCAGATTTCATGTCGCAGCGGAGGTAGTGGGGCATGCCTCGATTGAGGTGGTGGGGGATCTGGTCGCGAGATGACCAGATAGTATGTCGTGTCAGCAATGAACGACGAAGGGTCGGCAGGTGCTAAGCTGCAGATGCCGCAAATGCGGTGAAGGGGAATACCACGACTTTGGTGGTGAGAAATCCAGTCACAGGTTAACCGGATATGAGCTGCAAATGTGAGCGTTTGTGAAGAGTTCGACGAAGACGGAGAACGTGAGGATGGTTGCGGTGCTCGCGGCGGTAGAGGAGGGCGGCAATAGGAGCGCTGAAGACATATGAGGATGGAGTAAGGAGGACGGTTCGAGTTGGTCGAAAATTAAGCATCGCTTGCAAGGTCGCGTAGGGCCAGGATGCAACGCGGAAGCATCATCATGACATCTGGAAGTAAAGCGACCCACTGTTGGAGTTTTTCTTTTTTTGAGTGGATCAATTTTGTATTTTTACATCTTTGTTCCCTCTAGATTGTTTCGTTAAGTACTTATTAATGAAACGCCGAGAGGCTTTCTTCGCCTCATGGTCTTTTTCTCAACAAAAAAAAAAATCTGACGCCACAAAATTTTCATCTGACACCACGAAATTTTCTAAAAGGTTTAATGGTTTATCTTATCTTCTATTCGACTCAAAGAAATTAGATTAAGGACTCTATTTAAAAAATATCATGTTGATTTGAGAAGAAAAACACGATAATTTTTATTTGGAGAAGAAGGAGGATCCGAAAATAAAATTTTTATTCAGACTTTTCTTCTCTTTCTTCTCAATTACAACTTATCCCTCTTTTCCTATTTCTCTCGATTTTTCTTTTTTTCCTTTATTTTTCTTCGTTGCAAAATATAGACTATATCGCTCTTTTTATAGGTAAAAATACTGTTACACCCCGCCCCCACCTGTACGGAGACGTTACTGCGACATATATACACAGGGCAGAAATACTCTCACTTGTATACGCTAAGCATCAGTACAGGTAAGAATTAGAGTACGGAAGCACATGATATTATACATTCCAACAGAAAAAATGCAAATACAAAGTTATCACAGACTGTGATCAATATTTACAAGAATATTACATCACAAAAGGCACAAAGGTATGATTTATAATAAATGTACAATACAAAAGATGCTCATGAGTTTGAAGGAGGAATCTCCCGAGCCGGACGAGAGAGGGCTAGTCTGGATGGATCTAATATTGGGCTGCTTGCTCCTCGAAATAAGCCTGGCCCTCAGCAGTGGGATCCGCCTCAGTCCAAGCTCCAGGATCTGGACATGCAAGCCTAAGGATTGTCAGAAAGCAACCCAACGAGTACGTAGAATAATGTCAAGTGGCATACACAAACGCATGTGTACAAGATCAAGTGTTGTGGTTTAGGCAAGCAACACAGAATAACCCCAAGATAACACATAAGGAACCAAAACAAGAGTTCTATAGAATGTCATCCAGTTATTAGGTGGTTGTTGTTGTTGTTGTTGTTGTTATAACTCGATTGATTCATAGGTTTAGGTATGTGACCCAATGTCTCAGCACGCATGCATCTACTTATGAATAAGACAAGTTCTGTTATTGGGAAGCAATGTGGTATCAACAAACTATATTTACAGTGGGTCCCGTGCATATCCGGGACTACGACCCAGGATTGTTTCAGTACTGACCTGGAACCTGCCGCTAGGTAAATAGAAATGGGTCTTATTGTATGTCCAGTCAGGAATGTAACAGGAGTAGGGGCGTCAGTACATCCCACCATAACATCTGGAGGCCCACAGGTAGAATCAAAATTTTAGTTGCACAATATTTCCTATGCCGCTGTAAATACGACACAAATTGATATCCATCAGTTTTCCACATCCCCATATAAGTTGTCTGATTATAACAGATTGGTTATGATTATCAGTTTACGGGGAATAACAGGAGTATTAATCAGAAGGAACATGCAGGAGTAATATAGTAGTAACAAGAGGAACATGCATGTATAATACAGGAGTATAAGATGGCAGGAGTATAACATGATGATATTGACAAGTCCATATAAAAGACATAATCAAGTAACAGGCAAGTAACCGGTCAAGTAACTTGTGATCAGGTGATAATATGCAGGTGTCAAGTGGAGTACAACAACTCAAGCAGTACAAGCAAACAAAGAGTTACAACATCAATAAGTAACCAATCACGCTAGCTAGTTCAGAAAAACAGAGTAAAAAAATATTTTAGATTCTTCACAACTATAATTATAATAATAATATATTAGCTATTAAATAGCTATGCGGAGTTGAGTAAAGCAGGAGCATATCTAGAGATAGCAATTTAATAGCTATTGCACAATCAAGCGAAGCTAAGTAAGGCTGGAGTGAAACTAGTGTACAGCGTTAGACGCCATCACGCTCGGTGTGGTTACAGCTCAGGCACAGTTAAACGCAGACGGCAATGCGAGCGTATGAATGCTATGTTATCGCACGTGACGAAACCGCAACCTAGAGGCTGAGTAGAGAGCTCGGACGCTAAATGTAACCCAGAAGCTGGGTAGAAAGCCCGGAGACTAAACGCAACCCGAAGGTTGGATAGAAAGTCCGAAGGCTAAATGCAACCTGAAGGCTAGGCATGTACCTGCAGAAGTGTTAGTACCAAACACGTATGATAATAAGACAGTAATAGAAAGATATCACATGCAGTATATATGTACAGGTATTAAAGTACACTACTATATGCATTCGTTACAGATCTACTACTTATACAATCCTAAGCACTTGACCACATACAAATATATAGGTATACAATCCAATACAAAATACAAGCAACCCCAGATACATAATACAGTACATGTCTAATATACATCACACAAGCCCAATACAAAATATGGTTTACAACCGAAGTCCAAGAGAGTACTTGTCAAAATCCACGAAATACGCTGCGAAATCTGAGAACTTCGAGAATACAACACGCGTATTCATCTTTCCCTTGGTGCAATAAGAGTATTCAGCTTTCTCTTAAATCTAGACTCTTAAATCTAGACCTAGATTACAAGAGTATTACTTTCTCTCTATACACATTCATCTTGCTCCTCTCTTTCTTGACTTCCTTGGTATTTTCACCTTTTTCTCCACACTTTACAATGCTATGTTACAACCTTTATTTATAGAATTTTCTCAAAAAACCCTTTATTTATAGGATTTTACAAACCAACTCTAATTTGGACTGTGAGATGATCTTGGTCATTGGATGCTTGAAGATTCTTGATTAATCCTATTTGGAGTTGATCTCCTTAATTTAAAAGAATTCTAAATCCTTCAATCTTTAAAAATAAACTTTCAATGAATAGAATCTGAATCCTATTCGTACTCTTTCAGAAAATGAAACTTGTAAGCGCCTGAAAAGAAAACTGCTCCACCTTGATCTACATCTTCCGCTTCAAGTCATCTTCTTCTCCAATTCAATTGAATTTTCTTGGACCATTATCTTCTCTTGAAAACAAGGCAGAATCCTAGCAATCTTCATCTTGACTTGATTTTCAAGCCTTTAGTAAAACATCTTGAGATTTTAGATTACTACCTTAATTTTTTGCTTGGTTAACCGTACCGTGAAACATTTAACTCTTACCCTCTCTCCCTGGGGCCTTTTGCCGATTTACCATCATGGCTTGGGCTATCTCGAACTTCGCTCTAATGCACCTTTTCTCCTTCCCGCAATACTTTGATCCAGTTCACGACCCGCTGCAGTCTTCCTTGAAGCTCCATCTCGCGATGAGTTTCTTTCTAAGCTTATCCTTGAAACTCCACCTATAACTAAGTTTCGTTCTTTCATCTTGTATAACCCTCTATACTCTCTCCTTCTAAGATTCTCTGTCTTCTTGGCAACTATAGCGATGCCTTATTGCACTTGGATCCGGCATCCTTCTTCATCGAGCACCCTTATAGATATTAGATTGTACTGTGACTCTTAGACATACCAGATCACCTTCAGAATACGCACCGTCCAATCTCTTTTTGTAACCTTGACTTTCTCAATGCCAATGACCTCGCAAGCTGAGCCATTCACCATCTTGACAGTCCCTTCCTCTTTGCAACCAAGGAGTTATTGAACAGCTCCTTTTGGGAACATATATGAACCGTACTACCTGAATCAAATATTCAGCCTTTACCTTGAGAAGTGTTATCTTCAACATAAGAAGTCATTAATACTTTAGTGTCATCATTACTTACATTAGCTGCCTTCGCAGCTTGCCCCTTCTTCTTCAGTTATTCTTACTGATGCTTACAGTCATTCTTCAAATGACCTTCCATGTGATAAAAGTGACACGCCTTCGATGAGCCCGAACCTTTCTTTCCTTCTCCTCTTCCTTTCCTTCCTGTGATCACCAAACCCGATCCTTCTTGCTCCTCTTGATTTGACTTTTTTCTTGATTTCATTAGATAAGAGAGTTGACGTGACCTCCTCTAAGATATGAGTTTCCTTACCATAGAGTATGGTGGTGACAGTATGACCGTATGACTGTGAAAGCGAACTGAGAAGTATCAACGCCTTGTCCTCCTTGTCTATCTTGACATCAACAGTTAGAAGTACACTGGTGACCTTGTTGAAAACGTTTAGATGTAAGAATTAAATAAACTTAATGCGGATTAACAGCCATGGATCTAGAATCAATCATCTCAAGAATTGAAAACATAATCCAAAACACATATACTTAAATTCTCATACCTGAAGCCATTGATGACTGAGGAAGATGAATGGATGAAGACCTTGATCCTTTCTTGAATCCTGCAATAGTTTTAATCTACAATGATCCTCTTCTCTCTTTCCTTCTCTTATCACAAACCCTAATGTCTCAAAAATTGATGGAGCCCTCAAAACAAGGGAGGAAGTTTGTGTTCCTTCACAGGATGAGAGAAGTGGGTCTCATTTGCAAGTAATCACCCATGATAAAACCACCCATCATAGTTCCTTCATACCCCAGATGATTATTAAAACTTTACACAAATGTCACTTTAATATGGGCATCTATTATATCAGTTAACTTTAATTAGGAATCCAATGTTAATTAACCAAGGTTATTGGGCCACCTTAATGTGAGATTAACATTCTCCCATTTGGACCATTAACCGATTAGGTTAAAACTTTAGAAAACAAATAAAAGAAAAGACTCATTTTCAAAAACATTATGAATCCATTGGATTCCATACTGAAAAACCTTGACACGTGATCACGAATTTTAAAAACAACAACTGATAAGCCCAAATATGAAATACTGTAATACTGCGATTAGCTTGGACCACCAATGCGAGTCATAGCGGTTATACAACATCCACGTCATACTCCCTTCTATGTACCACAACATTGATAACCCTTACTAATTGAGTCCATAACCAAAATGACCCCTATAATTGTCTTGTTAAGACATTTCCTGTTTAACAAACATCCATACATAATATGTGCACACATAATTGGATAACAGGAAATACAGAAACAAACTTTTATTTGCGCAATATTGTCAATTTTACAAGTACCAAAACATACATTTACAGATTGCCCAAAAGATCCATTCTTACAACATGTTCCTTGAATGTCTTTGGAGGCAATCCCTTTGTCATTGGATCAGCAACCATTAAAGTGGTACTTATACTTACAATTGACACTTTCTGTTTCTGAACTCTTTCTCTAACCACCAAGTACTTAAGTTCCATGTGTCTGGAACCATTAGAGTACTTTCCATTCTTAGAGAAGAAAACGGCTGCTGTATTGTCACAATATATCTTCAGCGGCCTGGCAATAGAGTCAACTACATCAAGTGCTGAGATAAAATTCCTTAACCATAATGCATGATTTGTGGCCTCAAAACAAGCTATGAACTCAGCCTCCATCGTGGATGAAGCAGTGATAGACTGCTTTACACTCTTCCACGAGATTGCCCCACTTGCTAGCAAGAAATGAAACCTGAAGTAGACTTCCTGCTATTTGGGCAACCAGCAAAATCTGAGTCCGAATAGCCGATCACCTCCAACTGATCTGATCTCCTATATGTGAGCATATGGTCCTTCGTCCCTTGAAGATACCGCATAACCTTCTTAGCTAATTTCCAGTGCTCCATTCCTGGATTGCTCTGGTATCTTCCCAGCATCCCTACAGCAAAACTGATATCTGGCCTGGTACAAGTATGTGCATACATCAAGCTCCCAACAGCTGACGCATACGAAACTTTCTGCATTTGACCCTTTTCTAAGTCATTTCTGGGACACTGGCTTTTACTTAATGTGTCACCCTTCTGAATGGGTGCAGGACTGACTGAACACAACTCCATATGAAATCTTTTCAAGACTCGATTGATATAACCTTTCTGAGATAGTCCTAGCAATCCTCGAGATCTATCCCTGAAGATC
Source organism: Agave tequilana (assembly GCA_038442645.1). Lineage (NCBI taxonomy): Eukaryota > Viridiplantae > Streptophyta > Magnoliopsida > Asparagales > Asparagaceae > Agave > Agave tequilana. Next base: position 359,991 of record JAVJIF010000806.1, read on the forward strand.
TCTATGCCAATGACATAAGCTGCCTCACCCATATCAACCATCTGAAAGTTCTTGGTAAGATAACCTTTAGTTTCATACAGCAAACCAATATCACTACTGGCTAACAAGATATCATCCACATACAGAACCAAAAATATAAACTTGCTCCCACTGATCTTTAGATATATACACTGATCAACAGTGTTTTCTGTAAATCCGAAAGAGGTAATGATATCATTAAACTTTATATACCATTGCCTGGAAGCTTGTTTAAGTCCGTATATAGATTTCTTTAATTTGCAAGCCAAGTGTTCTTTTCCTTTCTTTGCGAACCCTTCAAGTTGCTCCATGTAAATTTTCTCATCCAAATCTCTATTTAGAAAAGCAGTTTTCACATCCATTTGATGTAACTCCAAATCATAATGAGTTACAAGTGCCATAATGATTCTAAGAGAGTCCTTCTTTGATACTGGAGAGAAGGTTTCTCTATAATCAATGCCTTCCTTCTGAGTGAAACCTTTAGCCACAAGTCTGGCCTTATATCGTTCGACATTGCCTTTAGAGTCGCGCTTGGTCTTAAAGACCCATTTACACCCGACTTTCTTACAGTGATCAGGCAATTCGACGAGATCCCAGACTTTATTTTGGTCCATGATTTCAACTCATCATTCATAGCATCAACCCATTTACTAGAATCATTGCATTTTATGGCTTGTGAAAATGAAACTGGATCTTTATTTATCCCAATATCATAATCAGATTCCTGTAGATACACCACATAATCATCTGAAATGGCATATCTTCTTTCCCTTTGAGATCTTCTCAAAGCTGCCGGTTGTGGTGGTTCTACTACATTTTCAATGGCAATATCCTCATGGAGTGGTGAACCAATATCATTATGTTGTTCTGGTATCTCAGCTTGATGATCAAGCTGAGGGACAACAATTTCTCTTGAAGGAAAGGAAATTGGGATATTTACCCTTATCACTTCAAGATCTACCTTTCTTGGTTCATCACTCCCACTAATTTTGCCATTTTCAAGGAATCTGGCATTACCAGTTTCAACTATTCTTGTACTATGGTTAGGGCAATAAAATTTGTACCCCTTAGACTTATCTGGATAACCAATGAAATACCCAGATATTGTCCTTGAGTCTAATTTCTTTTCTTGTGGATTATATATTCTAGCCTCTGCTGGACAACCCCAAACATGTAAATGTCTTAAACTGGGTTTCCTACCAGTTCACAACTCGAAAGGAGTTGTTGGGACTGCCTTACTAGGAACCCTATTCAAGATATACATAGCAGTCTTTAAGTCTTCATTCCACAATGAATTAGGTACATTAGAGAAGCTCATCATGCTCCTAACCATATCCATAAGAGTTCGGTTTCGCCTTTCAGCAACACCATTCTGCTGAGGCGTACCTGGCATTATGTATTGAGCACAAATACCATGCTTTTCTAGAAATTTGGCAAATGGGCCAGGATGTTGTCCTGACTCATCATATCTACCATAAAATTCACCACCTCGATCTGATCTTATGATTTTAACTTTTCTATCTAATTGTCTCTCGACCTCTGTAATGAACACCTCAAGGATGTCAACGGCCTGAGACTTTTCATGAATTAGATATACATAACCATAACGTGACAGATCATCTATAAAGGTAATGAAATATCTCTCTCCCGTAAAACATGGAATGGAGAGTGGTCCGCAAATATCTGTATGAATTATTTCAAGGAGTTCTTTACTTCTTGTGGCACGTTTCTTAGTGTGTTTGGTTTGCTTTCCTTTTATGCAATCCATACACACACTAAAATCAGTGAAGTCTAGGTTATCCAAAATCTCATTCTTCACCAATCTTTCAATTCTATCCCTGGAGATATGCCCCAGTCGTCTATGCCACAAGATAGAGGAATTTTCATTAATTAAGCCACGTTTAATACCAACATTCGAATGCAGAGATAAAAGAGATTGTGCAAACTCATCATCCAATGAAATTTTATATAAACCATCACATAAAATTCCATGTCCAACCGGCATTGAATTATACATTAAACTGAGTTTTCCACAACTGAATAAAACAGAATATCCAAAAACATCTAATTTGGATAATGACATTAAGTTCCTAGAAATCGAAGGTACATAAAAAGTATCTTCAAGATTCATCTGATGACCCGTCTCTAAGAGTAGTCGGTAAGTACCAACAGCCTCGACCTCCACTTTGAGACGGTTCCCCATGAAGACAAATCTCTCACTTTCCTTCGGTTTCCGGGTTGTAAGGAATCCCTGCATTGAATTAGTTATGTGAGTTGTGGCTCCAGAGTCAATCCACTAAGTATTAGAAGGTACTTCAGCAAGATTTGATTCATAACATACAAAAGAAAGATTTATACCTTTCTTTTCGAACCAAACTTTCCTCTTGTTGCAGTCCTTCTTCACATGTCCTTTTCTGCCATAGAAGTAGCATTTGACAGTGAAAGCCTTTCCATGACCTTGGCTACTTTTCCCATGATCATGCCCTTTCTTTGATGGAAATCTCTTACCTCTTTCATATTTACCTTTCTTATGGATACCTCCTTGAGTTACTGCCAATGCTGAGTGATGCCCTTCTTGCCTCAGTCTCACTTCCTCTTGTACACACATACCAGTCAGCTCATTCAAATTTCACTTATCTTTATGAGTGTTGTGGTGAATCTTGAATGGCCCAAACTGAGGAGGAAGTGAGTTGAGGATGAACTGTACCAAGAAGGATTCATCCACTTTCATACCCAGTGATCCTAACTTAGCAGCCTTATCAGTCATGTTAAGGATGTGTTGTTGAACTCATCTATTACCATCATATTTCATGGTAGTCAGTTCAGCCATAAGGGTGCCAGCTAATGACTTATCTGCAGACTTAAATCGGTCTCTTACAGCAGATAAAAGTTCAGATGCACTAGTAGTATGTGGGAGTGAAGTCTTGATGTTATTGGCTATGGTCATCTTTATGAACATGAAACTGAGTCTATTCGACTTTTCCCAAGCTTTGGCATGGCTAACCTGCTCTGCTGTGCTTTCAGCAGTCACTTCATCAGGTTTCTCAACTATTAGAGCCATGTCTAGGTCCAGAACACCCAGTGTAAATTGTACATGTTCAAACCACTCGGAGAAGTTTGTACCATCCAGGGCTGGAATGCTAGTGGCATGAGTGTGAAGGGAAGTGGGGACGTTCACTGAAACATAATAGGACATTGCTCACATTAGGCCACGAATCAATACAAAGTTTTAAATTTAATTAAGATGAAATATTGATATCACTTTGATTTCTCCTTTGGCGAAACCTAAGCATATCTAGTGTTCACTCTTTAGGTGAGACTCTTTTATCACCTATGTAGGTCTAATATAATTTATGCTACTTAGACAGTAAGTCATGTTACATTTGGGTATCCACTTCTACACCACTAAGTTGCATAAATTACACTACCCTACCCCGGTTCATAATTATTTGAAAGAGACTTTCCTTTGGGCCAGTCCCAATCTCCTAACTAGAACCGCCATCGAGAGTATTATTGTCTTTAATGTCACTTACATTGACAAGTCTTTTATGTAGTTGTATATTCATAAGGCTTACTAACATAGGTCACTTTGGCAACTACTAAATCAATAAACCATATGAATACAAAACTAACCAATAATATTCTCTAATCTTTTATTTGAGTAATCCCTTAATACTCTAATTCATTACTTGACCAACATCAATCAATATTAACACCATAACTTAAATGTGTAATATACATTTATGATTGAAAATAGACCAACATTAGTCGACTGATCTAGGAACTACTAGTCGACTTGGAACAATATAAGTCGACTATAGTGGAAGTCCCAGTCGACTAAGGTCAAGTCCAGTCGACTTGAGGTCAAGTCAAGTCGACTAACTATTATCAAGTCTAGTCGACTAGGCCCAAATAATAAGTCGACTATACTTAATATTAGTCGACTACACAAAATTATAAGTCGACTCCTGAAGTCAACAGAGACCTCTTAACTTTCGGGTCACTCTGTTAGTCGACTTGGGCAAATTGATTAGTCGACTATACCCTAATTAGTCGACTACTCAAAATGTCAACTAAATTTCAAGTCGACTACTGTATCGAAACAGAGACTTTTAACTTTCTGGAAAAGGGAATTAGTCGACTAGTGTTACGGGCTAGTCGACTAATAATCGACGAAGCAGTTATCAAAGGCAGTTCCTGCTTAATCGATTTAATCCAAAATTAGGGAAAAATTAGGGTTTCTAATTCCTGAATTTTGATCCCAATTGATTGTACAATTAGAGAAGTATGAACAGGATATTAGGGTTATGTAATCCTCTACTAATTCTACAATTAAAGGATCAAAAAATTGATTTCTATGAATTGTCAATCAAAAACCCTAATTTACCATAATCCTTAATCCAAGATGTATTGATTCTAAACACGGCTCTGATACCAAATGTAAGAATTAAAATAAACTTAATGTGGATTAACAGCCATGGATCTAGAATCAATCATCTCAAGAATTGAAAACATAATCCAAAACACATATACTTAAATTCTCATACCTGAAGCCATTGATGACTGAGGAAGATGAATGGATGAAGACCTTGATCCTTTCTTGAATCCTGCAATAACTTTAATCTGCAATGATCCTCTTCTCTCTTTCCTTCTCTTATCACAAACCCTAATGTCTCAAAAATTGATGGAGCCCTCAAAACAAGGGAGGAAGTTTGTGTTCCTTCACAGGATGAGAGAAGTGGGTCTCATTTGCAAGTAATCACCCATGATAAAATCACCCATCATAGTTCCTTCATACCCCAGATGATTATTAAAACTTTACACAAATATCACTTTAATATGGGCATCTATTATATCAGTTAACTTTAATTAGGAATCCAATGTTAATTAACCAAGGTTATTGGGCCACCTTAATGTGAGATTAACATTAGATGCTCCAACATTGTTGTCCCTTCCTTCATGCGTAACCCATATAATTGTTTCTTGAGATACAGCTTATTGGAGAGGTTTTCATCATATACAATATCTTTAACCTAGATCACAATCTCGTAGTTGTTTCTTCATCCATCACGTTGCACATAACCTCGCCTGTAAAACATAGTTGAATCGTGTTTGCCGCCTTTAGATCCATCTCTTCTCAATTCTCATTTGACGTATTTGTAGATTTTGCTGACTTTCCCAGCAAGCTCTTATGAAGACCTAATTGCAATAAACTGAATTTTTCTTTACCATTGAACTTCTCAACTTTGAACTTTATCGTAAAACTTTCTATCTTCAACATATCGTTCTTCGTCAACCTTTAGCCCTGGTACCAATTGTTGTAACAAATCTGCGCTATAATACCAATTGTTACTTCTGGGATCGACGTTTGTGAAACTTAACAATATGATGATACTTGAAAAAAAAACTTATTGTAAAGCAAACTAGAAATACCTAGACAAAAAAGTAATAAGAAATAACACGAGAATTTAACGTAATTCGGGCCAAACTTGACATACATCCACGGGGAGAGAACTTGAGAGAGATTTATTAATAAACTTAGTATAAAGAGATCTAACTTTTCTCTTGATGCAACAAGAGTGTCCTCCTTCCCCTTGAATGCAGACCTAGATTACAAGAGTATTACCTTTTCTTTATGCATTTTCACCTTGCTCTTCTCCTTCTTGACTTCCTTGGTGTTTTTTACTTTTTTTCTCCACACCTTACAATGCTAGGTTTCGACCTTTATTTATAGAATTTTACAATACAATTCTTATTTGAACTATGAGATGATCTTGGACATTGGATGCTTGAAGAATCTTGATTTATCTATTTGGAGTGATCTCCTTGATCTAAAAAAATTCTAGATCTTTCAATCTTTAGAAATAAACCTTCATTGAATAGAATCTGAATCCTATTCGTATCCTCCAGAAAAGAAAACTTATAAGCACCTGAAAAGGAAACTGCTCCATCTTGATTTACTTCTTCTTCTTCAAGCCATCGTCTTCTCCGACTCATGAATTTTCTTGGACCATCATCTCCTCTTGAAAATATGACAAAACCCTAACAATATTTTTTAAAACAAATTTAAAAAACATGAAGTCATAAAAAAAGTTGACACGAGCCTTATTTTTCTCTCTCACGCTCTCTTTTCTCTCTGTTTCCCTCTCTCCCCCCTCCTCCTCTCTATATATCTTCTCTCTATCTCCGTATTCCTTTTCCCGTCTCTTTCTCCCTCTCCCTCTCCCTCTCCCTCAATTGTAGCAATGGAGCAAATTGCTTGCAGTAGGCATTGCAAATTGCAGTAATAATCACCTAGTTCAAAGGATATTGATGCTACACAGTTAATAGTACAAAGAGATCTTTTTTCTATTTACTTTTTTAAAAAAGAATGACAGAAATTCTGAATAAGTGCGAAAATGCGAATCCTCGTCCTCTTTACGACTAATGTTCTTGAAAATTTTAAGGGGTGCTCTTCCTTTCTTAAGAACGCACGCATGTCGTCCATCTAAGATTCAAATTTGGAAAAAGTCCGAATTCGACCAGATTTAAAAAAAATATTTTTACTCCTCATCACAACTCGAGAGTTTTGGTGTGATGGTCCCTGAAATCCATATTTAATAACTGACAATAGGAACTGAGAATTATCAAAAACCTTTAAGGGATAGTTACCCTGTCACCCTGTTTCTTCTTCAAGCTTGAAAACGTTGCTCAAGAATTACCATTGGCGTATGATTTCCCCTGAGAGTCAGGTTCTTCAAAAGCTTGATTTGCACGCGACGAGTTCAAATTTGTATATTCTGTTGTACAGAGCGAATAGCTGATGGAAGCAATGGAGACATAGCCATAGACTCTTACCACCACTACAAGGTTCTTAGCTTTGACCCTTCTATTAATCTGTCCAAATGAACTACGTTTCAATCTTTTCCTGCACTAACTAATTATTGACCAAAACTTGCAGGAAGATGTAAACATAATGAAGGACATGGGCCTGGATGCCTTCAAGTTCTCCATCTCTTGGTCCAGGATCCTTCCAAGTATGAGCCTGAGTTTATTTCCATATACATGTTTGTTTACTGTTCAATTCTCCCTTGTGATTTCATGATGAAAATACAGATGGAAGCATGAGTGGAGGAATAAACAGGGAAGGCATCGATTATTACAATAAGTTCATCGATGAACTCCTATCCAAGGGTCGAGAATTCTATCATCATCGCATATTTAGCAAAACTATCAGAACTGATAATCATTTTGCAAGCTGTCACATTTCTCATGTCCTGTTTCAAGCTTGTGCAGGCCTGCAGCCCTTTGTGACCCTGTTCCACTTCGATTCACCCCAAGGCTTGGAGGACAAGTATGGGGCTTTTTATCCCACAATATAGTGTGAGTACGTAGAGAGCGTATCTATCTGTTATATTCAGTCTAAAATTTCTCTTCTTGTATGATTTGGTTCTGAACTTCTTGATCTTTGAACTCAAACTTTACAGGAATGATTTTCGTGATTACGCTGGAATCTGTTTTAGAGAGTTTGGTGACAGGGTGAAGCACTGGATCACAATCAATGAGCCATGGAGTTTCAGCGTTGGCGGCTACGCTGATGGGCTTTTGGCACCGGATCGATGCTCCCCTTGGCGGTCTGTGAAGTGCAGTGCCGGGGACTCAGGCCGAGAACCTTATATTGTTGGCCACAACCAGCTACTAGCCCATGCTGCAGCTGTGAAGCTATACAGAGACAAGTATAAGGTGAGAGGTCCAAGTTCTGATCACCATTTGGTATCTTTAGTGAACCTGACAGGACTTCCATAATTTCTCTCACTGTTTTCTTGTTTTTGGCCTCCAAGCTAACAATTTAAGCTCAATGAATCGATATGTACTATTTCACGCAGGCAAGACAGAAGGGGAAGATAAGCATTGCGATCGTCTCCAATTGGATGATTCCGTATTCTGACTCCAAATCGAATAGATTTGCAGTCGAAAGAGCCCTAGATTTTATGTATGGATGGTGAGCAGAGATATTTTTCGATATCAAACAAATGCGAAATGTGATGAGCTCTTCAGCATTCTTGACATTTCATTACATATTTATTGACTTTTCTAGGTTTATGGACCCTCTCACTCGAGGGGACTATCCATTCAGCATGAGGACTCTTGTTGGATCTCGGCTGCCAAAATTTACAGAAGAGGAATCCAAAATGGTGAAAGGATCATTTGATTTCATTGGGCTTAATTATTATACAGCGAACTATGTCGACAGTCTGCCAGTATATAATGGGATGAACAAAAGCTATGATACGGATCGCTGTGTTAACCAAACAGGTATATATGTTGCATGAAACTGTTCCTGCTAGTGTCATTGTAATCTGCAGCCTAGATAATTTGCATGTTTATCTCATCAATTGGGTAAGCTATTTGTCCAATAATTTTGTAACATTTAGTTGATTAATTGTGTGCTTTCTGTTGAACAGTGGAGCGCGACGGGATTACAATTGGTCCAAGGGTGAGAACACTCTTTAAATTGCATTGTTTGACGAAATTTTACTTAAAAGAACCTTACATGAATAGGTTCAGTTTATAGCTTTTCTTCAAACAGACAGTAGATTAATCCTGACAAATATAGTAAATATCTACTGTCGACTGCTGCTTTCTCATGTTCTAGTAAACATTAGACTGTGTGAACAATTTGTTCTTAGTTTCAGAAATATGCAATGCTATTCAGAAGAAGATAATAAGCACTTTTCTTTCGAATCTCTCATTTGTGTTTTCATATAAGTGAAACTAATGTTGTATAGGTCAGGTAAGAAAGAACGTCGTTTCTGATCTAATTCAATTGCTTCATGTAGTAATCTATGAGTACTGAGGGAGATAACTCCCTCACAATATATTGGGCATAACTCACAAGCAAATTAATTGTTTTATAGACTATTATCTAAGTTCATCTAAGATGCATTCAAGGTTAACTTCATAAATATTAACACTTGAAATTGCACCATAGGCTGGTTCAAGTTGGCTCTATATCTACCCAAGGGGAATAAGAGATCTCTTACTCTACACAAAGGCCAAGTACAACAACCCGATCATCTACATCACAGAGAACGGTAAGAGGGAGTCGATGTCCAAGGGATCTAAATCATACTGAAATGTATATATTGTTAAACTAAGCTTCTTCAGATCTGTAGGAGTTGATGAAGTGAGCAACCCAACATTGTCACTGGACGAAGCTCTGAAGGATGACACAAGAATAGATTTTCATCGGCAACATCTACATTATGTCCTAAGTGCTATCAGGTGAGATAAACATCATTTTCACTAACAGAAGACCCAAGGAGATCTAAAACAAATATATTCAGCTTACCTTAACAATAATGGAAACTGGTTGGGTGCGATCATACCAGCACTATGGAAACTAGCTCCTTCTTTATGCTACAAATTTAGTACTAACTAGAGGTGAAAATTTTAACATGATGCAAACTAAAGCTACACTAAACTGTTCAATTGATTTTATGTCAGGAAGGAGTTGATGTGAGAGGATACTTTGCATGGTCACTGTTGGATAATTTTGAATGGATGGATGGTTACACTGTTCGGTTCGGCATGAACTATGTAGCCTACAATGATGGCTTGAAGAGACACCCCAAGAAATCTGCTCTTTGGTTCCAGAAGTTCCTCAAAAGGTAGACTTTGTTAACTTAACCAGGAAGGGAAGAAGAAAAAAAAAATACAGAACTTTGTCAAGGAGATATAAAAGCTATGGTTTTCAACTTTGGACAAGAACAAGATGGTTTGCAGACTGCTGGCCCAATTTTATGTTTAAAGCTCACATCTTGTTGAAGTTTTATCAAAATATCAAATGGAAGTACTTGAAGAAAGTGATATTTAAAAAGTGTTTGAATAAGTTACATAACTTTGTAGATTAGACTGTCATTTAGGCTTGATTTACTGGCAGAGAAGTTGGATTGAGTTGTCCAGGGTTGCAGGATACTGTCATGGTGTGGCTTATGTTCTAGAAAGAAAAGAAAGAAAAAAAAGTCGCGGCTTTAGCCCTCACATAAACGTAGGTTCAACTTTTTTTGAGGGAAAAGTGGGGCTTTCGCCACGAATATTATTAAAATAATAAGAACGAGAAGTTACGAAAGAGTTGAAGGGATGAAGGATGAGAGGTGGAAAAGAGCAAAATCACATTGTATCTAAAATGGAACCAAAGTTGATCCAAACATGATACAAAATTGTTAAATACATAAAATGGAGAATACAAGCGATACCTCGACAATCTTCACCTTGACTTTGATTCTGCGAACTATTCTAAAGGTCAACTACTAATGTCATGTCCAGCGAATTCCCTCTGATATCGCTCGGGTGATCCCCCTCCGACGCTCAAGTTAGAGTCTACTCAAAGAGAAGTAATTGTATGCAGGAGTAAGAATGGGCTGCGTACCTCCAAGAGGTCAAGGAGACCTCCAATGTATAGGGACTGTCATATAGCCTTATGGTCTTTTTCTAGCAGAAGATTCTGCTGCCAGTTAGAACCTGTGACTTGTTGTAACGTTGGTGTGCTCGAGGTCTTGTGTGGTCGAACTCACGCCTTGACTTCGAGGAAAGAGGGTGAAAGAGGGAATGTCAACAGATTCTTTCGAGGAAGAACTGCAGCGAATGTGAGAGAGCTTGGTAAAACTCAAAGAAGTTCATCTTCAAGAAATAGAAACGTACTCGGGCTGCGGGATGGTTCTATGCCCAAGAAGAAGACAAGGACTCACTGCTTAAACGTGATTTTCTAAAAAAATGGGGACTTTGAAAGAAGAGGCTTAGCCCCTATACTTAAACGGGGATTTATTAACAGAGAGAAATCTGGGCCATCTCCACCAGTTAAACAGGAGCAGGAGGTTCCCCTTGATTGAATGAGCCTCGGCGGGTCGGGTCTTCGTCCATTGATAAATGAGTTCTTGAAAAACGTCGTGGGCATAAGTCTTAAGGAGGTCTTTGCAACGGAGTTCGAGATTTTCATGGGGCAGTGTTCTCCCAGTAGACCAGCCCGACAGAAGATGGAGAAGAAGAATAAAGCTATGGTTAATGCTCGAGTTTAGGAGTTTATACTTTGTTGAAGGAATTTTCTAGAGTTGAGAGAGGGCCAATGAGGATTAATGGTGCCGGTAGTGCTTCCACCTGAGGTCCAAAGGGGATTTACGTAGTACCGGCGGTGGAGATGTTGTCTGAGCACGTCAAGAAGGTAGGAGATAGTGGGAGTTTTTCTTTTCTTTGTACTTGTGTTTCTTTAGCTACCTCTGGGCACCTACGTGTGCACATCTTATGTGCTTCTAAAAACTTTAGGTTCGTGTACTTACTTGAGATTGTTTTTATTAATTCTTTTAATGAAGAGCAGGGGTTGTTTTGGCTCACCCTTTTTCTCCCCCAAAAAAAAAAAAATTGATGTCCAAGCAACTCAATGGCTGAATAAGTCCTTGTTAGGATTTAAATATCCTGACTGTCATCTCAGATCTATAGAAAGAGTAGGGCTTTCTTTCTCAGATCTATAGAAAGAGCTTTGAGATCCTTGATGAGTGAGTTTTCTCAATGGAGAACAAAGAATAAAGTTTGAACTCACTTGTGTTGATGAATCGCTCATCGCAAAGTTCGTGAAGAATGTAGAAAAAGATGATATTTCCTTTGCTCAGAAAATTCTTCAAAAGGAGAATCCCGACGATGAGCTTCTCGGCCGAGAAGGCCTTCGTCTTGGATCGAATAGACCATGAGGTGGGGTTGCTGATTAACTCTGATTTTGAACGCGAATATTTGTCATCAATAGACACTCGATATCACTCAAGTCAATACAGAGGTTACTCGAACCAACAATAGTTCTGCTGCTACTGCCTCGGAGTAGATGTGACTGGTGACATGGCAGAGCCCTGATTTTGGGTGCTCAGGCATATCCAGATTTCTGTTACAGGCTCAGCCTGTATTTTGCTCAAGAAAGGCTCCATTTGTCTTTTGCATTTGCGTTTATGTTCACTTGTACCGATATACCCTTCAGCTCCAGCGCATGCGTGTGCACCAAAGATCGAGAGGATTATTAATGCTTTCATTTGTATTTCTGAGATTGTTTTTATTAAACACTTTTTAATAAAACACGGGAGACCTTCTGAGTTCACCGTTTACACTCAAAAAGAACAATAGTTCTGCTGTTGGGGGAGTTATTTACTTGTATTTGAACAACTTTCCAATTTTAATTGTAATCCCAAGTATGTTATGCCCACCAGTATGCTTGCAAAGTATTCTAGTAATTCTCCCTTTCCTGCTTAATTTATAAGCCATCGCTTCCAATTCCCAACCTTTTGTTCTTCGATAATGATTCTATATGTATTCTTGGAGGGATCTCGAACCCATTGTCACTTAATAAAGACTTGGAAGTGGCTATAAATTTGAAAACTACAGCGTTCTCTGTTGACAAATCTCTCTCCCCTTTGGTGTTATTGGTTTAAAACTCACGTCTCTCTCCTTCTTGTGATTCTGAAACTACGTCTTCTTCTTTCTCATTAGACTTTTCTGACTTTTTAACTTTGCATCCTCTCCTAAGGGCCCACTATGCCCTGGAGAGGCTGTTGGTTCTAGTAGCAGTTTGGACTTCTCTCCCTTTGACTTTCTTCTGCCTGCGATGGATTCTGCGACAAATCCTCCTCCCCAAAATGAGAATCAGATCTTGTTCAAGGCCAGGGAGGAGATTATCCCCCAACTCTTTATGAAGACATGCTTGAAGAAGACATGCCACAATCTGGTGTAGAGAGAGGATCAAAATCTATATATGATAAGAGCTTTTTAACTCTAGTTGGAGCGAGAAGAGATTGAGAGGAGATTGAAGTTGCAGAAATGTTGAGCATCAGAACGATCGACCACTCAGTCGACCGACGTGTACACCGGTGTACTTTGAGCAAAGTCGGTCGACCGCCCCACTAACAAAGAGTGGAGGGATGTCAGTCGGTCAACCGACCCCCCGCTAACAGAGAGTAGGGGATGTCAGTCAGTCGACCGCCCCCAGTAACAGAGAGTGGGGGGGTGTCAGTCCGTCAACCGACCTCCACTAACAGAGAGTGGGAGGACGCCAGTTCCCCCACTAACAGAGAGTGGGGGTGCTTGCGAGTTGCGTCGGGTTTTGCAGCTGCGTGGACCGAACCAAATGAGGTCTTTTGCCTCTCTCTCTCTCTCTCTCTCTCTCTCTCTCTCTCTCGGCTATAAATCTGTGACCGATTTTGGAATTCTTGGCTATAAATAGAGTTGTGACCGATTTTGAGAATTCTTGCTGAGTTCTTGATAGAACACCTTGTAATCCTCTTATTTGCTTGTAAATCATTAATAGATTTCTCTTTTCTGCCCGGGAACGTAGGCAATCCTGACGAACCTCGTTATATGCTTGTGTCTCCTTCTCTTTGGGTTGTTTGTGATTTAGGGTTTGTTTTTGGCAGTCTTCAAGTTCCAACAAGTGGTGTCAGAGCTCTAGGCAATGTTTGGGCTTCGTTTGGTGGAGTGGATCTTGATTGGAAGCTTAAATCTTGTAGATTTTAGTGGGATAAAAATCAGATTTTTACCATATTAGATCTCATCTTCAATCTTTTGGTGGAGAGATCAATTGAAAACTCTTCGTAAGATTTCAATTGAAGGTAAAAATCTGAACTTTATCATTTGTAATTCCATTTCACAGTTGTTCCACTTTGTTGGTTGAGAATATTGGAGAAGATGGCCGGAGAAACATCCGATGAGAGTGATTCTTTTGTTATAAAGAACATTTAGAATGTTCACCACTTAAAGATTGATGTGGTGAAGTTTGATGGCACAAACAGTTTCAGTTTGTGGAGATGCGAAGTATTGGATGCACTAAATACGCAGAATTTGAAAGATACTTTTGAGCTTCAAGTGATAACGACAGAACTAGATGAGAAGGTTTGAAAGAAGATGAATAAGACAGCGTATAGCATCATTAGGTCTTTCTTGACACAGAATCTAAAGTATGATGTGATGAATGAGACTTCAGCAAAGAAGATTTGGGAGACTCTCGCGAGTAAGTACTTGACGAAGAGCGCTGAGAAGTGCTTGCACTTGAAGATGAGACTTTATCATTTCCAGATGAAGAAAAGAATCTCCGTTAGTGATCGCATCAACTACACGAAGCTTCTCACAGATTTGGCGAATTTGGATGTAGTGATCGACGATGAAGACAAAGAGTTAATACTGTTGAGTTCTCTCATCGATGAGGGATATAAGACCTTTGTGCTTACTTGATCAATGGGAGAATATCCCTTAGCTACAGTAGGGTGATCACTGCTCTTGTAAACCTTGAATTGAGGATGAAAGGCAAAGAGTGTTCTTCCAGTGAAATATCAGCAGAGGTATTGGCCACAATAAGAAGTTAGTCCAAACTGAAGAGGAAATCAACATAGATCAAATTGGAAGTTCATGACTGATAATCGCCAATTGGGAAAGAATCAATGTGCTTTCTGTAAAGAGGAAGGACACTGAAAGAGTGATTGTCTAACGCTTAATAAGTTGATGAAGGAGTCATGATCAGAGGCCAATGTAGTGAAGTTGGATGGTAATAATTATGACTCTTTTTGCTTTTCAATTTCTATTACACCATCTGTTGTCATTCAGATGTGTCTGAGTGGGTATTGGATACGGGCTCTACCTATCACATTAGTCTCAGAAGAGAGTTGTTTGCTAGCTTTGAGGAGCTGGATGGCGGTTTGATGTCCATGAGAGATGATCACACATGTCAGTTGATTGGTAAGGATATTGTTCGCATCAAGTTTATGATGGGATAGTGTGTAATACCCGTCCCCGAAATACATACTTAGATACATGTTCTGATTTTTCGATCATATTTTTTATTTTCTCCCGTATTTATTTTTATTTTGTGATTATTTATGTTATCATTTGATATTGGATCCGAATTCCTAGACTCAGAGTCAGCCCAAGTCTGAACCGTGGACCCGATCCAAATGTACTACTTGATTTGACCTTTCTAGCAATCAAATTTGACAGATTTCAATTTCAAATATTGTTTTTCAATATTTTAGATTTTTCATGATTTTCTGAACTTTTTCTGAATTATTTTACAAAATCTTCAAAATCGGTATCGATCGGTATCGTCAAATCAGTTCTCAGATTTTTTTTCATTTACAAATGGAGTTGAATTTCTAAATTATGCCTTCAAATTGTTCTTCAGCATCATATTTTCTACTTTATTCTATTTTTGAAAAAATTTCAGAATTAGTGAAAATCTAGCCAATCTGGTGTCGACTGGTATCAGCGATTGATTCCAGAATTTTTATTTTGCAAACACATTGTTTCTTCAGATAATATTTGCTATTTTACAGAATTTTTGAAAACAGTTCTCAGCTAGTCAAATTTGGACACAATAAAATAATATGAATTAATAATCATTTCTTCTTAGCTAATCTCTCTCTTTTCTTCCTCCCCAAGCCAACCCAATTCCACCGCCTCTCTTCCACCACTTCATCCTCTCTCTATTTCTCAGTCTCTCTCCCATATAATTCTCTCTATATCTCCCTCCTATCATTCTCTCCCCCCCCCATCTCACTCTACCTCTCTCTACATAATCTCTCTCTCCCTCTTCTCCAATCCACCACCAGCATCACCACTATCAGGCGGCAACCCCAGCGCGTCGTACCCCCATTCCTCTCTCCTTTACCTCTTCCCACTTCACCATAACCATAACCTCTTCCTCTCAAGTTCCCACCATCACCACCATCTTCCTCCTCCAAATTCACCACCCATCTCCACCCAATTCTCCACCATCTCCACCCAGTCCATCACCACCTCCTCATCGCTGGCCAGGCCACGCACCCCTGCTCTTTTCCTTTATCCTCTCTCACTCTCGTCCGCTCTCTCCCATCCTCGCTGTCTCTCTTTTCTCTTTCCCCGAGGCCACAAGCTGGCCGGCCCAAACCGCCGCCGCAGGCCAGCTGCCGGCCAGGACCGCCGCGGTGGCCGCCGTACCACCACCGCTGGTCGTGCGGTTGTGCCAGGCCGCCTCCTCATCCCCTGCTTCCTTCCTCTCTCTTATTCTCTCTCTTCTCCTAGTGAGTTCAAACCCCGTAAACCAACCCACATCCACTTTTACTTACTCAATTGAGTTTGGGTTTTGGATTGAAACCCAACCCATTAACGAGCCAAACCCACTTGCAACCCATAAACCCAATCACTTGAGTTATGGATCCGAGTTATTGGATCTGAACCCGACCCGTTAGCAACCCAAACCCGCTTCTAAATTTAATAAAGGTAAATTTTGCATAAAACTCCCTTGACAAGTTATAATAATTGCATTTTATACATTTTTATTACATAATTAACCCATTTTTATTGATTCTAGTATTCGGGTAATATCTTGACCGTCTGTAGTCCGATCTGGACGGTTCTTGAGTCGTTGCGATAGTAGAAAAACGAGCTACATTGTTGTAATAGATGTGTTAGTATTTTTTTTTATAAATAATATTTCATCATGTTAAATATAATAATTGTTGATTTATTCAATAAATCATGAGTATTGTTCAAAAAATCATGTAAATATTAAATCATTGTAAATAAAGATATGTTAGAACCTAATAATTGTGATTCTTGATTTAAGATAATGTGTAGATGGATTAGTTATATATATACATTGAGTTATTATCAGACAATGGATAAAAGAAATTCTAAATTAGTAAATACATTAATTATTCTTAAAATGGTTGTGAAGGATTTGAAAATAGAAACTTGTATATAATTCATTTGAGATATTGATCATAGTAATAATAATTAAATCATTATAACAAATTTTGATATCTATATATATCTATTGACACATGTTCATGTTACATATATCACCCTGACACTGTCACTGTTACCTTAATCATGAGAATAACCATTGATACATTGGACACTATTTGAGTATGTGTTTGATATGATTGTAGACATTATTTCACGTATTTGTATCACTGTACATGGATAAACTATTACACCAGACACTATACTTTCATGTACTCATATCATTGTTATATCGATACTCTATTACACTGGACACTGTATTTTCATGTTCGTGTATCACTGATATGCAAACACACCTGAGATATGATATGCCTATTTTCTGTATCGTTAATACTGATATGACATTTCTGTTACATGGATTCACATGCATACATGCTTTAATTGTTCATGTACTCCTGTTACATAGATTATAATTACTTGGATATCCCTGTATAAACATTTCATGCATATTTCCTGAATACAGTACATGACCATTTCATGTAGCACTGCATTGGTATGAAACTCTTATTACCTTGACGTACAGCCTAAAGATATTCGAAGTGTGTAACTAAGTGCCACGTAGAAATCACCTCTAGTATTCACGGGGGACACCTCTAAAGTCTCACATTTCCTGTTTCCTATTATCATGTTCAGTGATACAAAGATTGCCCATGTTCTGTTATCATGTTACATGTTACATGCATTGTTATTGTTTCTGATTCATTGTATAATTAATCAATACAACATAGGGTTGGGGGAGACGTGATGGTTGACTAGATCTTATCGGGTGAATGTCTGAATCCATAACAGTCCCACTGCAAGGGACGTGATAGCGCTGATTACTAATTGTTATATCTAATTGAGCTTCTGTTTCTCGTCACTTGTTTCACCTTAGTGGGTCGGCCCTGATCTCAGCAGCCAGGGAACTGTTTAAAGCTGTGATCCCGATTATGCACAGAATACACCCATCTAATTAGAGCTCCTTAACCATTGAGTTTCCAATTAACATAATAAAACAGTATAAATGATAGTGAAATCAGAAACGCTTGTTATTTGGTCACTCTCTCGTTCGAATAATGGTACTCGTATGCCTCGTTCAGATGGGTTCGGCTGGAGTACGGGTTCCAGCATGAACTGTCAATAGTATGAGACACTGGAAGAGATTAATTAAAATATCAGGCGATACTGATTGTTATTATTGTATAAATCACATGGCATGCTCGATACATGTATATTATTGTTCATTTATACTTGTTACACTTCCTGCTATCCTATCCACCACTGTGTCACATGTATAGTATGCATTTCCTGTATTCTCCACAGACATACTATTCACGTACATATATAATGTTTCATAAATTCTTGGTTCCATGTATTCTGTATAGAGACATTTTTTCTATATAATCAAAAACACTATAGCTTGATTGTTTCTATTTATTTCATGTGTAGATATTCATATTTATCAACACTACATTGTCAAGTTACTGGTATTGTTCGTGTAAATAATAAATATAACTAATTAAGACTTGATATGTGATAATAATACACAGTGATTTTATTATTAAACTATGTATCTTATCTCATATTACATATTTAAAATTTGTTAATTGTTACTAAACAAATAACATTAATTGATAAATATCCATTACTCTTCCCAATTAAATATCATTATTGTTTTAGTCATGTTTTATATAATATCGTAAAGATAACCCTGTTGTTACATAATAGGTCATGATAATGTTATAGTACTGAAATATCCCTTGTGTATGTGTATACCGCTTGTTAGTATTATTATATTGTATTACTAGCAGTTAAACATGTATTATATATTATCATGATTGTACTACTAATTATAGTATATATTACTGCTTCCTTTATTTTACCACTCGCTAGGTCGCTTTCTGGCGACTCTAGATTTGCATGCCAAGGTTAGAAATTCGAGTGACTGTAGTACCTGACACTGCACGGGACATTGTTAGGACCCTTTTATCATTCATAAGTAATTTTATTATTTTGTCAATACTTCTATATTTATTCATGTTTTCATACATATCGTATTCACTAACCCATTTTGTAGGTATTTTTGTACTTATTTGTTGCTGGAATAATTTTGTACATTATGTTTGTTCTTTGTACTGAGACTTGCCGAGGGTATATTCACCCTGCGAATGTACGTCGTCGTAACGTATCGGTGCGTTACAGCGACTCCGCGGTTTCCCCTTGTTTTGAATTTTTCACATAATTTCTAGTGTTCTCCGTGCGTTGTCTGTTGATAGATTTGTTATTTGTGTGTTTTCTATTGATAGATATGCGATCTTACTCCTTTTTTTTGATATGATATGCTCTTATTCATCGCCCTCGAGAAATTCCTTATCTCAACAGGATTCATGTTGTGTCCCCAAAATTATGGGGCTTCTTCGGAATTGCCTTCTAATCGAACACTAAATCACCCCTCTTTCTCTAAATTCCTCTCCCTCTCACAAAGGCTCCCGGCCTTCCCCGGGCACATAGCCTACTCCCTAAGGGGTGTATAGTGCACTCCAACTCACCCCTCTTTCTCTAAATAATACCTGAGGATGGATGCATTTCAGGCTGCCTCAGACTAGCTCTTCATCTATCCTCCTGAACTTTAGAGAACTCTTGCTCAACATCAAGGACAAGTTCAACAATCCTCTTATCTGCATTACAGAGAAGGGTAACATCCTACCACTATGGTCTTGAACAAGTTGGGCAGTCCACATAAATATTAACGAGTTGGTTTTTTTTAATGGTGTTGATGAGACCAATAATGTAACCATGGCATTAGAGAATTCCTTAAAGGATGACAACATCAGAATAGAGTACTACAGAGGCCATCTACAATCGGTTCAAATGGCTATCAAGCATCTTGCTGATTAATATGATGAGAAGTTTGAATATTGGTATTCCTTCAAAGTGCTTGTAGTTCCATCCAATTTCAAATGGTTACAAGGGAGATGCTCGTGATAGGAAGAATTAAACCTTTGGTTGGCAGGATTCTCAAAATATGAGCATGAAAAAGAATCAAGTGTGTCCATAAATGGGAACTTCTATATTCCCAATTCCACCATTATCTATGTATTTACTGTTTACCAACCCATAAGAGGTTAACCATCTCAATGCTTTGTTGCTTGTTTCAGGATATGGGCTCAACCCAACGACTAGAAATGAGGATGTACTTATTCCACAATATAACCTTCAGAGTACATCGTAACTGCTACAAGTGTTGTATTATTCTTTCGCCCCATCAAGCAGTGTTCATTTGTTTTATGTCACAAAAACAACTTTAAGCAAAATCTTAAGTTGAAGGGCCGTGGGCAAACAATGAATATCAAGGTAACTTGAACGCTTCTCCGCAAGTGCCACTACCACTTAAAAGTTGTTGAATGTGACATGAAATGCAGAATAAATGGTGTAACAAGACATGTTTTAAATTGCAAATTTTGATGTTTGACCCCCGGACATCTTGAAATCTGGTGCTTTGATACTATGCTGGAAATCAGTTCACCCAATAGGTAAGGCTGGCAGGCTGTAGGTTAAAAACGTATTTCAAGCCCATATAAGAATTTATAATCTGTAAATAACTTCAAACAACACAAGGATAAATAGTTAGTAATTGACTAGTTTCTCCATGCCTGCAAAGGTAACAAGTAAAATTGATTTTGTGTCATACAATGCAGGCTTCCAAAAAGGGAAGACATGCATGGTGCTTTTTTGACACGGATGATCCCTACTTAACTACATGTCAACATTAATGCAGATAAGAGAATGCTAGAATGCGTATGGATGGCGACTATTGTGAAATGTACAGTATATTTGACATTTGAAAGACACCATTGAACATAATGTTACATCTTTGTTGGTTTTCTGATATGTTTATGCTTAGCTAATAGGAACTATTATACGGGTTATCAACTAACTCTCTAATTTTATCCTTTGTTGATGCAAACATTTCTTTTAGTCCAAAGTGTTCCTCGAAATTCTTCCACCCATCTGACCATTTATAAGTACATGCATCAAAATCCCAATTCACGGATCTCTTTGTTTGATATATAGGAGGATTAATCCATTTCTTCTGATATTTTTTTTTCGAATTCAAAACAAGATGGTTACGTAATAGTGTACTGTATTGTAGTTATATCATTCAGAGCATCATTTCACATTTGGTCCCTTTGGATTCTATCTTCATAAGTTGTGATTGTGATCGGTAATGTTCGTTGAAAAGAATCAATTCAGTAAACTTCATGGGTACTCCACAATCACGTAATAGGGAAAGAGAGTACCCATTAACTAATAGGAGTTCATACGAGGTCAACAATGCCAATCATTAAGGGGAAAATCTTTCGAGTAAAACATGAGTGGACTTAAAATCAGCAAAATCTATATTTGTTCCTGTGTTCCATTCAAAGAGCAATCAGGTATGACATTAGTCATAATCATCAATCTTATTTCTGTCTTCATTCATTACTAGATATAGTTGGATGGACCATCTTGTTGGTCATTTACAGTAGTGTACTGATGCCAATCCAATGATTAGTTTAATATAATGTTCATACTTATTAAGCTCTTCCACAGTGTGAGTTTAATATGCATGGCCGGATAACTTTGACTGGGTGGATGGTTTGGTTCTGCTTTAACTACGTACATTTAGGAATGAGAATGGACGTGTCCATGAGCCCTCATTTAACATGTCCAACAGAAAATTTTCTATAGGAATATGAATATTCTCATTTTCTTATAGAAAAATTTCTATTGGACATATCCAATGGGGGCCCATGGACACATCCATTCTCATCCTTACGTATATTACGATGACTATTTGAACAACCGCCCTAAGAGTTCTCTTTGATTCGAAGAATATTTTCAAAAGGTGCATTTGTCTAAGAAAATAATCAATGATAGCTATTGTTTCAATAAAACGTCAATAAAAAGCAGGTATGTGTAACATACATTGACGAGGTATATGCTTAAGAATCACTAACATGAGTTGATTGTGGATTTTGCGTTGTAAATGTAGACATGCAGGTTTAAGCTATTGGATACTTGGATCGAGTCCTCCAAATACTGTTGGCATGTCATGGATGGATGTTTCTTGTAAAACTAAAAGTATGCTTAATGGATTATGGTGCACTAGAACTATCAGAAGCATTCAGGTATTGCAAGTTAATGGAAAAGAGAAAGTGGAGTAAAAGTGTCCAAGCACACCAAATGAAGATTCCAATATTTTTACTAATTTAGAGAAGAATCTGAGTGAAGAAGTCTAAATAAGAAGAAAAGTTGCATGACCCAATATATACAAAACAGAAAGCAAGGAGAGCCAGGCAAAAGTATAAAGAGGAAGCAAAGGCACTTGCACAAACAAAGAAGGAGATATGAGTTGCAACTTCCTAGTAGATAGTTACATTACAAAAAGAAAACAAAGAAAACCAAGTGCTTCCATGTCAAAACAATAGCATGTGTCAACTACTATTTAAAACATTTTTTTGGATAAAAACATTACAGAAAGAATTGATCAACTAACATCAGCAAATTGAAGGAGACAGCTTATCATAATTCAAGTATTGCTAATCTTGTAATTCAAGTTATCAACATCTCTTTAGTATACTTCTCATTGTCAGCATTGGTCACCAGTGTTCACATATATCTCGTTGCATTAGAATGAGATAATTTCTTCACAGGATGGGGACAGTTTCAACAGCCTTAAACAGACTCTAACGATAGAATAAGCAATACAACATAAAGTGTTAGTAAATCACGTCATATATTGAGTTACTTACCAAAGAGCCGAAATTTCCTTGCTGAGTTGCTTCACGAATATACTATCTTATGCACTGACACCAGTGCTTAACAATGTGTTGATCTCTCCAATTATATTGACCGGTCTTCCATCAAACATGGATGATAATGTCTCCTCACACAGCTTTTTTAGCTCCCTTGTTTTCACAATAGCTCCTTCCTATTATACACAAGAAAATGTAGACCTCAATAATTCAAGGAATTGAGAGAAAAATGTATATATCTAATATGAAGCTGGATAGCCTGCTTTAAATACCTTTTGATTTCCTGTAGTAATAAAGCATTAGCAAAAAAATGGATAAAAATATAAAGACCATATTAGGGATGAGGGTAGATAGTAAATATAAGTCCAATTTGCAAGTTCACAGGCTTCAAACTCCATACAGAAGACGGGGAAAAAATACAATTAAAACCCAAAGTTATCGGATATCGGGTTCGCAACAGATGGAATTTTTTTTTTTCACATTTGGATTGTAGATACCAGACAATATATTGGAGATATGGGATCAATATTGATTCTCAATATTGAAACTTTTGGATTCGAATGCATTCCTATGTTTTTTTAATTTATTTTATTTTTAATTTCTGAAGGTTATATTAACAACTACTGTGAAACTATATTCGATATACCAAAATAAATATGTATCCGAATTGACTGATGTATTCAGGATACTGAGAATTGTCTTCTTGTAAGGTTGTACCTCACTTATGGTTTGTATAAAGAAGTCTAATGTATAGGTGGAGTTTCATTAATGAATCAGATTTTTGTGCTTCTTTATCATAGTTTGAGTTTAGAGCTTACCTTACTGTGTGAATTATCTCACGCAAAGGGATCAAATTTAGCAATCCAAATATATGCTTGGTGCCTTTTAATTTACTCTTAAACCTATTAGAGGTGAAAAGCTTCTATAGAACAAAATTACTAGATGAACATGGCATAGTGTTACCATAAAATTAATGGAAGAACATGGTGTAGTGTAACTTGAATTGTCTAGATTGGATAGAAGTAATAGGAGTCAAATTTTGTAGCACAAAATTATCAGTCAATTTATTATGAAAATCCTTTGAGCAGAACTAATTCATATTTTTCCCACAACAATTGGGAATGTTAACCAAAATGAAGTCCGCACAGCAATAACAAAAAAATAGAACATTATAAAATCACGACTTAAACAAATGAAGAATAATTTCACCCATTATACAATCCGATAGAGATGGTAATCTGTTAGTTAAATCAGAGGAAGAAAATGGTGTTTCTTTTCAACTTCCATGTGTAGAAAGACAATCACAAAGCTTTCAGCAACATTTCTATAAGTTTGGAGGAAAATTTCCACAGATTTTAACAAGATCTGTACATTTCAGCAGGTATTTCTGCAAATTTCTATTAAATTCAGCATAAGGAGGAGATCTTCAAGTATAGAGGAATGTAAGGATTTTGAACAGGAGAAGGTTAGCGGGCTCTGGTAGGGCGCTTTAAAGGAGATCCTTTTCTCTCCTCTTTGGTATTTTGCTTGGAAGTTATTAGGATTCAAGAAGCCAAAGGAAGGCCATGACAGAAGAGGAGAAAAGGGGGGCTGAGAGCGGGAAGAACGAGAAAGAGACAGAGGTAGCAAGAGAAAGAGAGGGCGATGCGAGCGGACAGAACGAAACTTGTTCTGTTTCTTTGAAGAACGATGGGTTTATTTGCAAAACTTCCCCTCCACTTCTTTAATTCCATAGATCAGTAGCTGTGGCCTTGGATATCGCCACATCAACATCACTCTAGCCCCACTTTTATATATATATATATATATAATATATATAGAGAGAGAGAGAGAGAGAGACTTGTGTCATTCCGGAAGGATTTGAGAACGAATCCTTCCCACTCAAATACAACCCTAAGACAGCCGAATGCAAGATCCATTCTGTTGAAGTTGATCTACATTATTTCAAGTAACTAAAAATCAAAAATCATGTATGTTGAATATTTTTTTCCATCCATCAAGTAGGCACAAAATGGACGGCCATATAATCTATATTAAGAGTAAATTATATTCTAATTTTACAAGAATATAATTATCGGGTTACCGTGAGAACTTGTAGAGCTTGTAGAGAGCTTGGAGAGCTTGTGAGAGAGAGAGAGAGAGAGAGAGAGAGAGAGAGAGAGAGCTTGAGGACTTGAGAGCTTGTAGAGCTTGAGAGAGAGCTTGTAACCTTGTAGTTGAGAATTTTTTGAGAACCTTAAAGATTTTTTTTGTTGTGATGAAATGGAGTAGGGAAAATAGAGTATTTGTAGAGGGGAAGAGTGTTTTTTGTAATTTTTTAATGCAAAAAATTTACCCTAAGCCCATTCTACCCGTAAAAAAATTAGCAAATAGCCCCCCAACGGCCAAAATAGTCATTGGGGGAGCGGTTTGGGGGTTTTGCCCAAAAAAATGGCAAAACCCCGGGAGATGCGGGCCGGCCCAGCCCGCATATCAGATGCCCCAACGACTGAGCCGTTGGGGATAGGCGGGTCGGGCCAAGCCCGTGCTCGTGCCTGGCACGTGCCTGGCCGGGATTGGCATGACCCGCTCGAGTCGTGGACCACGTTACCCAAACCCAGGTCCAACCCACGGGTGGAGCCGGACCTGGGTCGAGGTACCGTCGAGCCCAAGCGGTTCGTGCCCGTGCGGGTTGTCGGGCAGGCCCGACCAACTTGACATACCTAGCACCTCTTGATTTTTATAGTACATATGACCGTCGCAAATTTTCTGATTGGATAACGCGCATGAACTACTATTTTAACTTGTATGAACTTTCTGATGCGCGTAATATCTGGTTTGCTACGTGTAAACTAAAATTTACAGCTCTAGATGTTGGCCTACCGTAGAAAGACAACTAGAGGTAACATACTCCAAACCTATAAAGACGTGGGATGAAATGAAAAAAAATTAAGGAAAATTTTATTCCCTTTAAATCTTAATTGTTTAAAGAGTTGTTTTATCTACGTCAAGGACACTTGTCTCTTACCGAGTATAAGCTTAAATTTGAGGAGTTTGTATTTGAATGTGACTTTCAGATACACCATCTTCCTACTATATATATGTTTTACAATGGTCTGAGACTTGATTTCAAAAGGAAGTTGATCTTACATATCATGAATTATGTCGTGGAGACTTTTCTTTTGGATTTAGAGCTAGAAAGGTCCTTTAGAGCACCTGTAAATAGGAGATTCACTTTCAAAATCAGAAAACAATATTCTACGTGTGAAGGATATGGACATCATGCTTGTGAGTGCACCAAGATCAAGTGTTCTACGTGTGAGGGATATGGACACCATGCGTACGAGTGCCTCTCGATTAAGTGTTCTAAGTGTGGAGAATTTAAGCATTATGATTACCAGTACCCCTCAAAGAGTCTACATACTAATAATATGTAAATTGATGACATTGATAATTCGAGGATTGTCGAAGATGTCCGCATTCCTTCTGAGATCACTACTGATATTGTGGACGAGTTAGTAAGTCTAGTACACCAACAGTTAATGAGACTCATGTTCATGAGGAGAGTATTAGTGACGTTCAAGATATATTAGTTGACTCTAGTACACTCACACATGATGATATCAATGTTTTAGAGGATGATACTAGTGATTTTGAGCATGTATTAGTGGACTCTAGTATGCTCGTACAGGTTTCTAGGTATTCACTTGTCATACCTATGATAGAGGATGGAATTGAACATGAGACGGTTGATACTAACGTCGTTACATCTAATAAGTCATCCGAGTTCTCTTGTGCACATTGTGGTTATGTGGTTGCTCCTAATTTTCCTTTTCTAGTGAGTCGGTGAAATTTGTTTACTATAGTTCATCATATTATTTCTAGTGTTTCTTCTTTTAGTGAATGTTTGGAGTTATCTCCTGACTTTGATCAAATTTTTGTTAGTCCTAATGATGTTATACCATTAGCGGTATCTGATGTACGTCCTCCTAAGAACCTCTATATCTATTTCTCCTATCTTTAGAAGTTTTACCTGGTGAGTTTATTGCATTACATTTGCCTAAAAAACATGATGAGATCCGTAGACAAATAATAATTTGCAATAAGGACTACAAATTTGCTACATATTCACATAGTATCTTGTAGGAATTTGCAATTAAAAAAATATGGTGATGGTTACGATTTACTCTGAGAGGTTCCCTCTCAGAACTGTGAGTCAATTACACACTCGATGTATATGTCTTATTAGAGTCTTGAGAAGGATTACCTCCATTATTGATGAGTTGTATATCACATGATATCCTTGTATCAGTTCGATTTTCAGTAGGGCAAATTCAAATCTTTCTTATGCATGTGCTTCTCTTGATTTACTATCAACTGCAGTCAATCCGTCACGGAGGCCAGCCCCACTTGCATCACCTTGGTTCGGACTTGATGCACGATCAAGGGTTCTCAGACCATCATTATAGCCCGATTGAGATGCTTCGTGTGGGGATTCTATATTCGACAGGATCGAGTTTTTCTCACCCCAAGAGAAAAAGACGAGGAGATCACGTCGTTTGATCTGGGTCTATATAGAAAAAAGCGTGTTGCACTCTATTAATTTTACTTTATTTGAAATTAATTTTCTTTTATTTGAATATTTAGTACCACATCGGTTATATTCTGAGACTGAACTTTTGTAAAGTCTATAAATAAGCCTCAAGACCTCTTATTAGCATTGAATGAATGAACGACAATTTTCAGTTAAATTCTTAAAATTTGACATCTTGAGAGTGGTGTAAGGGAGTGTGAAGCCTAAACTGGTGCAAGGGTGTGAAGCTCGACCTTGTGTAAGGGGTGTGAAGACCAAATCTTCTTGAAATTTGACATCTTGAGAGTGGTGTAAGGGGTGTGAAGTCTGATCTGGTGTAAGGGGTGTGAAACTCGATCTTGTGTAAGGAATATGAAGACCAAATCTATCTCAGTTCTTATATCTTTCCCTCAGACCCTAATTTTTTCTTTTCTATCTAAATTGAAGGCGATTGAGATCCACCCATTATACATCATAGATCCTCGATTTCTCAAATTGGATTAATTATTTCACTTGATCAAATGATCAATCAAGTTTCAACAATTAATTTACAAACTCACCAAAAAATGAATCACTTTGAATTTATTAGATCCATCACAAACTTTGGACGAAAGAGGAAGAGAAAGAGAAAGAGGTATACAGTAACACAATCTGTTGTTGTTATGACATTGTTATGGGATATATGACATTTAGAACATAATAACTAATATATATATATAGTAGCGATCCGGTGAGAAAGTTGGCTTACATAAGAAGATGAGAAAAGGAAGCACATGAGCGATCGGATTATCTTCTGGATAGTTAAGATTAGTTTTTGGGTTGGTTAATTTAGTTTTTGGGTTTTAATTTAAACCACCTAAAAACTAATCTCAACTACTCAATCTCTAATCTGATGGCTCCTGTGCTTCCTTCTCATCTTCTCACGTAAGCTAGCTTTCTCACCGGATCACTACTTTCCCTATACATATTTAACGGGAAACATTGAATGAATGAACGAAAATTTTCAGTTAAATTCTTGAAATTTGACATCTTGAGAGTGGTGTAAGGGGGTGTGAAGCCTGATTTGATGCAAGGGGTGTGAAGCTTGACCTTGTGTAAGAGATGTGAAGACCAAATCTTCTTGAAATTTGACATCTTGAATGGTGTAAGAGGTGTGAAGTCTGATCTGGTGTAAAGGGTGTGAAACTCGACCTTGTGTAAGGAGTATGAAGACCAAATCTATCTCAGTTCTTATATCTTTTCCCTCAAACCCGAATTTTTTTCTTTTCTATCTAAATTGAAGGCAATTGCGATCCACCCATTGTACATCATAGAACCTCAATTTCTCAAATTGGATTAATTATTATTTCAACAATTAATTTACAAATGAATTAACCAAAAAATTAATCACTTTGAATTTATTAGATCCATCACACACTTTGGGCGAAAGAGGAAGAGAAAGAGAGAGGTATACAGTAACACAATCTGTTGTTGTGATGATGGAAAGGCCATGGCATTGATGGTGGTAACATTAAGCCTGCTATTGATTTCGTGTGCTGCAAAAGCCGGCTGCTCCCACTGCTAATGGTGGTGCAGCGGTGAAGGGCCTGTTGTCGCTGTCGATCTTGGGTACGACAGCAGGCTGGAGGGTGATTGTCATCGCTGGCCATGATCAAGTATGGGCTTGAAAAGGCATGAAATGGACGAGGGGAGAGAGGTCCATTTGGAATCTGGATCGAGAGAGACATGAGAGAAGAGATAGAGACAAAATAATGAATCAATCTCCTTTTAAAAATGGGGGCTTAATTGCAAAAGAGTTTTGTCAATGGCATTGTTTACTCAGTCCAAATATAAGGCTAAGATTGAACCAAGTCAACGACACCACAGGGAGTCTGTACTATGCCAGTTGTTTCCAGTTAAATATATATAGGGAGAGTAGTGATCCGGTGAGAAAGCTAGCTTACGTGAGAAGATGAGAAGGAAGCAGAGGAGCCATCGGATTAGAGATTGAGTAGTTGAGATTAATTTTTAAGTGGTTAAAATTAAAACCCAAAAACTAAATTAACCAACCCAAAAACTAACTTAACCAACCCAAAAACTAATCTCAACCACCCAAAAGATAATCCGACCGCTCATGTGCTTCCTCTTCTCATCTTCTCACGTAAGCCAGCTTTCTCACCGGATCGCTACTATATATATATATATATATATATATATATATATATATATATATATATATATATATATATATATATTAGTTATTATGTTCTAAATGTCATATATCCCATAAAAAATATATATATATATATTAGTTATTATGTTCTAAATGTCATATATCCCATAAAAATGTCATAACCTCTGAAAGAAATGTCAACATGCATGAACATGCATTCAAGAATAAAGTGTCTCTACTAATATAGTGTAAATTCTATGGGGTCTCATAGACAAGGGTTTGGTTTTTTGAGAGTACACAAATTAAATCCTGGTCATCCATCACTTAAAGACTTAGATTCCCCATATTAAATCTCAATCATCCATTCAAATTTTATTAACATAACATTATTACATGACTTAATTCTTAGATTCCATATAGTCATCTCTAGACCAATCTGTTAACCACCCTTTCAGTTTTATTGGGTGCTCAACTTTTACAATCTATGGGGGTTGCACCTTTTATAATTTTTTAATTTAATTTTGAGTTTTAGGAAAAAAAGTGTTGCATGCACAATTATTGTTGGCATCACCTCATGTTAGTTTTAGTAGTAAATGTTGTGAGCTTAGCAATGTGCTTGGATTACTGAATCCTCCTGTGATTGATTGATTACCAATTAATAATGTGATTAGACAATAATACATCGATTTTAACATTTTAAGGCCCTAAAGATTTCAAACTTCATGCTATGTACATGTCAAAAAGCTACATTTGCATAATGCAATAAAAAAATAATGAATTTGGTAAAAAAAAATTCAAGTAAAAGTTCAATTAAAGCACCACACGTAGGGGGTGTTTGTTTGGACATAAAAGCCGTAAAAGGCCGTAATTCATAAATGACTTACAACTCAAGTACAATTACGGCGTTTATTTGAACCATAATTCGTAAAAGACTTACACAACTCAACTATCACTCACTTGCAACTCAATTACCACTCGCTTACAGCTCACTTACAGTTAATTTTGTGGTCATATAAATTTGTATTATTTTTTATATTAATATTAATTTTTTTAATATTTAACATTTTTAGTATTTATTTGCAATATTAAAAAATTTTAAATCACTAAATAGTTAATTTTGTGGTCAACTTTTCCACTTACGACTTACACATTACAACAACCAAAAATCGTAAAACACAATACACTTTCTCACTTACAACTTTATATGACCAACCAAACATCGTATAACTTACATGCATATAACTCATTTACAACTGTAAAAGAATTTATCAATTACGATTATAATTACGGTACAACAACCAAAAACCGTAAAACACAATACACTTTCTCACTTACAACTTTATATGACCAACCAAACATCGTATAACTTACATGCATATAACTCATTTACAACTGTAAAAGAATTTATCAATTACGATTATAATTACGGTCAATTACGACAACCAAACAGACCCGTATAGTATGATAAACTTACTACTTGGAATCAGATAATAGAAAAATATTAAAAGATGAATTATGCATTTGACGGCTTCACCCCTGTATATTTGTCTCTCTCGTGTTTTGGTGGCCTAACAGAGGTTGCAGCATATATCTCTAGTGCGTCCTTTTTCTAATGACAATTTTCTCTTCTTTGTTGTGGATGAACTAAGGTAGCATGGGATAGAGGCACACGGGAATGGATAAGGGCAGGGGCGGAACCAGAAATTATATTTGGCTTTTTTGGGGGGGAGGGGATGGGGGAGTGGGGGTTGGTAGGGAAAGACTTGTTTTCAAATGTTAAAATCATCAGTCTGTCTCAAATTTTTATCAATATGACAATAAATTCAAGTACAGTTCAGAAAGAAAAATAAGAAAAAATTGTTAATCATAGATTTAATATACATTTGCAGGATAATTAATTTGAGAAGCTTTTTATTGTCATATTAAGCATTGATGTCCTTTTTCTTTTCTTTTTTCTTCATTGTGAAAGTTAAGCCTTTAAGGACCCTCTATAAAGGAAAAAATTGGCGTACACCACTCCAGACTTTTATTTGATATGATTCAAAAAAGAGCTCATATACCAATCGAAGATCTAGTTGAGATACAAATATGCTTAGTTTATATTAACAAAAGAAAAAAATATGCTTAGTTTAAATTTAACATTGTAATTTGTTAATTGAAAAATGGAGGAGAGGATATGGATGTTAAAATCAAGAGAGTTGAGCGCTAAATGTGAGGGATTTACTTTGTTTAAAATTGATTTGATAATTTAAACATCAAACTTTATTTTAATAATCCACTTCATTAAAGAAATAGAGTACATATAAAAGCTGGAGTACAATAACAAAAAGAGGAATGTATTTAACAATAGCTTATATTGGTGGGATTCTAAGGAGAGGGGGCTTAATTACATTTCAAAAGAAGAATTTCCAACATTTGGGATGGGGGTGGGGGTGGGGATGGGGGTGGTCGCCCCTTCCTGCCCCCTTGTTCCTCCCCTGAATAGGGGAATGTGGGCTTTTAAAATAAGGGGCTTGGGTAGTGAAATTGAACTAAAAATTCAATAAAATATCTTGAATCGTATCAACCAATATTTCAGTGGCATATATCAGGTTGATATATCTGTCGATATTGGTTCCAAATGATGTGATGTATATCCTAACAGAAGGCCTAAAAAACTAATATATTGGTCGGTCGATTTTTAAAACATTATTAAAACCACCTTTTGAATGTCATGCAATTCGAGCTAATTTCGACATAGATGATTAGTTGATTGTGGCTTCAGCGAGATGCAAAGTCATTGCCATAGTCCATTTGCTTCTATATGGTGCACTAGCTTGAAAGCAAAATGGTTAAATTAAATGAATTAGAGACTTTCTATATGTATAGTCTATAACCACAGAAGAAAAACATTCTGGCAACTTTGTCAGGCGTTTCTTAAACTTGTAGAGTGGGCAGGAAGAATAATCTAACTTCGAACGTTTGAGAAGATATAATATTAGGTATATCATGAACTGAAATTTCTAACATTACCATTGTAAAACTAGATAATCTGAGGTTAAGTACCTGAAATATGACTGATGGTTATTAAGCACAGACAGTGACACAATATTTGAAGTTTGTAAAAAATAGGACTCAGAGACATGGATATTGTACATATGTGCATATGTGCATGTGTGTCTAATCATAATAAAGTTAACAAGCGATGTCTAATAGTAAAACTTTGATTAGAACAAATCAATCAATCAATTAAACAAATATAAGATAAATTAATTTTCTTCCACAGAGTTGTCAAATTTTTGGGAGTTGTCATAGCTGGTGATGGGTGCTCAGTCTCCATGACAAGGGAGCTCATTGATTTTGGATCACATATGGACTTGAGAAAGGGATAGCAAGTTGATGTGTTTCTTATTGGGTAAAAAGGTTAAAAACGAATTTAATATTCAGAGAAACCAATTAAGAAACTGTATCTATCCCATGTCTTAAACCCAAAAAACATCGAAGTTTTAGCTTGGGCACAAATAGTACACATGGTGTCTTCAGGTTGCCTTGATGTCAGACATGGGTACAAGAACGATAATAAAGCAGCATCTACGCTGTATAGGATGACATATCCATCACCAAATAATGATACATACTGTTCTTTGACATGGCAGAACGCATCATGTAAACGATGACAATAAGGTTATTTATACTCCAATACAGTAGGAAACCTACAGTTGACATTCCACTCCGCCGTGCCTATATATATCAGCATGATGTTATGGGCTTGAAGGTGCAACTTAGATAATCACAATGAGTTCTCAAAATTTAGAACCTGCCAAGTGCCAACCATCTCCCATTTTACTTCAGAGCAAGAATGAATAGCATTTTCAGAATGGTACCAATAGATGAACACTGGATAATGATGGTTATTGTCTATTCAATTATGCAAGCCTAAAGATGGAATGGAGACATATCTTTTAAAGACATCAACAGTTTTTATTTGAAAATTCTTATAAATAAAAGGGAAGATGAAGATATTGACTCACTTGTTTAGGCCAGGATGATGAAAGTGCATTTTGCAGCTCCATGCGTCTAACAGACAAATCATTCAGACTCTCCCTTAACTTCACTTCATGATGCTTCTTCTCTTCTAATGTAGACACTAATCTATCAAGAAATCTGAAATCCCCAGAGAGCATGTGGTTAATCAGATACGAATATGACTTGTGATGTAAAAATTGATAGCTAGCAAATGATTTACTTTTCCAAATAGAAAGTTTCCCATTCTAAATGAACCCCACTAGGACCCATTTACTATGGGACAACCCATGGGATAATGCCACGAAGTGTCCCCAAACCAACACAAGTGGCTAATAGGGAGGCACCTCAGTTGTCCCTATCGAAGGTCCCACAAAAATGGGTGCAAAAAGCATTTCTCATTTCATATTTTAATAATGCCCGAAATTCCAAGTTATCCAAATATGAGTAAGGTAATTATGGGTAATTTAAACATTGAGTATGCACGAACGCATGCAAGGTGTTAGCGTGCGCATAAGGGCAGGTCTGTAAGACTGTCCTTGCATGAGAGAGAGGGGGGTAAGAGGGTAACACCTTTTGGAGTTCACAATCATTATCAAGTCACGTGTCTTCCCGTTTGTAAGCAAGGAAATTGCTGACGAGA
Source organism: Agave tequilana (assembly GCA_038442645.1). Taxonomy (NCBI): domain Eukaryota; kingdom Viridiplantae; phylum Streptophyta; class Magnoliopsida; order Asparagales; family Asparagaceae; genus Agave; species Agave tequilana. The sequence continues at coordinate 393,920 of JAVJIF010000806.1, forward strand.
CATCTGACAACATCTCCTGGACAGCATCAGAAGCATATTGCTGCAAGACAAAAGGAGCTACTGCTTGGACTTGATGCTGCAAGGAGGAAGTCTCTTCACTGTTCATCTCCGTCAAGCGCTGATTTAAAAATGATTTTATCTGAGAAAAAAGGGCATGTTGTATTAGGAGAACCACAAATACCTGAAGGAAATAGAATAAAGGATCCAATAGGCCTTTTTCTTTTATTTTTTTATTTTATTTTTTCATTTCTTTTCTTCTTCTTTTTTGGTATTTTTTCGTTGGGGGTCACATATTTAGAAACTGCCTCAAATGACAATGCACATGATAGTTATCAACATCAGTGCACCCCAATGAACTCGATGAAAACTACAAAAAAAACTTAAAATATAATCTAATTTCCCATATGAAAGGTCAGGCATGAAGGCTAATTCATAAACACGACCAAAAGTTCTAAACAAGAAGATAACGGATTTGATTTTCACATTTTATGTACCAGCTTGGGAGTAATCAAGAATGTTCTACAAGATATGTATGGGTATAGAGAAGAATGTAGTACCTTCAAGTTCTAATACCAAGTGAAGTTTGGAGGTTTAGAGAGAGGAGAGGAGAAGAAAGAAGAAAGATGAAGTGAAGACCGGTTTTTATTGATGTGAGTAATACTCCAAATATACAGACATCACAATTACATGATAACAAAGCCTCTAATCCTAATAAGACTAGAAAAATACACAATGTTCAACTTGGAGTAGAAAACCAAATAGAAAACCAAACTTAAATAGAAAGCCAAAATAAAGAAAAATTCTAGTAGAAATAGAAATCCTATTTCCACTCTAACATAGAGATTAATGCAGAAAAATGACAAATCTGCTCAGGGGAATTTTCTTACAGAAAATATGTAATATGATGATATTGACCCCATAATGTCGGTTGATATGGTCAATATTGTCACAATATTGACGGCCGGAATTGATAATATTGACACTAAAAACCATTGGCTGATAATGAAACTGATATCGAGATCTTAAACCATGTAATTAATAAATTCTATATTGATGATTTTTAGAATGATTAGTTTGAATGTTAAGGACATAGTTTCAAATATTGGCTAATACTAATATATATCGGCAATGTCGTATCGGGTGTTGAAATACCTTATATGATATTAATCCTATAATATTAGCCGATATCCGAGTCGATATCTCCAATAGTCAAACTAAAATCATCGGCTGATACCAATACCAATGTCGAGATTTAAAACCATGGTTAAGAGTACAAGAATCCCTGAGTCATTTGAGGTGGTTAAGTCCAAAAGTCAGAAGAAGATTGAATCTCCTTCTTTCATAGCACTAATTATTCTCTGTGCTATGAAATCCACATGTTTGAGTTTTTCTCATTTCGTTGTTTTATCTTATTTATCCCATGTAGATAATCATTCAGATTGTAACACCACTCATAGTACACACCATATTGTTTTCATAATGTACAATATTTTGTCTAGTTTGGAAGTTGTAATTGCTGATCAAGATCCACAACCAGCAAATTTTTGTATATCAACTTGAAGTCACATCACAGTGATTAGCATGTCAAGTATGGTTAGAATACACAACACAAAATGTATATATCGATACGTAGAGCGATATTCAAGTGTCGTCCAAACAAAATATATTCAAATTATGGTTAATAGAATACTGAAATTTCTATGATATTAGATCTACTGGCATAAATAGAAAATGATGAATCAATTTTTTTTATAACAATATGAAAATCTACCTCACACATAAAAGTAAAAAAATATTGAAGTTAAACACTTCTCACTCAAGATGGCAAACAAAATAAGAATGATGACTGGAAGCTTAAGCATATGCAAGAAAAGCTAATACTTTTACTAAAAAAATACCTCAAGTAAATCATCGAGAATCTTATTCCTATATTCGGTGTCCAATAACTGACTTCTTTCTTGAACTGAAGTTAGGAGCTCTGCAGATTCAGTGGGCCTTGGCAGATTAGTTTCCAAGACAGAATCAGGTTTAGCAGCTTCTTCAATTGCATCCACACGAGGATTTTCAATACTAATATCCCAGCATGTCTCTGAGTCTGAAGTTCCAGAGGCTTGTCCTTCCTCCACTCTATTCAATGATGAATGATCAGATAGCACGCCATGACCATTGTCAGAATCCCGCAAGTCGGTTTTTGAATCAATCATTTCATAAGAACCAAAGTCATCACCCGGTTCTTCTGGTTGCTCCACACCACCGATATCCCAGTCAATTTGTGTGTCATCAACAGAAATATTCCAGTCAATCCCGTCCATGGAAATATCAGTATCTTGTGCTCCCATCATAGGATAAGATTGATCCACATTTGACAGGTCTATTAGAGAATTTTGGACCTCTGGAGAAACTGAGACATTAAGAGATGGAGGGTTTTCGTGAAGCTGCCTCAAATTTGGCAGCACAGCTCCTGGACTTTTCTGCAAGCATCATGATAGAAAGTACAAATAGCAGCTTCAACCACAAAGTGTATTTTGACAAAAGCATCAAACGTTGCTCTTCACCTTTTACTAAAAGCTGAAGGAAGTCCTAAGTGTGGACATACCTCTTTCTCTGTATGAGCATCTCTGACAAAATGTGTATAATACTCCATTGCTCTTAACAAAGAATCACCTTTCAGGACTAGCAAAATTCTGCTAAATGTGGATGGGAGAGACTTTGCTGTCTCCAAAAGTTCCAACCTCACATCTTTTCCCTACAAAATAGAGGTACAGTGTTTTATAATGAATGATAATATGATAAAAGCCTAAAGTGAACCAGACTGGTGCAGGCTCAAAAATAAGACAACTTCAGTAAACACAGGATGACCCAATGATTTTACTTATCAAGCCAAGAGCGTTGACCTGCAATCCGAGTTCCTGACAGGCTTCAGAATATCTAGCTGCAGATAAAGAAGCGTTCCTTTTAATATCAGCCTCCTTGCGTTCTAACTCTGCCAATTGTTGCTGGAACTTTTGCACCTGCTTTTTCTGATAGGGACTTCATCCAGATTGCTTATCAGTAAAATTTGTTATTATCCAGATAAATATTTTATCTTTAGTGAGAAAATCTTATGAAACAAGTATCATACATTTCATAGTTGACATTTTGGATCATCATCTGAGCAACATCTCCCAGAAAAATATGGTCCTTCTCAAAAGATCGCACAATGGACTCCCATTCACCCTGTATCTTGCACATATCACTTACCAAAATAACTTGCAAGAGGGCAGAAGAGGTTTCAAGAATCTTACAGCAGAACCTGATAGGCGTCCAAAAATATTACGACTCTCTGCAGTTGAATTCAGGAGAATGTTGAATATTTGTTTTGCCTCCGTATATCCAATCCCTGAGCAAATAAGCAGGTCATGAGAGGAGGGGGGGGGGGGGGGGGGGGGGGGGGGGTATATTTATTGTGTGCATATGGGTTTGACTTTCACTCTTCTTGTTTTTTGCTTCCCCCTTGTTTGTGTATTGTGGTATTTTGTGTCTGTTGGGTGTTTTTTTTTTTTTTTTTTTTTTTTTTTTTTTTTTTTTTTTTTTTGGGGGGGGTGGGGGGTTGCTAATCAGAAAAGCAAATCACATTTTTCAGGCAAAAACGGCCTAAAACCTTTCTTGACAATAGTATAAGTAATTTGTACACAAACACATGTAATACATATGTACATACAAATGTATATATATCCCCATCTACTAACATCTATTTATATTCATTCAAATATGTGTGTGTGTGTGCGCGCGCGTGTGTTGAAATTTCTGCACAGAAGCGTCTCCCCAAACAAGTGAGGTTACAAGTTGAAGATGGTGACGAACTTGAAGTCACAGTGAAACACTATTTTATATATCGGCCGAGATATCGACCTCTATCTCATTTTTTGCCTGCTGCCGATATGATGTGGGAAAATCGTTCACTCATATCGTTTGATGCAAAAGCAAAAAACGGTCTATATTTGAAATATCGGCCGATTAATCACCCGATATGAGTCGATGCAAAATCGACCAATATGGATTCATCTATTTTATTATCTTTTTCGTTCATTGATTTGCAGGTAAGTAGATTATACAACTTCTAATCTTATATTTTTCAATTCCATGAAATAAGTTATTTATTGCACCATCCACGACTGCGTGCAAATGTACATTATTTTTTTACCGTCTTTGCATGCATATTGCATCGTTTTTATTTAATAGATGATATCTATAACACTAAACTAACTTTTGGTTATCAATATTTCAAAATATATAGTGCCTGATATGCGCGAGTATCCCCGATATCTCCCCCGATATCCAATATGAAAAAAAAAACCCCATCCGATATGATCCCGATATCTGATATTTAAGAACCTTGCAGTGAATATGAATGGCTACCACCAAGATGTGAAAAGTGTAGAACTTTTGGCCATGTTGAGCCCATTGCCCTACAATAGAAGTTTGGTTGCCCAAGGAGAAAAATTAGAAAGCAATGAAGAAGGCAAGAGCGGTACAGAGGCACAAGGTAAGAAGAGCTTCAATGCCGACTTTGGCACGGGAGGTCTTGGAAATTTAGGAGCAGACATGCCAGATAATAGCTCTCTTGATGATGAAAGGGTGATGCATCAAACAATTTTTGAGGTACACACCTTTAATCAAGTGACTCTGGGTGGCAACAGAAACCTTGGAGGCCAATCCAATTTCTCTGGGGGAGTTGATGCAGAACATGTGGTGCTTGTTGCACCAGTGGCGGCAGACTCCATCACATTGCAGAAAATTTCTCCTTATTGGAGGAAGAGGATGATGGAGAAGGAGTGGCAGGTGAAGAGGAGCACATAGCTCATACAATGCTAGCAACTGAAGAAGATGAAGAAGAAGAAGAAGAGCCAGTCCATGAAGAAGTTGTAGAAGTACCTACACAAGCTGCAGATGTAGTAGCTGCGGCTGTGGATAAAGCTTCCCAAGAAAATCTGACAAAGAAGCTAATGCTGAGAATATTGCAGCAGTCCCCCACCCAGCTACAGAGGCCAATCCTAAATAGGCAAAGCATTTGGAGAGCTACAAAGGAGTCAAGGGAGTCAAGGCATCAAAGAAGGGTCCTAAAGCCAGCAAAACCAGTGGTACTTCTTCTATCTCTTGAAAAGAAAAGAAGTATTAGAATTGAAAAGGGTGCACCTCCTGTACCTAATGTCTCTATTCATCTAAAGCGTCAGAGGATTGAGTAAGAAGGGTAGAAGAAAAGATGCAACTAGTTATGTGCATAAATTTAGTCCTAGTATTGTAGCTTTGGTGGGATTAACGCTAGTAGGGAGTTAAAGTTAGAAGATGTGATGTGAAACAAGGGAGGGGGGTCTACGGATTTTGAAAAAAAAAAAAATGAGAGATGAAAGAAAATAGTAGATGACTCATGGTTACCTAAGGGATAAGTGAGAAAGCCTTCCACCTCCACGAACCTCATGCCGCTTCACGCCGCACACTCATCGATCTTGACCTCACGCCGCTTCACGCCGCACGCTCGGCTTCACAGTTAGGTTTCACACCCGCCATGGGCAACACGCCCCTCAAGGGGAAAACTCCAAAATAATTTTTTTCTCAAATTCTAATCTATTTTTATTGAAAGCAATGTAGCCTTTAAATAAGCTTACAACTTTAGACTTTTTTCACATACTCAGTGTGGAACTAAAATAAAACACAATACTAAAAACACACAAGACTAGTAAATAAAATAAAAGAGAATACAAACTCAGACTCAAAAATAAAAAAAAAGCTGACTCAATGTCCCCATCATTCTCGTTAGGTGGGAAGAACTCAACCCTGTTGAGTATACATGAGGCAGCAGTGGCTCAACGCTGGATCTGGATCTGAAATTGTTGTTGATCTTACTGCAGATGTTGCAGATGTGATTGCTGGAGAGGTTGTTGACATCTTTGGTTGTTGAGGAGGTTGTTATGGAGAAGATTGTGAGATCTTTGGCTGTTGAGGAGGTTGTTGTGGAGGAGATTGTTGAGTTCTTTGGCTGTTAAGAAGGTTGTTATTGAGAAGATTATGAGATCTTTGGCTGTGAGGAGGTTATTGTGGAGGAGATTGTTGAGATCTTTGGCTGTTAAGGAGGTTGTTGTGACTTTTTCTTTTTTAACTTCTTTTTTAACTTGTAAATAATTTTTGTGAATTGATTTGAATTGAGATCAAGAGATAAAAAGATAAATGATAACTAGTTTGTGAAAAAGGCGAGGGTTGTAAACGGATAGGTTTTGAAAATTGGGATTTTGAAGTGGAGAAAAGATTTGAAATAAAATTTGAGAAAAGAGCTAGAACTTGAAAAAAAAATAAGATAAGAGATAACGAAGAGATTGAAAAGATTTGCAATATGTATTTTTTTGAATTTGTGAAAAAGAAATGAATAAGATTATTTGACAAAAGAGATGAAAGAAAGAACAATCAATGATTTAAATAAAATTGTACCGACTTCACATCAGTCTTTTCACAAGAAACTTGTATTACAATTTTAATTTCATCACTCATTATTTTTTTCTTAACCATGCTCTGATGCCAAATTGATGTGAAACAAGGGAGGGAGTCTACGGATTTTGAAAAAAAAATTAAGAGATGAAAGAAAATAGTAGATGACTCATGATTACCTAAGGGATAAGTGAGAAGGCCTTCCACCTCCATGAACCTCATGCCGCTTCACGCCGCGCACTCATCGATCTTGACCTCACGCTGCTTCACGCCGCACGCTCCGCTTCACAGTTAGGGTGTGAAACCCCGCCATTGGCAACACGCCCCTCAAGGGGAAAACTCCCAAAATAATTTTTTCTCAAATTCTAATCTATTTTTATTGAAAGTAATATAGCATTTAAATAGGCTTACAACTTTAGACTTTTTTCACAGTGTGGGACTAAAATAAAATACAATACTAAAAACATGCAAGACTACTAAATAAAATAAAAGAGAATACAAACTCAGACTCAAAAATTAAAAAAAAAAAAGCTGACTCAATGTCCCCATCACTTATGCTAGATTAAGAGTGATGGCTAGGGTCCTCTCCCCTTTCTTCACTATAGGTAGGGGTTTTCAGCTAGTATAGAGTATTTGTATTGTTGAGTTATTCAGAAATTAACTTGATTCACATGGAGAGAAATAGGAAACAATTTCGCTGCAAAATAAAAAAATGCTGAAAAGAAAATAAAGGCCGACATGTGAATTCTTGGTTCTTTAAATCTAAGATGGCTCGAACATCTCTCATATGTCTCAGGCTAGTATCATCAATCATGCAAGGGTTAATATTTGAGACATGTAAATGGTAACTACATTGAAATGTCCAAGCTTCCTAGGTTAGCTGGAGTAATGTCATGAATTTTCACCAAAAACTCGTCAATGTCGCTTAAAGGTGGTGGTGATCGCCTGGAGAGGAATAGGAAAGGGAAACAATAGAGGCAATCGAACTTATTTAGGTCCACGGTAGAGTTCCTAATTTCAATTTGGATTCAGATTGATCTCAAAAAGAAATACAAATAAGGCATGAGCATTGCTGAAGCGCATTACCCACACAGCTGCTTATGCAACCCTAAACATCTTACGCCTCGGGCACATGCCAATAGTATGCATGATAACAAGAAATTCATCTCCTCGGTTCTAACAGAATTATGCTTACCTGTTGTAAAGAGAAAATGTCTTGTGTAACTTCGACAGATTAATACCTAAGGAACAAGTTAACAAGAACGATCAATAAAATGTGTAGACCTAGACCTGAACCCGTATTAACAAGATTAGATCCTACCCATTTTGAGAACAGGTAAGTTTTAGATCTAGTGCATACCCTTGTTTAAGCAAGGTATGGAATGGTTGGGCCAAGTCTAAGCTGGGTTTCTAATCAGCTTGCCCAATCGCCACAGCTAGATATATAAGGTTGAAGGTTTCATATGCCCATAATTGTAGTCACAACAAACTCAATTATGGAGTCAAACAAATTACTCTTTCTTGACCACTCACAAAAGAGAGATTCACAACCTTAAGCAAATTGATGGTTTGTTGTTTCCTCTATTTACTTGAAATCTTTTTATTATCGATAATGGGTTACCAATCCTTCCAATTGTTTCCTCTTCTACCTGGGGGGCAATTGGAACCCAAACCGCTAACCCCACTCACACCCAACCGTTGTAAACGGGTATGGTAAACATTTTTCGGGTATAACCCGTTTATGACCTGACCACCAATTGGTTCATTAAACGGGTCAGGTAACAACCCATGAACTCATATAAGACTCGTTTAATATATACCTAAACTTAAATGTCTCACTTTCTCTCTTTTTTTTTTCTTTTCTTCCAAGTTCCCCACTCGGGTGGCTGCATTTGCTGGTGGCAGATCATCCCGCCACTCATCTAGCACCTCGCCAGCCGACGTGGATCACGTCAGAGATCATCGCATGACCCACTAGAGTTAACCTCTACTCATAGCACCCTCACAGCACAGCGTAATTTTGTTTGAATTTAGTGTTGGTTATTTTATAAATTGTTCAAAACTACCTATAAACCATTGTCATTTTGTTTATTTTAATGTTGTTCACTTTTGAGAAAAGTATGGGTCGTGTCGAGGACCAAACTTTAATCAACTGGATTCCATCCGTCACAAACAACTTATTTGAAACTATCCCATCTTCTCTAAACACTCAACATGTGATTCAGACTAGGTATCATCCACCATGATATCATGAGATCAAAGCCTATCATGTAAAATTATGAACGGTATTCTAGAACCCTTGCGCACTTTTTGTGGACATTTAAGCATGCTTACGTCAATTAAATAATTTGTGTTCTTTCTTTCAACTTCAGCCTTCCTTTTGTTTTGAAGTTAACTCGCTTTTTAAATGACTTTCTTTCATGATTTAAGTCTTTTCTCCAAACATGGCAATGAGTTGATGACTATTATATTAGGTCAAGAAAATGGTAGCCTCTCAGAGTTTATAGGAAGCCCTCTCCATTACACTATTTGCATCTACATCTCCAACACGTGGATCATCCTTCCACAGTAACACAACTTCTAATAATTTTCAGGCCCATAAGAAAGAGAGAACCAAAATTAACATATCTTTTAAGTTAAATGGATATTGAGAAATAAAAAGGGGCAAATGAAATTAAACAATAAATGATCATCATGATTAGACCGCATCATTCCAATTAGCCTCCCTTTTCATCCAAAAATTTTGGCCCCAATTTAATCACTTTTATCTCCCATAGACTTCCAATACCTTATCTTCTAAAACATCATTACATTTTTTCTTTCTTAGGGATGTCTTCATACTATCAATTTTGCACGGTTTATGTGTGGATAATTATGTTTAAAGAGTGAAATAAACAGGAAGACTTATGAAAAAGAAATCAGGGTTTAACTAAATTCAAATAGAGTAAAGATAATTTGGTAGAACCTTGATATGTGTGTGTGCGCGTGTGTGAGAAAGAAATGCATTGGAGGCTTTGAGTCAATCTAGTCCTTCTCTTAGTGTACCATAGTGGAAGGTGATGGTCAGGGTCATCTCCCCTCCCTATAGTTATTCGTGAGTTGTGAGTCAGAGTAGCCTAACCTTGTACATTTCTGTAACATTGTTTCTATTATCAATAAAATTACTTTTACATTTCAATATATATATATATATATATATATATATATATATATATATATATATGTGAGCTGGACACCGATCCCACAAGTGAATGATCATGATCCAATTCAGTTCCATATCAACAAAATGAAACCCTAACTGATTCTGGGAACATCTACACATTTTAGTACTGGTATTTACCCATTTGTAAATAAGTATTAAATTGTTTGTGCCAAGCAGAAGCAGTCTCTAGCTGGGTTCAGATCTTAGGTCCCAACTAATAATCCTTCTAGCCTGGGATGGCCACCGCTAGCAACACAAGTCGCACACGCCTATTGTAGTTGTTGCATTGAAGTCAAATACGGAGTCCGGAATCTATTTCTCCCATCATCATTTAGGTAATATAAGTGACTCACAAGTTTGGTTGATCCAACAAGCATTCCAAATTATTACGTGCACTTGACACAAACTATTAGATTATCGGTAAGGGTTTTTACTGCGTCATATCCTGATATATTGCAGTTTTACTATACCACCCACCAATCTAAGTTCTGAAGTTGGCATATGTTATCGTGCATCTATATCACACATTGCTTCTATACGTTTAAAGCCTATGCACGTCAATAATGTGTTGTGTTTCTTTAAACTTCAACGAAATGTTCTAAAAAGCGATTTCAGTATACGCACGGTCCGAGAACGCATAATGCTTAAACGATTTAAATGATGATTAAATGGATTACACGCTTTATTATATAATAATATTATAATAATTAAAAAACATGCAAATATGAATACTATAAACTCCCAAAAAAAGTATAAAAGATATAGCAAACATAACTTGAAAAATTAAATTGCTGGTACTAAGAGAAATTTAAAAAGTAATAATATCAATCAGTTCAAAGTACATCAATGTACCTCCAACTCCAACAACTATAGTTAAAAAATGCCTTTTAAATGAACAAATATATGTATTTTTTTAAATATGCAACATACTTCCAATAAGTTTGATTCCCTACTAGATGCAACTGCAAGTAATGTGCAACTCTATCCTTCTCATGTTTGAGACACTCCTCAGCCTATTAAAAGAAACAAAAACTATTGGCAAGAATGTTGGCAAAATACGTGCACACGAGGGGGGAGAGAGCTGACCAGGGATAGGTCACCGTCGACGCAGGAGGAGGTCACCGTCGACGCTTTGCTGCTGACCAGAGAGCTGATGCAGGAGAAGGTCTTCGTCAACAAAGAGGGAGGTCACGGTGGGAGGATCAACCATAAAGGGAGGTCGTCGTCGACGAAGGAGTTCGCCACAAGAGGATTAGCACTTCGTGAACTTCTTCATCGTGGAGCTTCGGGAGCTCTAATTCCCCATGAGGATCGTCGCCGCCGTGAGCTTCGGGAGCTTCAGATAAAATTAGGGATTTGGAAGCTTCATCGTCTCGTTGTCGTGAGCATCGAGAGCTTCGTAATCTTCTCCGTGAGATTTGGGAGCTTCATCGTCGCCGCAGGAGGATCGTAAATGCGGATAAATTTAGAACTCTCGAGCCCTAATTCTCCAACACGTGACAATTTATATCCTCAATTATTGGATCGGGTTTAAGTTCAGTTAACTTAATGGGTTCGAAATTTGAATCGATTTAGAAAATGATTGAATAACATTTAAACGGACGCTAATTAATCACCGATTAGATGCTTATTCATCGCTTAAGTGAATTAATCATTTGGCCGAATAATCTGACCACTTTCTTCAAGTTCTGTTTGGTTTCAGGCCGAAAACATTTAAGCATATGACTAATCGGCCACTTAAACCTATTTTTAGAATACTGCTTCAACATTTACCCGGCAATTAAGTCGCTCATTTATTGTTCAATGAATTTCTTTCCAGTTATATTGTGTTAACTTGCTCTTTGAATTGTTCAATGGACTAAGGGCAGCGACGTTGGATACAGCATCCCCTCTCCAACATGTTGGTTGTCCCTCTATTGTGACGCATCACAAGTTATCTTCCAACAACAACACGAAAGAACCAAGACTAGCACACTTCCTTGAGCTAAATCCTTGAAAATGATGAAGTTAAATTACAAAGGTCTGCATCCCACATCAGTCCACTCAATCTCACTTCTCTATTAACCCAATTTAATCACTCTATATCTCACACTCCCAACACTCAAATCCTCCAAACCAATTTTCTTTTCCCCTCTTTCTTGGGAAGTATTCCTACTATAATTTCTATGAGGTTTGCAGACGGACAATCATCTAAATAGTAAAATAAACAGGAAAAGAAAAAAAGAAAGAAAGAAAGAAATTAGGGTCTAACGAAATTCAAATGAAGTGAAGAGAGCTCGCCAAACCTTCGGAATCTAGGGTTTGGAAAAAGGGATCGATATCTTTGGGCAGCGAAGAGAAGGCAGAAGAGATCTTCGATCGCACGGTGCCCAATCGCTTCCTCCAATCGTGCGGTATCTTTTTGCGATCCACCAGCCATTCTTCAACCAAAGTTTGAATTAATGCCCCCAAATTAATGACAAAATAATCAATCATCAAAATTAGCACAGGCAAAATAAAAAAAAATACAAAATAACAATTGAAACAATTGAAGAAATTGAGAGAAAAGAACAGAAAATTTACCAACGAGACGAGCAAATGCGATGTCGATTGGGAGGTTTCGGGTCTCTGACGGGTCTTGCATTCTCTCTCTCCGGCTTTGAGAATCGAGAGAGGGTCAGGGAGAAGACTGCCATATATTGTCTTCACTTGCCTTCTCTCTGCTTGAAACGGCGCACGTTAGCCGAAGGTTTTTTTCAGCGGCTTGGTTCGCGTTTAATGAGATTTATGAGATTTATTATTTGGGCCTGCCCCATCATACGCGCCAGTAAATGGGCCTTTACGTTTGGACTGTGGCCCAAATATAAACTGACAAACATAACACATCGTTTTATTGTTTTCTTGAACCGTGTTCAATATTGGACTAGACAACTTTAAAGCAACACAGGGGCCTGCTTCCGCATAAAAGACTCGCATAAAGCCACCATAAAATGGGCTTTAAACAAAGTATTGCTTATAATTTCCACGCGCAGATTGAAAGTTCTTTAAAGGGAGCAGCGAGCCCATGACTAGCATACAATTACTATCGGTGAAAAACCAACCGATCGGTCAGGAGGAATGGAGTAAGGAGGAAGAAGAAGGGGTCGATGTTATTCTCTCCCTCGCGAATGAAGACGAACAGACGGACGGACAAAGTCTTTATATGAGTCACAAGGGAAAACCTCCATTCTCAGTCAATTTTGATAATGTGGGAAAGGGACCTTGTGGGCTTTAATGTTTTCCTCAAAAATGTTAATTAGTTAGCGTTTTGAGGAAAAGGGGAAGCTTGCTTGGCTCATGGAGAAACTTTTGGAAAAAATCTAGCCAGAAAAGTCATAGACACTTTTGTTCATGCTTTGTTGATGTCATTAACAATTGTCTTGTCTCTTACATTGTCACAAATGAATATAAAAAATATAAAAGTGAGATGGCCTCGAAAATACGAGATAAACTTGTGCCTTTTGAGAAAGATATGAAGATGAATTCTTCCCATTCAAATTCAATATTATGTCATTCAAATTGAAGATATACTCCGTTGGAATTGATTTACATTGTTAAAAGTGCATATAAATAAAAAATCAAGTATTTTTAATATTTTTTGCTTATACATTGAGTAGGCGCAAAATGAACGACCGAAATAGTGAGTTGGTTAGTTGAACATCGCAGAATATTTGAAACCTAACAATAGTTGGTATGTGAGGGTTTTTAAATGTTTAGATCATGCTCAAATGGTTGGATCGAGAATTTGTATGTTTAAAGTTATAGATCTAAGTAATATGCTATTTTTGGGTCTTCATTTTGTGCCTACTTAATGCATGGACAAGAAAGCTACCAAATACTTGATTTTAATTTTTAATTAATTTTAATAATATTAATTAACTTCAATGAAATGGATCTCGTATTTGAATGTTGTAACATTGAATTTGAGTTGGAAGAATTCATGCTCAAATCATTTCAGAAGTAACCAAATATTTGTTGCTGCACTCTGGTATCCCACACAGATCAAGGATGAATTGTTGTAAATCTACCCATCCATATACTTAGCTATATATTCTAAATACGTCCTATCCCGTCGCGCAACTTTTATATTTAAGAAATACTTTCATTCCTATATCTTTAGGTATTCAGTTCTATTTATCCTGTACACTTACTCTTCTTTTGGAAACTCATCATAATTTATAAAATTAGCAATACCATGAACTTCCATAGATATACTCATCCATTAGTATGTGCAGCAAGTGACCATGGCTTGAAATAAGCCAATTCATAATTTGCCATTGTCAACAATTAATAGGGGTCACTCAAAAGCTTAAGGCTGTCCCAAAGCCCCTAAGGGTAGGATCGAACCCGGTTTGTTAAAGCAAGGATCAGATCGACCGTAAATTTAATGCCCAAAACTTTTCAAACCACACCCTGAATCGACCTTAGACCCCTCCTGGCCCTGACCTATTATCATCCCTTGATATAAGTTTGTTTTTCTATGATAGCCACATGACCCCAACTAAAATCTAAACCAAACTAAGCCCTAACAACAATGTAGTGGCATGTTGCCCGGTGATCCAACAAAACGGCTTCTGAGGTTTCCGATGACCTCTCAGAGGACATGTTGGATAGGGAGCATGATACCGACTCTGATCTCATCTGAGAGATGTCGGCATGGGGCCCTGTTTTTGATTGTTCCAGTGTTCCCTGTCGCTTTGTTCAAGATTTACCTGTTTGTTGCATTTGGGGCGTGGAATAGTGTTTTTGTTTTCTTTATTTGGTTGTTCTTTCCGGCTCTTCTCTTCTTTGTATCTGCATATGCATTTTTGTTGGGAGAGTTTATGTTTCTTTTCTGATATTTTTTCATGGATATTTTCATTAAAAACCTTTTAGTGAAGCGCAGCAAAACCTATCAGGTTCATCGTTTTTTCTTTTTTTAAAAAAAAAAAGTTAAGGCAGACCTTGTCAAGGGCAATGCCCTACCCTTTCATCAGTATATCCCTTACCCTGTGACACATTTAATTGGCATAACATGTTGCATGTAAGTTCCCAAGTATATTAATTAGGCACAATACAGGCATGGACATGAGCATGTGGCCTTTACAAGGAGCTGAAAGCAACATTCCCACTTGAACTATTCTCAGTCAATGAATGAACAAGCTAATAAACTGTTGTGGTATCAAGTGAGCACATGGGTTTATGGCCAAACACCACAACACCATCACATGCATAATGTTGCAAATGTTGCAGTGCCTTCATCCAAAGTTCTCTCTCTTTAAAGGGCTTCAAATAATTCTACCTTGTATTGAAATTGTAGGGTGCTAGAGTCCTTTTGTGTTCCCTCTCTCCCAGGCAACACTGGGATACTCTGTGCCCACATCTTGCTGAATGCAAGATGGTTTGCTTGCTACCAAGGGTGCAAATTGGACTGCTTGGTTTTTTTTCCTCATCCAATTTTTAGGTTAAGTTCGGATTTAGGGCCTATTTATTTGGATGAAACCTCCGCGGAAAATCTATCGAAGCAGCAGTTTTGTGTCAGATTTCAACACTTTTATTTGGTTGTAAAAAAAAATGAAAACAGTTTCTGGGACCCAACAAAATCTGATTTGACTTCTCATCCGATTTAGTCGCACGGGACGCTGGAAACCACTCAGAAACCTGACAACTTGCGGGGGATTTCTGAGCAACAAGACAGTCGCTCAGCAATCCAAAAATTTCTTTAAAGGCCAAACACGGCCTTAGTTTCTCTGCTCGAGATTTCAGCTCTCAGTCAGAGTTTTTCTTTTTGTGCTTTTTTGTTGCAACTTTGAGAAGATTCTTTTTGTTTTCTTTTTATCTTCTTACCATACTTCGGTTAATTGTTAGGATTTTTTTTTCTTTTTCCAAAATATACCTTGTTGTTGTGAGTAAAGTAAATCTAACTCAAGATCACTTACTGTTTTCATTGCATATATGCCCACCCATGGCAAACTAAGGTGGTGTTTTTTTGGATGTAAAAGCCGTGAGAGTCCTTAATTCGTAAATGACTTACAACTCAATTACAACTAAGGCGTTTGTTTGGACCGTAATTCGTAAAAGATTTACGCAACTCAACTACCACTCACTTGCAATCCAATTATCACTCATTTACAGCCCACTTACAGCTAATTTTGTGGTCATGTAAATTTGTATTATTTCTTTATGTTAATATTAATTTTTTTAATATTTAACATTTTTAGCATTTATTTGTAATATTAAAAATTTTTAAATCACCAAACAGTTAATTTTGTGGTCATTTTTTTCACTTAAGACTTACACATTTCGACAACCAAACACCGTAAAATACAATACACTTTCCAATTTACAACTTTATATTACCAATCAAACACCGTAAAACTTATATACATATAACTCATTTACGAATTTATCAATTACGAGACTTACAAATTACGATCAATTATGACAACCAAACAGACCCTAAATAAATAAAGGACTATTAAGATAACAAAATGCACACCTACTAGAGCTCTTATGAAAATAATGCAAAATAATTAAAGATATACACACTAATTGAGCTTCTTATCAAGATTACCATGATTCACGACCCTCCTGAGAATTTTACCCTGGGGAGCAGACATAATGTACCTTCAAAATATAAATCAATTCATTAAATCAAGAATCATAATTTTTGCATTAATTAAATACCCAAAAGGTTAGTTCTCAACTGAAAATCTAAAAAAAAAAAAAAAAAAAATTGAATATAGGTCTTGATGATCATCAACTTCTATTGTTCTCTCTCTGGGTTCTATGCGTGGAATAATACTTTTCATATCTATTTAGCTTTTTAGTGGCCTCTATACTCATTTTGTGACACATGGATCACATTTCTTGTGAATCATATATAGGGCCTGTTTGTATCGCTATAAAATCTCGCAAATCGTAAGTCGTAAAATTTCTTTTCTATTTTTTGCTGTTTGTTTCGCAGAAAAATAAGTTACAAAATGTAACTCTTATTTTCCCACTTGCAGTTGCTACAGTTAAATTTGTGGTCATGTAAATCTCACTTTTATACTCACATTTTCTCACTTTCAATTGTTATAGTTAATTTTGTGGTCATGTAAATCCCACTTATAATACACTTGCAGTTCAAAGCAGTTACTTCATAATCAATATATAATTTAATATTATTAAATATTTAATATTTTTAATAGTGTTCATTTTTTATTTAATTATTTATTATTTTATATTTTTAATCTTTAGTTTTTATTATTTTTAATATTGTTTAATATTTAATATTTTACTAATGTAATTTAATATTTTTATTTAAAATTGTTATTTAATACTTTATTATTTTTTAATACTTAAACCAATTTTTTATTTTTATTTAGAGTTAATATTTTATTAATATAACATTATTATAATTTAATATAAAATTACTATATATTTAATTATATATTTTTAATATAAATAATTACTTTATTAATATTAAAATATACTTTATTATTATATTAATATTTTATTATGTTAATATTGTAATAATAATTCATTATAATAACATTATAATAATATTTTATTATTAAATTATAATTATATTTTACTTTGTTAATTTTATATTTTATAATATTACAATAATATTATAATTAATTTTAATATTATAATAATTTCAAGTATTTTTTATATTATAATATTATAACTATATTTTATTATTTTTCTTAAGATTTTTTTATTTATGTGTTATTAGTATTCTTAAAATTTTATTAATGTTCTTCATATTTCTTTAAAATTTTATATTATTTATTTAGTTAATATTTTATTAATATTTTACTAATTATACTAATATTTTATTAATATTATTGTTATAAATAAAATATTAAGATTATTAATATTTTATCTCAAATTTATTAATATTAATTTGCAATAGTAAATTTAATTTAATTGTATTTATAATATTTAAATCACTGCTACAGTTAATTTTGTGGTAAACTTTTTCACACGCTACCAATCATACACCGTAAAACACAATATACTTTTCCATTTAACTTTCACTTTACTAACCAAACACCATAAAATATAATATACTTTCTCATTTATACTTTCACTTTATCAATCAAATACCGTAAAACACAATATATTTTCTTTGCTATAATTCACATTTCTCATTCTCATTTTACGACATACGATTTGTGACGTTTTGCGACGAAACAAACAGGCTCCCAACACTTGAGAATAACAATTAATCACAAGGATCACTTAAATCCATCCACAAGAAATACAAGGGCGAGCACTCCCTTATGCAAAGTCAATGTAATCCCAACGTAATACAGGATAAACAACTCAAGCTCCGATCACCTATTCAAAGGAATTCATATGTTTGCAATATAGGGTCTGTTTGGTTGTCGTAACTGGCCGTAATTCGTAGTTGTAATTGGTAAAGTCTTTTACAATTGTAAATGAGTTACATGTATGTAAATTTTACGGTGTTTGGTTGGTAATATAAAATTGTAAAGTGAGAAAATGTATTGTACTTTACGGTATTTGATTGTCGTAATGTATAAGTCGTAAGTGAAAAAGTTGACCACAAAATTAACTATTTGGTGATTTTAAAAGTTTTAATACTGCAAATAAATATTTAAAAAGTTAAATATTAAAAATTTTTAATATTAATATAAAAAATAATACAAATTTGTATGACCACAAAATTAACTGTAAATGGGCTGTAAGTGAGTGGTAACTGGGTTGCAAGTGAGTGTTAGTTGAGTTATGTAAGTCTTTTACGAATTACGGTCCAAACAAACGCCTAGTTGTAACTTGGTAGTAAGTCATTTACGAATTGCGGAGTTTTACGCGAAACAAACGGCCCCATAACCTATAGGGAAATAATGAACTAAAATAAAGATCACAAACTAAAACAATGAAGCCAGAAAAATAAAAATAAAATAAAATTAAAAAAAATTTGGAAAAGTTTAATGGCACTGAACATTTTCGGGCCTCCACACACTTTCTCACCAAATTCGAACTGTGAAAAACTCTTATCGTCATTTTCAAATTATAGTCACAATAGTGATTTTAAGTTACAGTTTGAAAGTTATGATTTTGAAAGCCAGTCTCAAAATGTTATTCCTTTTCTTGCAACATTTAAACTTGTTTTGACCCAAACACTGCAAAAACTCTTCCAAAACTTGAACTACATCACATTAAGAATTACATTCCAACTCTGTTGTAGACCACAACTCAATACTAATTTGTAATATGACCCATTGGGTGGATTCAAATTGGTGAAGGCATAAATAATGTGATCTGAGATTTATTCTGAATATAAAATTTAACCTAAATAGTAATTTGTCTGTTTAGCTGCTGCAAGCGACCGTAAGTCATGTGTGATAAACTCTTTTACAGTTGTGATTGAATTTTATGCAAATAAATTATAAGATGTTTGATTGGTAATGTGAAATTATAAGTGAGAAAATATACTGTGTTTATGTTGTTTGGTTCGTAATTTGTAAGTCGTAAGTAAAAAAGTTGATCACGAAAATAATTGTTCGGCGATTTAAATATATTAAATACTAAAAATATAAAAAATATATAATATTTAAAAATGGAAATATTAAAAATATTAAAATTTAAAATAAATAATAAAAATACTAAAATATTAAAATTACAAAATAATAAAAATATTAGATTATTAAAAATATTAATAGTAATCTAATATTAATTATTAAAAATATTAAATATTGCAATCTATTACTAAATATTATTAAATTCAATAATTAAAAATATTAAATTTGAAAATTAAAAATTTAATTTAATAATAAACATTTATTAATTTCATATTAAATATTACTAATCTAGTAATAAAAAAATCTAATAATAAAAATTATTAAAATAATTAATAAAAAAAATCTAACTATTTAAAAAATAATTTAATAAAAAATATTAATCTAATTATAGTTAATTGTCTGCAATACAGATTTACATGATCATAAAATTAACTGTTCGTGCTGCAAGTGGACTGTAAGTGAGATTTGCGTGACCATAAAATTAACTGTTTAAGTTACAAGTAGGCTGCAAGTGCATTTTACGACTTATGACCCCAAATAAACCTCGTAAGTGATTTTGCTGCAATTGCATTTTATCACTTACGGGCCAATTACGAGAAACAAACACGCCCTTAGTTCGTATTTAACCTAAGAGAGATTAGTTGTTGTATAATTGACTCAAACTGTTATGGATTCGGTTCATGTGTGGAGCCACACATATTATAAGAGGGTCAATCCGCGTTGACATATAAATAAGATGTTAGGTTTCAAGGGAAAAAAAATTGTAAAGCCTTTAGACCTTTTATAATATTATAAGAGGGCCAATTTCACGTGTCAACGCTAATCTGATTCTCTTATAATATGTGTGCGTGACTTACACTCATGGACCGAGCCCAACTGTCACATGCATGCGAAAGGTCCATAAGTGCTTCCTTCTTGCAAAAATTAAGCAAAACCCTAGCTAGTGAAGATTCCAATGACCCATGGACACTTGATCGATCATTTGGAAAACAAAAACGAACAAGAGACTAACAACTAACACATGCATGCTACCTTAATATGGATTTAGGGGTTTGTTATTTGTTCTGAAAAGTTAGTGAAAAACTCAATTTTTTGTTCATGAGATTGTGGACTCCACACTTTTTTTCTTTCCCCTCAGTCTGTTTATTTGCTGAGGGGGAAAACTCTGCCTCCACCTCAGCCTTTTACATGAACAGTACGATGTCAGATTTCAGACCATTTTGGTTTGAAATTGCTCGGAATTTGACATGTGGGGGGACACAATGCATTTTCATCATTCTGTTTTACAGCAACCAAACAGCCCTTATAAGCTAGCTATGTAGCGTAATTTGTACTCAAACGAATCACTAGTCACAATGGAGAAGCTAATCATTTAGATGCTATTGTTATTACTGTTACTGTTGTTCATGCAACAACGAGGGGGACTCTCTCACATTCAAGTGGGAAAAGGAAACAAAAATGACAATAATTCAAGAGAAAATAATGGCCTAGCCTAACCCCCACTCATTGATTCTGACATTATTATATGAAGAAGAATATATATATATATATTTTTTGATATATAAGTTTGTTAAATGCCCACTGAAGATCCACTCTTAGATAGCCAATGAACAAAGACAGGAGGAAGAGTGGAAGACCAACTCACTGACTTTGCACCAAACTCTCTTTTCTCCATTCTTTTCTCTCTCTCTCTTTTTTACTGTTATTGGTTGATGTTGTTGTTGTAGTGTGTAGATTGATGCTCAACTCTCAACAACTTTGAATGACTCTGTATCTGAACCACCCCACACTTGGGGGGACTCACAAACGAGGAAGAAGAGCAAGTGGACGAGAAAGATTTGAAAAGAAACAGTTTCAAGTTTATTAGAAACCTACACCTCCATCCCCTCAGCTACAACAACCTTAGCCAAGCTCCTGACTACAGACAGAAGCATAGCATGCTCAGGACGAATGGGGACATCATGCATATGCTGAGAGTTGAAAGAACTATTAATCAACAATAATAAAGGTTGATTATTTTATTTTTTTTAAATTATTTATCCTTTGTAAATCAAAAATATTGTTCAAATTTTATAATTTTATATTAAATTTTCTGATGAGTTTTGTTGAGAATTGTGGAAACAAACTGTCTCACATTGACTACACATGTGAATGATCTTGGGCATATAAAAATTTGTGCTACTCTACGGGACTGTTTGGCCAGGAGAGGAAGTGAGGAAATAGTAATAGTTCCCTTTGAAACTTGGGAATTGATTAGCGAGTTTTCCAGTGTTTGGATGTTATTAGGAAGTGTGACTTGAAAAATATTATGTCTTTTCTGACGTTTGGATAGCAATGTGAAAATGAAAGTGGAAAAGTTGACCATAAAGTTGACCACAAAATAATATTAAAATAAAAATTAATGAAAAAAATAAAAATTAGATTGTAATTAGAATGCAAGTGAGATTTACATGATCACAAAATTAACTGTTTTGAGTTACAACTTATTACAAATGAGATTTACATGACCACAAAATTAACTGTAGCACCCTGAAAATGAAGAAGTGATCGTGTAAAAGGGAAAAGAGAAAAAAGAAAGGGTTTCTCTCATTTTCTTTTCGGTATTTAGATAGATAGAAAAGTGAACAATTATACTTCCCCATTTTCTTACTTCCGCCCACTTCCTTGCAACTAAACACGCTGTACATAGAAAACTAGTCTTTTGAGATGATGCTCCAAGTCCTTACAAGTGGTATCAGAGTCACGCCCCAAACTTAGCATAAGAATTTAGACTACTCCACTAGAAAGCTAGTCTTTCCTTACAAGTTTCACGTGTAGATCTTTTGAATATACTTTTAGAAAAATAGACACACCTTCCTATCGATGTCATTATAACACCAACCCCACTCCCATCTCTAATTAATATCTCAATACATGTCTTGCCAACCACCCTCCTCAAACTATTGTTTTTGTGAGCATACCTCTACCACTTTGCATTGTTTATAGCTCATCAAATCATGGTGGTTGGATTACTGAGATGATTCTAGCTACAAATACCCAATTAATATACATGAACACATGATTAATTTCTATGCTTAGAAAGAGAAGACAAAGAAGAGACAATGATGGTGTCGTTAAGGGAGCAAGTGACTACGTATCTGAGGCTTGTTTGGAAATAATTGGCACTTTACTCGGCCTTAATACGTATCGGTTCCATTAAAAAGATAATAATGAAACCAGTAGACATCCATCGGCTATTAAGACGCATTGTTCTCCTCACGAAACGATTAATATTCATGTTCAGCCAAGTTCATCAGGTGTGTGTTGTGTGTGTAATATATAGATGGACTCGTGTGTTAATCTCACATTAAGGTGGACCACTAACCTTTTAGTATTAATTGGATTCCATAATTAAAGCCTAACTGATATTATGTATGCCTAAATATAAAGTTACATTTGTATAAGATTTAATAATCATGTGTGATATTAAGGGCCATGATGGGTGGTTTTATCACATGTGATTAATTGCAACTGTAGACTCACTTCTCTCCTCTTGAAAAGAAAACAACCCTCCTCCTTTTGTGGGGTTCCATCATTATTTGAGTTAGGGTGTGTGAAAAGACAAAGAGACAGAGAGAAGGAGTTTGCAATTAGGGTTTGCAAGGATCAAGGAAAGGTTTTGGATCTTCATCAACATACCTTCACTATTCCGCTAATGGCTTCAGGTATGTATTTATATGTATATGCATTTGAGATTTTTCTTGAGATGTATGAATTCTAGATCCTTGATAGACGTTTTCACTATCATGAAGTATTTAAGTTTTATTCTAACATTTGGTATCAGAGCTTCGTTTAAGATTCAATACATCTCAGAATAAGGATTATGGGAAATTAGGGTTTTTTGATTAACTGTTTCAAAAAATCAAATTTTGATCATTTAATTGTAGAATTTTAAGAGGATTTAGTAGCCTTAATATTCTGTTAATATTCCTCTAATTGTACAATTACTTGGATTAGAATTAATTTTGGTTGAATCACAAACCCTAATTTTAATTGATTTGGCTTCAGTCGATTAAACAGAAACTGCCATTTCGATAACTGTTTCGTCAACTGTTAGTCGACTTGCCCAAAACACTAGTCGACTAGGTCTCTTTCCAGAATGTTGAGAACTCTCTGTTTCACTACAGGAGTCGACTTAATTTTTGAGTAGTCGACTAATAATAATGGTATAGTCGACTAATCCTCTTGCCCTAGTCGACTAACAGGTTGACCCGAGAGATATGTGATTCTCTGTTTCTCTGTTAGTCGACTAACCTTTCTCTGATAGTCGACTTGCTTTGACTTAGTCGACTAACCTAAAATTTATAGTCGACTTAACTTGACCCTAGTCGACTGGGACTTCCACTATAGTCGACTTATCTTGTCCCAAGTCGACTAGTAGTTCCTTGACCAGTCGACTAATGTTTGTTTAAGTTCAATCATAAATGCATGTTACACATTTAATGTTATTGTGTTAATATTGATTGATATTGGTCAAGTAATAAAATTGGAGTATTATAGAATTACTCAAATAAAAGGGTAGAGAATATTATTGGTTAGTTTTGTATTCATACGGTTTATTGATTTAGCAGTTGTCAAAGTGACCTATATTAGTAAGCCTTATGAATATACAACTACATAAAGGACTTGTCAATGAGGGTGACATTAAAGACAATAATATTCTCGATGGCGGTTCTAGTTAGGAGATTGGGACTTGCCCAAAGGAAAGTCTCTTTCAAATAATTATGAACCGGGTAGGGTAGTGTAATTTATGCAACTTAGTGGTATAGAATTGGATACCCAAAGGTAACATGACTTACTGTCTAAGTGGCATAAATTATATTAGACCTACATAGGTGATAAAAGGTCTCACCTATAGAGTGAACGCTGGATATGCTTGGGTTTCGCCCAAAGGAGAAATCAAAGTGATATCAATAGTTCATCTTCATTAAATTTAATGTTTTTGTATTGATTCGAGGCCTTAATGTGAGCATTATCCTATTTTGTTTCAGTGAACGTTCCCACTTCCCTTCACTCTCATGCATCTAGCATTCCAGCCCTGAATGGTACAAACTTTTCTGAATGGTTTGAGCATGTCCAATTCACACTGGGTGTACTGGATCTTGACATGGCTCTACCAGTTGAGAAACCTGAGGAAATCACTGCTGACAGTACAGCAGATCAGGTTAGTCATGCTAAAGCCTGGGAAAGGTCGAATAGACTCAGTCTCATGTTCATTAAGATGACCATTGCCAACAATATCAAGACTTCACTCCCTCAAACTACTAATGCATCAGAACTTTTAACTGCTATAAAAGACCGATTTAAATCTGCTGATAAGTCATTAGCTGGCACCCTTATGGCTGAACTAACTACCATGAAATATGATGGTAGTAGAGGAGTCCAACAACACATTCTTAATATGACTGATAAAGCTGCCAAGTTAGGAACACTGGGAATGAAAGTGGATGAATCCTTCTTGGTACAGTTCATCCTCAACTCACTTCCTCCTCAGTTTGGACCATTCAAGATTCACTATAATACTCATAAGGATAAGTGGAATCTGAATGAGCTGACTAGTATGTGTGTTCAAGAGGAAGTGAGACTGAGGCAAGAAGGACATCACTCAGTGTTGGCAGTAACTCAAGGAGCTATCCATAAGAAGGGAAAGTATGGAAGAGGTAAGAGGTTTCCACCAAAGAAAGGAAATGAACCTGGGGAAAGTAGCCAGGGTCATGGAAGGACTTTCACTGTCAAATGCTACTTTTGTGGCAGAAAAGGACATGTGAAGAAGGATTGCAACAAGAGAAAGGATTAGTTCGAAAAGAAAGGTATGAATCTTTCTTTTGTATGTTATGAATCAAATCTTGCTGAAGTTCCTTCTAATACTTGGTGGATTGACTCTGGAGCCACAACTCATATAACTAATTCAATGCAGGGATTCCTTACAACCAGGAAACCGAAGGAAAGTGAAAGATTTGTCTTTATGGGGAACCGTCTCAAAGTGGAGGTCGAGAATGTTGGAACTTATCGACTACTCTTAGAGACGGGTCATCAGATGGATCTTATAGACACTTTTTATGTACCTTCGATTTCTAGGAATTTAATGTCATTATCCAAATTAGATGTTGTTGGATATTCAGTTTTATTCAGTTGTGGAAAACTCAATTTAATGTTTAATTCAATGTCGGTTGGACATGGAATTTTATGTGATGGTTTATATAAAATTTCCTTGAATTATGAGTTTGCACAATCTCTTTTAACTCTGCATTCGAATGTTGGTTCTAAACGTGACTTAATTAATGAAAAATCCTCTATCTTGTGGCATAGACGACTGGGGCATATCTCCAGGGATAGAATTGTAAGATTAGTGAAGAATGGGATTTTGGATAACCTAAACTTCACTGATTTTGGGTTGTGTGTGGATTGCATAAAAGGAAAGCAAACCAAACACACCATGAAAGGTGCCACAAGAAATAAAGAGCTTCTTGAGATAATTCATACAGATATTTGCGGACCACTCTCTATTCCATGTTTTACAGGAGAGAGATACTTTATCACATTTATAGATGATCTGTCTCGTTATGATTATGTATACCTAATATGAAAAGTCTCAGGCTGTTGACATCCTTGAGGTGTTCATTACAGAAGTCAAGAGACAATTAGATAGAAAAGTTAAAATCATGAGATCAGATCGAGGTGGTGAGTATTATGGAAGATACGATGAGTCAGGAAAAAATCCTGGCCCATTTGCCAAATTTCTAGAAAAGCATGACATTTGTGCTCAATACACAATGCCAGGTACGCCTCAGCAGAATGGAGTTGCTGAAAGGCGAAACCGGACACTTATGGATATGGTTAGGAGCATGATGAGCTTCTCTAATGTACCTAATTCATTGTGGAATGAAGCCTTAAAGACTGCTATGTATATCTTGAACAGGGTTCCTAGTAAGGCAGTCTCAACAACTCCTTTCGAGTTGTGGACTGGTAAGAAACCTAGTTTAAGACATTTACATGTTTGGGGTTGTCCAGCAGAGGCTAGAATATATAATCCACAAGAAAAAGAAATTAGACTCAAGGACAATATCTGGGTATTTCATTGGTTATTCAGATAAATCTAAAGGGTACAAATTTTATTGTCCTAACCATAGTACAAGAATTATTGAAACTGGTAATGCCAGATTCCTTGAGAATGGTGAAATTAGTGGGAGTGATGAACCAAGAAAGGTGGATCTTGAAGTGATAAGGGTAAATATCCCAATACCCTTTACTTCAAGAGAAATTGTTGTCCCTCAGCTTGATCATCAAGCTGAGTTACCAGAACAACATAATGATATTGGTTCACCACTTCATGAGGATATCGCCATTGAAAATGTTGTAGAACCACCACAACCGGCAGCTTTGAGGAGATCTCAAAGGGAAAGAAGATCTGCCATTTCAGATGATTATGTGGTGTATCTACAGGAATCTGATTTTGATATTGGGATTAATAAAGATCCAGTTTCATTTTCACAAGCCATTGAAAGCAATGATTCTAGTAAATGGATTGATGCTATGAATGAAGAGTTGAAATTTATGGACCAAAACAAAGTCTGGGATCTCGTCGAATTGCCTAATAACTGTAAGAAAGTCGGGTGTAAATGGGTCTTTAAGACCAAGCGCGACTCCAAAGGCAATATCGAACGATATAAGGCCAGACTTGTGGCTAAAGGTTTCACTCAGAAAGAAGGCATTGATTATAGAGAAACCTTCTCTCCAGTATCAAAGAAGGACTCTTTTAGAATCATTATGGCTCTTGTAGCTCATTATGACTTAGAGTTACATCAAATGGATGTGAAAACAGCTTTTCTGAATGGAAATTTGGATGAGAAAATTTACATGGAGCAACCTGAAGGGTTCGCAAAGAAGGGAATAGAACACTTGGCTTGCAAATTAAAGAAATCCATATATGGACTAAAATAAGCTTCCAGGCAATGGTATATAAAGTTTAATGATATCATTACCTCATTCGAATTTACAGAAAACACTGTTGATCAGTGTATATATCTGAAGATCAGTGGGAGCAAGTTTATCTTTCTGGTTCTGTATGTGGATGATATTTTGTTAGCCAGTAGTGATATTGGTTTACTGTATGAAACTAAAGATTATCTTACCAAGAACTTTAAGATGGTTGATATGGGTGAGGCAGCTTATGTCATTGGCATAGAGATCTTCAGGGATAGATCTCGAGGATTGATAGGACTGTCTCAGAAAGGTTATATCAATCGAGTCTTGGAAAGATTTCATATGGAACTATGTTCAGCCAGTTGTGCACCCATTATGAAGGGTGACAAATTAAGTGGGAGTCAGTGTCCAAGAAATGACTTAGAAAAGGGTCAAATGCAGAAAGTTCCGTATGCGTCAGCTGTTGGGAGCTTGATGTATGCACATACTTGTACCAGGCCAGATATCAGTTTTGCTGTTGGGATGTTAGGAAGATACCAGAGTAATCCAGGAATGGAGCACTGGAAATTGGCAAAGAAAGTAATGCGGTATCTTCAAGGGACGAAGGACTATATGCTCACATATAGGAGATCTGATCAGTTGGAAGTGATCGGTTATTCGACTCAGATTTTGCTGGTTGCCCAGATAGCAGGAAGTCTACCTCAGGCTTTATTTTCATGCTAGCAGGTGGGGCAATCTCGTGGAAGAGTGTAAAGCAGTCTATCACTGCTTCATTCACGATGGAGGCTGAGTTCGTAGCATGTTTTGAGGCCACGAATCATGCATTATGGTTACGTAATTTTATCTCAGCACTTAGTGTAGTTGATTCTATTGCCAGGCCGCTGAAGATATTTTGTGATAATACAGCAGCCGTTTTCTTCTCTAAGAATGGAAAGTACTCTAGTGGTTCCAGACACATGGAACTTAAGTACTTGGTGGTTAGAGAAAGAGCTCAGAAACAGAAGGTGTCAATTGAAAATATAAGTACCACTTTAATGGTTGCTGATCCATTGACCAAGGGATTGCCTCCAAAGACATTCAAAGAACATGTTATTAGAATGGGTCTTTTGAGCAATCTGTAATGTATGTTTTTGGTACTTGTGTAATTGACACTATTGCGCAATAAAAGTTTGTTTCTGTATTTCCTGTTATCCAATTATGTGTGCACATATTATGTATGGATGTTTGTTAAACAGGAAATGTCTTGACAAGACAAATTACAGGGGTCATTTTGGTTATGGACTCAATTAGTAAGGGTTATCAATGTTGTGGTACGTAGAAGGGAGTATGACATAAATGTTGTATAACCGCTATGACTCACATTGATGGTCCAAGCTAATTGCAGTATTACAGTATCTCATTATTTGGGCTTATCAGTTTTTTTTTTAAATTCGTGATCACGTGTCAAAGTTTTTCAGTATGGAATCCAATGGAGTCAAAATGTTTTTAAAAATGAGTCTTTTTATTTGTTTTCTAAAGTTGTACTGTAATCGGCTAGTGGTCCAAGTGGGAGAATGTTAATCTCACATTAAGGTGGACCACTAACCTTTTAGTATTAATTGGATTCCATAATTAAAGCCTAACTGATATTATGTATGCCCAAATATAAAGTTACATTTGTATAAGGTTTAATAATCATGTGTGATATTAAGGATCATGATGGGTGATTTTATCACATGTGATTAATTGCAACTGTAGACCCACTTCTCTCCTCTTGAAAAGAAAACAACCCTCCTCCTTTTGTGGGGTTCCATCATTATTTGAGTTAGGGTGTGTGAAAAGAGAAAGAGACAGAGAGAAGAAGGAGTTTGCAATTAGGGTTTGCAAGGATCAAGGAAAGGTTTTGGATCTTCATCAACATACCTTCACTATTCCGCTAATGGCTTCAGGTATGTATTTATATGTATATGCATTTGAGATTTTTCTTGAGATGTATGGATTCTAGATCCTTGATAGATGTTTTCACTATCATGAAGTATTTAAGTTTTATTCTAACATCGTGTCCTTCCAAAAGGATTTGAGTCCAAATCTTTCTACCTCAAATACAATCATCCGACGCTCGAATACAACATCCACTCTATTGAAGTTGATCTATATTATTTTAAGCATTTATAAACCAAATATCAAGTGTTTTGAATAACTTTTTGCCCATCCATTAAGCGACGCAAAATGAACGGGTGAAAGTAGTGAGTCGGTTAGATCTATATCTTTAAACACACAAATTCTCGATCGGGCTATTTGTTTATGATCTAAAAATTTAAAAACACATAAAAAACTAATTTTTTGTTAGGTTTCAAATGTTCTACAATGTTAAACTAAACAGTTCGCCGTCCGTTTTTCCCTACTTAATGCATAGACAAAAGTATTCAAAACACTTGATTTTTTGTTTATAGATACTTAAGATAATATAGATCAACCTCAACGGAGTGGATCTTGTATTCGAATTTTGGATGTTTGTATTTAAATGAAAAGGATTTGGCCTCAAATCTTTTTAGAAGGATACAAGTGTGTGTTAAAAAATTACTACACATCGGAATTCAACTGGTGATCACTAAAGAGCAAACTCAAGCTTATCAGTGAGCACGGTGATCAAAATTAAATATATTATAAATATACCACTGCCGGGAAGGAGTCGAAATGATACCATGTATGAGCTCTTGACAACACAGGGTGAGTTATATGATTGACTCCAAGATGCCACATGATGCATGCAAAAGATGTGCAAACAGAAGCTTCTGAAAAGCTTTGTGGAAGACTAGGCCCAACTGCCAACTTTCCAACTTGGAACAAGCTTAATCTGCACTCAAGAATCCAAGAATTAATGTGTGGTGGTTGTCTCCATTAACTGAGATGCTAATCGTTCTGGTGCCTGTATTTGTTATTCTAATAGCAGGCAAAAGGTTAGCCCTTTGGGCTTTGACATTTTTCTGGTTAGTGTAGAGGGGTGCCCTTAATTTATGATAGCTAGAAATAGATTGACAAAGTACTCTTTTTCATTGCCTTCTCTCTCTCTCTCTCTCTCTCTCTCTCAAATGATTAATTTTATTTTTTTTTCATCAACAATTATTCTAGATTCCTTTTCTTTTTAAGGTTTTTTTTTTTTTTTTTTGACAAACTACGGATAGTAGCACTCCTGTACAACGAGGGAATCTGAAAATTGTTGAAATATGTGTACTACTACAAATGTGAGAAAAAGCGACGACACTTACAGCGTCATTTTTATAGACAAAAGATGCTATATATATGGCGTTGACATTCTTATAATTAATTGTCATTTGTTTTACATGTAAGACCCAATTTTCGCTCGGTTATAAAAAATAACAAACGCTAAATGTTAAAAGTGGATCCCACCATTTTGGTCATCGTCAACAATGACTATTGAGTAGACTTTCGCGTCAGATTATCTCAAAAATCGACATAAAAATATATGTTATAGCACCGGTTCTGACTTTTCACGTCGATTCTTTAGACGCGACAAGTCACCCAAAACTGACGCTGACCTGTCAGAACTGACGCGACAAGTTAGTCGACTTTTCGCATTGGTTCTCTAACATAACTGATGCGAAAAGTCAACTTTTGGCGTCGGTTCTAACAGAACCGACGCAAAAAGTTGGACTTTTTGTGTCGGTTGTGTTATAGACCGATATTAAAAAACGATTCACATACCAACCCCAACTCCCCAACCCCCAAGTTCAATACACACACTAACCCTAACCTTTTTCTCTCCCCCTTGCACCGCCCTGATCTCTCTCCCGAGTTCAATCCACAAATCCGAACTCCAAGAGCATGTCCCCCAGAAAACATCTGTCAGAAAGCATAACCTCATTGCTCACACTATTGTTCAAAAAATCCCCGAATTAAAGAAGAAGTTCCAGGAGGCTCCTTCAGAAAAATAAGAGATCCTCCATATGAAAGATTTTCTCTCTTCCCGGGAACACGTCTCCAAGAAAGTCAGATCAGAACCACCCTCCTCCACGATTCTCAGGAAAAATGATAAGAGTCCACAAGAAGCCCTCCAAAGCAAAGCAACGCCCCGAGCTCTAGATGGACTCTGGCAAGACACGTGAGACAACGATGTCCAACCAGCACAGAACCTCCAAGACACGCAAGACAGTAATGATATCTCACCACATCCCTATGCTGCGAAGCAGAGATTTGACTTTGGAAAAAAGAGTGATTATCAGCGGAGCCCCAACGTAAACACCCAATTATCTCTTCGTATTGCTCACCGCACAGAAATAATCCCCAAGCGCGAGGCACCGACATCCGAGTAGAATGAAGCTTCCAAGACATGACTGAACGACTATGGAATTACACTAGCAACTCAGAGCTGTCTAGAACAAGTACCACTTCTGATCGGAGCTGGTCCCCCATCTGTTACCCTCGGTGGCAGCACCCAGACAAAACACCTAATGTGTCGTCACATGTTCGTCACGACAACTAATGTATCGCATCAACCAGACTACTGCATGGCGAGAGCCCGACTACCATTTCCTCCATCCTCGTCCCCTCTCTTTCCTTCCTCATTTGATGAAGGAGAAAAAGAAGACATGAGGATTCAGCAGAATATAGAGGGGTTTGAAGTAAGGATTTCTTTTGAGCAGATAGCAAAAGTAATTTCCATATAAGAATTTCACTCTAATTATAGATCGAAGAGAAGCCAAGACGATTCCAATTCAAATTTTCAATCTCCGAGAGTCAGTTCATGTCCCGAGATTTTCGATCAACCGAATCAGCAGAAGATCAACTGTCGTCGTCAAAATACGAAACCCTACCTCCAAGTCATCATGTCTCCTATATTCGAAGAGACAGAAGGTCTGACCCTCGAGAGATCTAATCGATCGGTGCGACAGCTGGTAGCCTATTGAACAACCTACAATTAAATCCCAAAGATCCGCGTTTATGATATAGATCCTCATCTTCTCACAAATATCAAAGACATTAAAAAGTCTCCTACCAACTCCGCTCTTCCGATTTCCCGTCCGTAGGCTCCGACAAATGAAAGAGCTGGGGGGTTGGGTATCTGTAGTGATCAAATTCTGATCCCATCCAAGATGACGAAACAAGTCCCTCACCCTCAAACTCTCCTAGGTACATCAAAGCTCACCTTTGAAGTTCATGTTGTTCCCGACTTCCTCCAGATCTTCTTCAATCTGAGGTTTCCTTCATTCTGAAGACTATAGCTCCGAATCAAGCAGCTCCAACAATAGTTAACCCTCGTTTTTCGCTGACGGTTACACTATCTTATTATCGTCCACATGCATAACGTGTAACGCCACTCAGCGCGAGTAGTTATGCACAGTGGTTGATTTCCTGTGTGCAATTCTTGCAAAATAGCATCATTGATCGTGACTGTTACAACAAATCGATATATGCAAATCATGAAGTGACAAAGATCTCACCTGCACCATTTATCACCATGTCAACAACTCGATCGAATATAAGTAAACCTCGTCCACCAATGAAGAAGAGAATTCAATCCTTGAGACGAAAGGAACCCAATTTTGAAATAAACCTATACTCATCTTCAAAATTCTTAAAATCTTTATAAAATGAGAATTATAGTGAAGCTCCTTCCCTTCCCTCAACTTTTTTCTGATTAAGAGTTTTCACGTAAAATTCTGTGTACCTCTTTTTGTGTTGTATTTTTTTTACGTGTACTATCCAACTGTTCTATCGCATGTGAGGACGATCGACCATCCAATCTCCCGCGACGAAAAATCGAAGTTAGCAAACCGATGCCTGGTTTCTCTTCGTCCGTGACCTTCTGTGGGACCCACGTCCTATTCGTAATCTCCACTGGGGGACTCACTGTGGGCCTGTTTGGTTAAGGATGGAAGTGAGGAAGTGAAGAAGTGAGGAAGTGGTAATAGTTCCTTTTGAAAATTAGGAATTGGTTAGTAAGTTTTCCGGTCATTGGATATTGTTAAGAAGTGTAGTTTGAAAAATGTTGTCTTTTCTGGTGTTTGGATGGTAATGTGGAAGTGGAAGTGAAAAAGTTGACCACAAAGTTGACCGCAAAATAATATTAAAATAAAAATTAATTACGAAAAATAAAAAATGGACTGTAATTAGAATGCAAGTGAGATTTATATGATCAAAAAATTAACTATTTTGTACTATAACTTATTACAAATGAGATTTTCATGACCACAAAATTAACTGTAACACTCTGAAAGTGAGGAAATGATTGTGCAAAAGAGAAAAGAAAAAAGGAAATAGAGTTTTCTTATTTCTCTTTTTCGGTATTCGAATAAATAAGAAAGTGAGCAATTATACTTTTCATTTCCTTATTTCCGCTCACTTACTTGCAAGCAAACACGCTCGCTTATTGGGCATGTGACGGATGGCTCAGCCGGAACGAAACTGCTGCATCAAAAGTGGCGCTGTGGGGTCTCAACGCCTCCCTCGGATCTAGTTTGCCCAGCTGGCTCCGACGCGTACCCACCACTTTATAACCGCGTACCTTGCGGGCCACGCATATAAGCTTCGCCCGCCAATTAAAGCCTGCCACGTAGGATGCACCCAGAAAATTGAGCCCCGCTGGAGAGAGAAAGCTCAATTATGTGCGTGTGAGATTAGGCCTTTGGTTGGGAAATTATTGGGCGACGAGCTTGACCAGCCTGTCTGAGAGTGGGACCCATTCTCACTTCTATGCGAGCGACCGTAAACAAACACGCATCTCTGACTGTTGACGATGAAACTGACCGCAGATTGTAGAGGTCGCATGGTTAGATTACCGTACGGGATTCTACGGGAGATATTTTTCACGCCACATAATGCTCGTCTCTGCCTGGTTCATCGCAAGCTGGCCGCGTGCGGACCCTGACACGGTCTCGATCCATTTCAAAATCCCGCGCTAATCCAACACACGGAGGACTTCTTTGACTTTCAATGACAAGTAATTTGTATTTTTTTTTTTCTCTCAGCCGATGAGGTTAAAAATAGAATATTGACTCAACACGAGGACCCGTCCGCAATTTTGCTTGGATTCTTAACCAAGCCGAGGGTAATTAGGGATGGCCAGCGGGGCGGGTCGACCCGTTTCGACCCGCCCCGCCCCGCCCTGTGCGACCCGTTTGAGTCGCACAGGGCGGGTTGCGGGTCGACCCGGACCAGCCCCGTTTAGGGGCGGGTCAACCCGAGTTGACCCGTCCCGTGACGAATCACGGGACGAATCGGGTCGGGGAAAATTTTCCCCGACCCCTCTTCTTTCTTTATTTTTTTTTAAGTCCTATATTATTATATATGTGAGACGGGAAAATTAGTTTCGGACCCCTATTTTATTTTTTTATTTTTTTAAAACCTTCAAAAAGTTAAAAAATTACCTATCATGAAAATTTTGAAATTTTTAAAAATAAAATAATAATAAAAGGCGAGACGGGTCTAACCCGTCTCGGCGAATCCGGGTAACGAATCGGGTCAGAGACCCGATTCTTGATTCGTCTCGTTTGGATTCGTGACGAGACGGGTCCAATCAACCCGATTCATCCCGTTGGCCACCCCTAGGTAATATCGACATTGAAACTAGGGGGTTCTTCGGTCATTCGGTGTAACGTTCGAAACTTCGAATCTCCACATTCTTTAATTTAATTAAATTAAAAAGCCCCCCCGTATTTAAAAATTAATTAAGAAATTAATAATTTAATCCGCTCACCAAATCCTCTCCCATTTTCGTGTTTCCCGCCGCCTCCGACCGTGTCAGCAGGCGTTTATTAAACCCCCCCACCCACAGAGAGGTGACTCCTATTTTCTCTCTCCTCTGTGATTGGGTTCGGGAACTAGAGAGAGAAACTCTTCTCTGTCTCTCTCTCAAGAACTAGAGAGAGAAAGCGTGGGAAAGCGTCCGTTAATGGCGAAATCGAAGCCGAAACATCTCTCCTACATCTCCGTCCCCTCCCCAATCATCCCCCTTCACAGCTTCCTCGTCTCCCCTAAGAAGTCGTCGCGGTCCGCTCACCGCCTCTTAAAATCACCGAGGCTCTACCTTTCCCTCCTCTTTCTGTTCATCCTCGTCGGGTTCTTGGTCATTGGGTTCAAGCTCGACCCGATTCGCTTCTCTCCGGTCCCCTGCTCCACCTCTGAGCCCGCGGTCGCGACCTCAGAGGCGGTAGCGTTACCGATCGGTGAGTATGTTGAGCAAGGAGAGGTGAAAGGGGAGTTCTGGAGGCAGCCGGAGGGGCACGGTTACCGCCCGTGCTTGGATTTCAGTCCGGAGTATGGGAGGACGAGCAAGGTGGTGATGAAGGATCGAAGGAAGTACTTGATGGTGGTTGTATCGGGCGGGATGAATCAGCAGCGGAATCAGATTGTTGATGTGGTGGTGATCGCCAGGATTTTGGGGGCGGCGCTGGTGGTGCCGATCCTGCAAGTGAATGTGATTTGGGGAGATGAAAGGTACTGATTATTACTTGATAATTGCCAATGGGAGATAAAGATGATCGCTTTTCTTGGATCCATTTTCAAAAACGGAAAATTTTGATTTTTTGCTAGATATTTGGAGAGTTTTGAACTAGTTTCATTAAAGCGACTTCATTTGGATTTGATTTTGCTAAAAACAGAAGGTCTTGATAAAAAGAAAGAATTTTGGAAGCTTATTATAAGTTATTTTCTTGCCCCTAAAAATGGAAGTTCTTAAATGTTGATGATGTAGGTAACATGAAGCTAAGCTTATTTCATTGTGAGTTTTGGATTCGCTTGCTAATTGATGCTGTGTTTTGGGGTCTAAAACATGAAAAGAAAGAAAAAGAATATTGTGTCTCTCTAGTTTCAACATGGATTCACAAGTGTTATCTAATCAGAATTTTCCTTTGAGAGAATGCTTAATTTCTGTGGGTTTCTCCATAATGTCTGAAACTTTGATTTGTTGTTATTTTTCAAAATGCATTCTAGTCCTGTCTTCTAGGTATAAAACTTTATCTTTTAAGCATGTTTGATTGATATCAATTTCAATTTTGGCTTTACGTTAATTTTTAAACCAATTTGCAAATTTTAATCCCGCAAAATTATTATTATTACTAAAATCTAATATATTTTCCTTGTATACTCTGGCAGTGAGTTTTCTGATATATTTGACTTGGAACATTTCAAAAGAGTGCTTGCCCATGATGTTAGAGTGGTAAATTCTCTGCCTTCGACCCATCTGATGTCAAGGCCTGTGGAGGAGAAAAGGACACCTCTCCATGTATCTCCCCGCTGGATTCGAACTCGGTATTTGAAGCGGGTAAGTCTTTTTACCATTATTTGAATAAAAATTTCTGACATTTTGATGTTGCTAGTTCTTGAACCATTTTTGGAATTCTATCACCAAAAATCAACAATGTTTAAAGAATTGAAAAAACACATAGCTGATGAACCAAAATCTGTCACCTCCAAAATGCTGAAGCAACTGCTGAAGATTTTCTGATATCTCAGTGTTTGGTCTCCTCATACGACAACTGGCATATTAGGCTTTGTTGTTTTTGAAGAACACAAAATTTTATTTGAAGAACTCAAAAATAAAAGTATCTTTATTCAAACTTTTTCTCAACTACAAAATTCTCTCATTTTTTTTTTCCTTTGTTACAAAATATTCATTATGCCTCTTCTTTTATAGGGAAAACAAAACAAATCCAAATAAAATCAAAGACCTATTCCAAATCTAATACTTATTTATTAAAAAAAATAAGAAATTTCTAAACTAATCTTAATACAATTATGAGTCTTAAGAGTAAATTCTAGAAACTCCAAAAAATTTAAACCAAATCAAAATTTGACTTTCCTATTTTCACGAGGATTTGAATTACAATTTCCAAGAGCCTCTCTTAATTCATATCCTTCATTAACACTCGTCGTCTTTAATTTTAAGTAGCAATTAAACTTATCTTAATTTTCATAGAGTATTTGAGATTTTTCTTCAAACTTTCTACTTTTGTATCTCCTTTTATAATAAACACAAGTATTTTACATCTTCTTCCAAATCCTTGTTTCTATTGTT
Organism: Agave tequilana; assembly: GCA_038442645.1. Taxonomy (NCBI): domain Eukaryota; kingdom Viridiplantae; phylum Streptophyta; class Magnoliopsida; order Asparagales; family Asparagaceae; genus Agave; species Agave tequilana. The sequence continues at coordinate 431,094 of JAVJIF010000806.1, forward strand.
GGACTCTATCTCGATTTTTTCTTAATTGTGATCGTGGTGCTCCTCTTTTATATTCTTGTCTTTTGACTTAATGGTGTTGACTCCTTACTTTGATGATCTTGTCTTTAATTTAATGATGTCTTGTTGTTTTGCTTGCACTTTGATTATGTCTTGTTGTTTTGCTTGCACTTTGACTTTCTTATTTTCACAAGGGTTTGAGTTATAATTTCCAACAGTTTTATATTAGGGCGCGTTTGGTTGCGAGTGTTTTGGTTAGAAAAGCCTATAACTGTAGGAGCCCGCTTTTTTTTTTTTTCCCAATTCATGTTTGTATCACAAATTGAAGGGGACTGAGAAAAGGAGGCGGGGCCTGCGAATAGTGCACATGGGCCCACAAAATTCTCTCTAAATGATTTTGCCGCAAAATGAGCGAAAAAACACTGAGAATTCTGACACTGACGGGCACCGCGGTATGAAATTTGTGTGAAACCTGCCAGTGTGGGGCCCACTACCCTTTTTTGATTTTCTGTGGTTGGGACAAACAGGCCCTTAGGTCGATGTCTGACCATACCTGTCTCAACCTAAAGTTTGGCAGCCAGGCTGTGTATTGGCTGCCGTGTAGGTGGTCTTGAGATCAGGTCAACTTATCTTCTGAGCTGTTTGGTTGCAAGAAATTTGGAGTTGTGCTATGGCGTGAACAATTTTAACACAAAGACCTTTCAGTGACAATTGTAGTCTGGGAATCTAAATATCTATTAAAGATATTAGTTCTTGGGCTTCTTCAGCCGGAAATAATCCATATCGTCTTATTTGTATAATTCCTGACCGGATCTTAGAAGGGGAAAAAAAGAGAGAAGGAACATTATGCGTAATTTCCAAGGAGCAATTTTACTATGGTCGTAATGCTGAAAAGCTAAAGGTGAACTCTTGCCAAAATTACCATGTATGGCTTGTTTTGAAGGAATGTGAAACCATTGAACAGAGATCATTAGGACCGAAACATTGTTTAGAAATAGGCAATACAGTGGGAAAGCTTTTCACTTAAATCTCAACTTGAGTCCCTCGTTTGAAATTCTAAACTCCTCCTTTTCTGTTCTGATTTGCAGCTTAACAAGGAAGGGGTTCTACTTCTCCGTGGTTTGGACTCCAGACTCTCAAAGGATCTCCCTCTGGACCTTCAAAAGCTCAGATGCAAGGTAAACTCAGTCTCTCCCACCTCCGAATCCTTGCCGAACCACTTTCTCAACCAGAACTGCTTCAAGTTGCCCTTCTGACTCATAATTCTTAATGATATCTTGTAGGTTGCATTCCAAGCTTTGAAGTTTGCAGCCCCCATACAGGAGTTGGGCGACAAGCTTGCAGCAAGGATGCGAAGCAAGGGCCCTTACCTTGCACTTCATTTACGAATGGAGAAGGATGTTTGGGTGAGAACTGGTTGTCTTCCTGGACTTAGCCATGAGCACGATGAAATCATCCACGAAGAGAGGAAGCTCAGACCAGAGCTCCTCACTGCAAGATCCAACATGACTTACCATGAGCGCAAGCTTGCTGGTCTCTGCCCATTAAATGCAGTAGAAGTCACTAGGTATTCACTCAAACTCCTCCCTATTCAATGAAAATTAAGACAGTTTATTCTTCTCGTTGATTGCTTACTCTAATGTTCAATGTCATGTTCAGGCTGCTAAAAGCTCTTGAAGGCCCAAGAGACACAAGGATATACTGGGCTGGTGGAGAACCATTTGGTGGTCCGGCTGCCCTTCTGCCACTAAGCAAAGAGTTCTCCAACTTCTACAACAAAGAGAATCTGTCATTGCCAGGCGAACTGGAGCCATTTACGAACAAGGCTTCTTCTCTTGCTGCAATTGATTACATAGTCTCTGAGAAGAGCGACGTCTTTATGCCTTCTCATGGGGGGAACATGGGTCATATGATTCAAGGTCACCGGGCATTTGGGGCCATAAAAAGTTCATAACCCCTAACAAGAGGCAGATGCTCCCGTACTTTCTTGATGACTCTCTTCCAGAATCTGAGTTCAATAGAATTGTGAAGGAGTTGCACCAGGGCTCTCTTGGGCAGCCAGAGGTTAGGAAGCCTGGAAGGGATGTCACGGCATATCCTGTCGCTGAATGCATGTGTAACTCTACTGACACGAGATCTGCGATGTAAAGGATTGAGTCAAAAGAAGGTGCATTCCTTTTATACCCAGAAGAGCGAAATGGAGCTCTTGCCATATGCCAGACGCTGAGAATTCTCAATTGGCCTGAAAAAAGAATGAATGCAAGGGGCTCCTGATGGCTCGCTGGAGGTCAAAATTTTGAGCACCAGGAAAGTGTTTCTGTGAATATAGAGGAACACAATTCCCCATAGGGCCAACACGATCGTGCACGCTGAAGGGTGGATTTGTGGCAATGTAACCAAAGATCATCTTCTTGCATGTATATTGTTGTAACTATTCTTTTCGATGTTCCTTCTTCATATAGGAGTATTCTTTTGATCAGATTCATTGTTGTGTCTGTATGATGCATCTCTCTAGGATTTAGTGTATATACTTCCTTTTGGGAGAGAGAGCATAAAATGATTGATCGGGTTTCATTTCTCTCTGTGCTGTGTTGAAGTAATTTGTTGGATTTTATTTCCCTATAATGATTCAGGAAAGGCTAATTGTGTTGTGTGTAATGTCTCTACTGCAAAGGTCAAGTGCTTCTGGTAACTGGTTCTTCTTCCAGGCTTGGGGATTATGGAGACAGTTCTTCTAATCTTTTCACTGCATCAGAGTTCTGTGTAGGAAGAGAGAGGAAGCTGAGGAAGTCGACGAGGACAAGGGGTCAAAGAATCAGCAGCAGCAGCAGAGAATTAGCAGCAGCAGCAAAAAGGTCGACCGGTCTGGTCGACCGTCGTGCACCAATGTGCACAGGGTGTAGCGGTCGACCGGTCCGGTCGACCGCAAAAGGAGAGCGGTCGACCTCCTGGTCGATCGACTGAAAGTGCCTAACTCTCGGTTAGCCAAGGTCGACCGGCACGGTCGATCGGCACGGTCAACCGGTGCCTGGGTCGGTCGACCGACATACGGGTTCGGGCTGTTTCGGGAAAGTTGCTGAATTGAAAATCTGCCCAAATTGGAAGCTGATTCCTATGGTTTCTTTGGGTATATGAGAGAGGCAGAGCTCTCTTCATATGTAATGCTTGTAATACTTGTATTGATTATCAAATCAATAGAAATCTCTCTTCCTCGCCCCGAGGACGTAGGCGAAATTGGCCGAATCTCGTTAAATCTGGTGTTTGTGTTCTTCTTATTGCTTAGTTGTTATTTGCTGTTGGTGGTACTTCTATATTGCATTTAGGGCTTCAAGTTTCCTCTACGTGGTTGTTGTTTCTGCGCACAACATGTGGTATCAGAGCATTTCAGGTTCGTCGTGGGATCATCTGGCGATTCGAAGGGCATCAGTTGCTGATTTGGTGGAGATCATGTGTCGATCTCAGATCAGTATTGGGTCTGTTCGTGGGATCGTGTGTCGATCTCAGAATAGCGCGTGAAGTGCTCAAAGAATCATTGGAGGAGTAGATCTGGTCAGAAACTCATCTAGGGTTTCGTGAGGAGACAAAGATCTGATCTTTATCAAAGTTGCTTATCTAACTCTTTTGGTTTTCCGCATTACAATAGAGGATCTAGTCAAAGAGATGGCAGAAGAAAGTACATCTGTGAGGACTATGAATCCTCATCTGAGGATTGACGTGGTGAAATTCAATGGCACTAACAATTTTGACATGTGGAGGTGCGAGGTGATGGATGCGTTGAATGCATCAAACCTTGAAGATACTCTGCGTCTCGAGAAGAAGCGAAGCACAACCATTGAAGAAGAGTGGGAGAAGATGAACCGATCAGCGTGTGGCTTAATCGGATCGTGTCTAACACAAGACATCAAATACATTGTGTTACATGAAACATCTGCGAGGCAGTTATGGGAGATCCTTGAAAGAAAATATCTGACCAAGAGTATTGAATCCAAACTACAGCTGAAAAGCAAGTTGTACGGGTTTCAGATGAAGAAAGGATGCTTCATGAATGAACATCTGAATCGCTACACGAAACTTCTTACAGATTTGGTCAATGTGGATGTCAAAGTAGATGAAGAAGACAAAGCGGTAATCCTCTTGAACTCTCTTCCTGCAGAAGAGTATGAGACATTTACCTTAACCTTCATAAATGGTAGATAGTCCCTTGACTATCATGAAGTGTCGTCTGCTTTGGCTAATTATGAGACGAGGAGAAAGGAAAGACAGCCTTCTCAGGCAAGCTCATCAGCAGAGGCGCTAGCAGTAAGAGGCAGGGGTTCACACAGGAAGGGCAAAGATGATAGAGGGAGATCGAAGTCCAGGCCAGGTTATCGAGATCTGAAGAAAAACCAGTGTGCCTTCTGCAGAGAATTAGGGCACTGAAAAGTTGACTGTCCAAGGGAAGAAGAAGGAGTCTAAGACGGAGGCAAATCTTGCAAAGGTGGTCAGTACTCAGTGCAGTACCTCCAGGCAGGTGGATCAGACTCGGACTCGTCGGTTTTCTCATTTTCTGTCACAACTCCCATCATTGGCTACTCAGGAGATAATGAGTGGATATTGGATACTGGTGCTACATACCATGTGTGCCCGAATAGGGATTGGTTTTCTAGCTTTGAGAAGCTGAAGGGATGTTCAGTCGTTATGAGCGATGATCATCCATGTATCATGGAGGGTGTAGGAACAATCCAAATCAAGATGTTTGATGGGATGATAAGGGAACTGAAAGAAGTGAGGTATGTACCTCAACTGAAGAGAAACCTAACTGTTGGAGATTTGGAAGCATTGGGCTTTGTGGTGTCAATAAAGGAATGAGTTCTTAAGATGACCAAAGGCTCGATGGTGGTATTGAAGGCCGTTCGCAAGAACAATCTTTACTACTTGAATGGTAGTACTGTTACAGGACAAGTGGCGGCTTCTACTGATTCAGATGAAGACTCAACCAGGCTATAGCATATGAGGCTGGGACACGCAGGAGAAAAATTTTTGCAAACTCTTGCAAGACAAGGAGTATTGAAAGGTGCCGGAACCTACAAATTAGAATTTTGTGAATACTGTATCATCGGAAAGAAGGCCAAGATGAAGTTCGGCACAGCAACACATTGCACCAAGGGGATTCTGGACTATGTTCACACTGACGTTTGGGGACCTACCAAGACTGCATCAATTGGAGGTAACCATTACTTTGTGTCGTTTATTGATGATTATTCTAGGTGTTGTTGGGTATATACCATGAGACACAAAGGGGAAGTCCTAGAATTGTTTATGAAGTGGAAGAAGAACTTGGAGAGAAGTACGGGATGGAAAATCAAGGTCCTCCGTTCAGATAATGGAGGAGAATACAAGTCTGATCCTTTCCTTCAGCTATGTCTTGATGAGGGCATAGAGAGATACTTCACAGTGAGGGAGACACCGCAACAGAACGGGGTAGCGGAAAGGATGAACAAGACTTTGCTAGAGAAGGTCTGTTATATGCTGTCCAATGCCAGTTTATCGAAGAACTTTTGGGCTGAGGCTTTGGCATATGCATGCTACCTTGTTAACAGGTTGCCTTCGTCTGCGATAGGGAAAAAATCCTCTCGAGGTTTGGTCAGGAAAAACAACTGCTGATTATGATTTGCTAAGGGTGTTTGGTTGTCCAGCCTATTATCACGTCAAAGAAGATAAGCTAGACCCAAGAGCAAAGAAGGGCTTGTTCGTCGGCTTCAAGAAGGGAATCAAAGGATTCAAGATCTGGGATCCTACGGACAAGAAGTTTCTTTTCAGCAGGGATGTCACTTTTGATGAGGCTTCTATGTTGAAACCTAAGGTCTCTCAGCAGGTGGAGACTAGCAAGACCAAAGATGTATCGCAGCAGGTGGAGAATGATGCTAATCCATTATCTCTAGAAAGTTCAGCATCGGTGAGGATCATACCTAGGGTGACACAGGGTAATGATCAAGCAGATGAGGAAGATGGTGACGATGAAGAGGGTCAAGAACAGGTCATGGGTAATGTTCCTGACTCTACTACAGTTGGAAGACCAGGAGAAACACACGGAAACCAGGTTGGCTCAATACAGATATGGTCGTGGCTTATGCACTTCTGGTCGTTGAGGAGGCTATTCCGTCCACCTTCAGAGAAGCTGAAATCAATTCAGAGTCGAAGATGTGAAAAGCTGCCATGGAAGAAGAAATGAAGTCTCTCTACAAGAAAACACTTAGGAACTCACAAGGTTGCCCAAAGGGAAGAAGGCAATAGGCTGTAAGTGGGTGTATGCAAAGAAGCAGGGATCTTTTAAAGAAGATATGGTGCGCTATAAGGCCAGATTGATAGCAAAAGGCTATGCTCAAAGAGAAAGAATTGACTACAATGAGGTATTTTCTCCTGTTATAAAGCATTCGTCAATTCGCATTTTATTGGCTTTGGTGGCACAGTACGAGTTGGACCTTGATCAACTCGATGTAAAGACCGCCTTTCTCCATGGCGATCTGGATGAAGAGATCTACATGTCTCAGCCGACAGGGTTCAAGACTGCAGGGAAAGAAGATATAGTATGCAAGCTGAAGAAGTCGCTGTATGGGTTAAAACAGTGTCCTAGACAGTGGTACAAGCAGTTCGACAGCTTCATCAGAGGAAAGAGGTACACAAGTAGCCACTATAACCCATGTGTGTATTACAACAAGCTACCGACAGGAGAGTATATCTATTTACCACTGTATGTAGATGATATGCTTATTGCTTCTAAGTCTAGATCTGCAATTGATACACTGAAGAGAGATTTATCTTCTGAATTTGAGATGAAAGATCTTAGTGAAGCAAAGAAGGTGCTAGGCATGGAAATTACACGAGACCAAAGGTTTGGCAAGGTGAGCTTGACACATAAGGGGTATTTGCAAAAGATACTTCAGAGGTTCAATATCGGCAAGGATACGAAATCTGTAAGTACACCACTGGCTCCTTATTTCAAGTTATTTGCCATGATATCTCCAAAGAATGTTGAAGAACGTGAGTACATGACTCACGTTCCATATGCTAGCACAGTTGGTAGTCTTATGTATGCTATGGTGTGTACGAGACCAGATCTGTCACAAGCTGTCTCTATGGTGAGTAGATATATGCATGATCCAGGACAGGGTCATTGGGAGGCAGTAAAGTGAATTCTGCGGTACATCAAAGGTGCCATTGATGTTGGTCTGGTGTTCAAGAAGGATTCCACGGGGAAGCAGGATTGTATCGGGTATGTTGATTCCGATTATGCTGGTGACCTTGACAAGCGCCGGTCTACAACGGGGTATGTCTTTACATTATCTCAAGCACCAGTTAGTTGGCGCTCTATTCTACAGTCTACCGTCGCATTGTCTACTACAGAGGCCGAGTATATGGCCATGACGGAGGCTATGAAGGAGGCAATTTGGCTTCAAGGCTTGCTTGATGACTTGGGGGTGGATCAGGATCTACTGAAGATCAACTGTGACAGTATGAGTACTATTTATTTAGTCAAGAACCAGGTATATCATGTACGGACAAAGCACATCGATGTCAGGTTCCATTTTGTTCGAGAGATTCTAGATGAGGGTGATATTGAGTTGTTGAAGATTCACACAATGGAGAATCTCGTCGACATGCTTATCAAGGTGGTGTCAGGAGTCAAGTTTGCACATTGTAAAAATTTGCTCTATGTCCTTCATGTAGCATGAGCTTGTTGAAGCTCCTTTGGATGAACTACGGATGGCTTGATCCCTTGGGCAGAGTACGTAGGCAATCATACTGGTGCAGCCACTTTCGAGTCGACGGTTCGTATGTTTCAGTTCGGCTCAGATTTGAGAAATCTTCACCAAGATGGAGAATTGTAGGAAAAGAGAGGAAGTCGAGAAAGTCGACGAGGACAAGGGGCCAAAGAATCAGCAGTAGCAGCAGCAAAGAATCAGCAGCAGCAGCAGAACGGTCAACCGGTCCGGTCGACCGTCGTGCACCAACGTGCACAGGGTGTAGCGGTCGACCGGTCCGGTCGACCGACTGAAAGTGCCTAACTCTCGGTTAGGCACGGTCGACTGGCACGGTCGACCGGTGCCTGGGTCGGTCGACCGACCGGTCGACCGACAGACGAGTTCGGGCTGTTTCGGGAAAGTTGCTGAATTGAAAATCTGCCCAAATTGGAAGCTGATTCCTAGGGTTTTCTTGGGTATATGAGAGAGGCAGAGCTCTCTTCATATGTAATGCTTGTAATACTTGTATTGATTATCAAATGAATAGAAATCTCTCTTCCTTACCCCGAGGACGTAGGCTTGTATTAATTATCAAATCAATAGAAATCTCTCTTCCTTGTCCCGAGGACGTAAGCGAAATTCGCCGAACCTTATTAAATCTGGTGTTTGTGTTCTTCTCATTGCTTAGTTGTTATTTGTTGTTAGTGGTACTTCTATATTGCATATATGGCTTCAAATTTCCTCTACGTGGTTGTTGTTTCTGCGCACAACATTCTGCCAATACATGTCACATAAAGCACTAAAATTCAATACCTAAGCAAATGGCAGCTCTCCCTCCTAACTCTTGAGCCCTGGTTTAGAAAATAGCTTATGCAAATTGTAAGGAACAATAGCATTCCCTGTGTCTGTTCTCCAATTTTCTTTTCGGGGCTGTTTGAATTCAAGGAAGTGGGCGGAAGTGAGAAGTAGTTTTTTGTTACCCCTTTTGGAAAATGAGAATTTGTTGGTAGTCGGTAGTTGGAAAGTGAAAATGAAAAAGTATATTATTTTTTCGATATTTAGTTAGTAATATGGAATTGAAAGTGGAAAGGTTGACTATAAAGTTGACCGTAAAATAATATTAAAATAGAAATTAATTATGAAAAAATTGAATTGTAATTAGAATGCAAGTAGGATTTATACGACCATAAAATTAACTGTTTTGGGTACAACTTATTACAAACAAGATGCACATGATCATAAAATTAACTGTAGCACCCTAAAAGTGAGGAAATAGTTGTGTATTGGGGGGGGGGGGGGGGGGGGGGGGGTGGGGGGGGGGTGGAAGAGGTTTTTTTATTTTTCTTTTTCGGTGTTTGGATGGACAACGGAAGTCCCACTTCCTCACTTCCACCCACTTCCTTGAATCCAGATACCCTCAAAGTAAACTTTACTGTAACTGCCAGATACTTACCAACTCATGCTTGATGCTTCCATGTAGCATCCAACTATTCCATCAACTGTATTTCCTTCACTAATGAAAAGCACTCAATAATACATCCTCTTTTTTTGGATGAACTTAAAATTAAAACTTGACTGAAGCTTCATTTTGATTATGAAAGCCTGGACCAGCTTTTGCCGAGCCCAGCCTCCATTTACAGAAACAAGAAAGAGTCAGGGTTTTGGCAAGACCAAGGGATTTGTTATTTTTATCTTTCTGATGAAGTGTATTATCTCTTGATGGTGAAATTTGGCTGGGAACATAGTTGTGTTATGTAAATGCATCAACTCAAAGCAATGTGGTTCTGTGAGTGCAAATAGAAAAAAAAAAAACTAGTTGTATGAGTCTTGAGTCTTGACATTAGGCTAGAGTCCTTACTCTCTCATGTGTAGGACTTTTTTCTTTTTTTCCTTTGTTAAAGAGTAATATGAGGAATAGGATTATATAATACTAATTGCATTAGAGTGGTAGGGGTTTTCTTATTATGTAATTGTGATTACAATATGTTCGGGCATTACCCTCATCAATAATAATATACAATTCTCAAATTCTTCAACTGATTTAACATGATATTAAACCTCTCCAAAAAATTTCTTTACTGATCGTCGTTCTCACGCTGGACAACGCTCATGTAGTGCACACCTAGTGCTGGGTCACTTTTTCGCATTTAGTCTCTCTTCCTGTCGAGATCAACAAAGCTCCTTCCAATTTAATCATGACTTTATTCTCCAATCACTGGCTTCCTTCTTTGAACTTGTCCGCCGTCATGCCCTCTAATTCTATAATGACTTCTTCTTCTTCGTTCGACATGATATCTTAATCCTCATCGATCTTCTCTTTGACCAGCAATTGTCTTTACGCTTCTGACAGATCTATCACTAACTGTCTCTCCTCGTAAAAATTGACGTTTTCTCTGACTAGTCTCATCTGCTTCTACTGAGTTTGAAAATCTCTCAAAACTTTCAGTTCACTGAGTTTGAGGACCTCTTAAAACTCCCTCTTTTACTGAGTTTAGGGATCTCTTAACACCTATCTATCTCCTCTCTTTGACTGATTTTCCTTTCCGTCGACATATTTCACATTATTTTAATATCCGCCAGGCTTCAAGCTAAAAAGACACCAATGATTTTTGGAGTCCACCCCATGCATTCTGACGAGATTTTAGGCTCAATATCTGCGAAAGAAATTTAGCTTCACTTTTAGAAAGTGCTCCTTGTTGATCAGAATTCATCTCTCCTTCTCCTCTTTCACAAGACGATTCAATTCTTTGACATCTCTTTCTGGTCATCACACACATTCAAACTCTCAATGTAACATCCATCATAAATTTGCGAGAGGGTGTTCAAGATTTTACAAGTTCCCTTTGTTGGTTTTTGAAGAGTGTCATAAGGGATCAACATCAACTTTCAAATTTTTAAGTAGATATTTTCAAATGATTTTCAGATACTTTTTACTTTATTTTATTCAAACTCATAATTTTTCTTACATCGTGAGTTTATGAGGGGTAGTTAAAGATAATATTACAATTAAAATTATGTAATACTAATTGTATTAGGAGTAGAGATTTTCTTATTATGTATTAGTGATGGCTATATATTCGGGTATTGCCCGCTGTTGGTTTCTGGGATCAATCTGATAACTAATCAATATCACTGAAATATCAACAATCTAATTGGCCAGGTCGGTAAATATCAGGTGGGAGGTTTTTCGTTCAATAGAACGTTCCTTAATTTAAGAACCACCTTTCAATTTCCTTTCTTGGTTAAACACCAATTAGACTGGTATAAATCAGTATCAATATACTGAATATCAGTATATCCCCTGTGTAAAGAAATTAATTCACTCATGCAGTACTTGGAGTGAGGTACGTTTAAAGAGAATCTCCTTAAGACAATTACGACCCCCGCACCGGTGCTAACGGGTTACTGGACGCTGGTCTCCCAAGATATAACACTCCTTCACGGTATTTGGATAGCACTGCCAAATCACCGTACGGTCGAACCGTAATTAACCAGTACCTTTACAGGATTGTTGAAGCAGCGGGATAAAGACAAATTTCGGGAGAATATTTGCCTTTACTTTGGAGGAGCACCCACTGTAGAGGAAGAAGGAAGGTTGAAGAATATTCTTCTTCAGAAGTCCCAGATTCAGACAATAATTCTATTAAAGAATCTATTGAATTTTCTGAGCCCTCTTTCAGAACGAATTTTTGCAGAATTTCTTTTGGAAGTCGCTTCGGAAACTGAATTTCCCACTTCCCGTTGGAAGTTACTTCAAGACAGAACTTAACTTCCCAGTTCAGAACGCAGAGAGAGTCTCAGTTCAGAACGCAGAGAGAGAGAGAGAGTTTTCGTTGTTGTTTTTTCAATTGAGAATATGGAGCGCTATTTATAGCGCTCCGGGAGGGGCAATCTGGTCCGAACCCAACGAACAGTTGCAACGGTTCGGTCTGAAACGTTGCAACGGTTTGGTTCAACTGCCGCAACCGTTCAACCGCCCAACTACCGCGACGGTTTACAGACAGCCTTTGGCGGGGCGGTTCGGATCTGGATAGTGGAGCGGGTCCGTTGGCGGGGCGGTTCAGATCCGGATAGCGGAGCGGGTATGTTCCGCGTAACCCATACCCGTGAGACCCAGTTCAAAAAGAACCAGGCCGGGTAGGGAACCCGCACCCAGACCCAGACCCAGTCCCGAGCCCGGCCCGGCACCAGCGCCGGCCGGCCGCCGCCAGCGGCGGAGCGCGCGCGCATGTGCGGGCATGGTTCCCTCCCAATCGCGCACGAAAACTCCAAGTACCCAAAGGGCACGCCCTTTGTTCTCAATTTTCTCTATTTAAACACTACGAACTTCCATCCCATGGCCAATGTGGGACAAATGCCTTTAGTTATTTTTAGTCCCATTTTGACTTTGAATTAGGCTATCTTTAGACTTGAATATCTTATTCATTCGAAGTCGGAATTGAACATGTGAATATACCACGTTCATCCCCAATGGAAGGAGAACACACTCCAACCATCATCCAATTGATTCGATCAAACGAATCTCGCCATAATTCAATTCAAAGATTCACATATATATTCTTCATATTCCAACAATCCCCCACAATGAATGGAGATTTAAGGAATTGACACACAAAGAGATTGTTTTAGAAAAGAAACTGCATCAGGATAGGTGAACTGGGTCTTGAACCTTCCATAACGAAAGTTTTATCGGACTTACTGGCTAATCAGTGAACTAGTCTTGAACTGTTAGCCGTTAGTGTAAGCCAAGTCAACAAGCTTCACACAGTGACTTTCCAAATCAACTTTGGTTCTCGGTTGTGTCCGTTTTGGCCCAGGGACATTCTTGGTTTCAGAGAGTATCTTTAGGGAATAATAGCCTCAATAGAAATTCTCAAAGAGCCGACCCAACTCTATACTCACATAGGTGATCGTCCTATTAAGAGTAGTCTACTCTACTCCACTTGTTTAGTAACAAGATATAGGCATTATTAAAAGCGTTTAAGCTTATCCTTAATCCACTTGTAGAAAAGCACTTATGTGCACCTTAGGAATGGTTTGGCGTCAAGCTCCTAAGTGCTTACTTGTTGAGTCAATCATAACTAGTTTTTCCTCTTGAACTTAGTCCGTGGGATCTCCAGTCGCTAAGTGAGGTTTCCATTAAGCTGACTCGGTAAGGTTAGGCTTTTAGACCCATTCCCCATGATGCGCAGTTTATACACTCTTGCACCTGACTGATTACAGTCTTGCTGTCCACCATTTTGTACTCCAGAAATCGTCCTATGACGAACTTTTTGGTACCAGCATCCTCAGTCTTCTACTTCTTGTCAAGACTGGCCCATAACTTCTTTGCCGTTATGATAGGACTGTAGACATTGTAAAGAGAGTCATCCAGTCCATTTAAAACATAATTTCGGTAAAGAAAGTCACCTTGAGTCCATGCATCGACTGCAAAGACTGAGTCCCGATCAGTTCAGGGTTCTGGTGGATCTTCTTGCAGGAATTTGGCCAGATGAAGAGTGATCAAGTAGAAGAACATCTTCTGTTGCCACCTCTTGAATTCTGTGCCGTCAAATTTTCCTGGCTTCTCCGGCTTCGGGTTAGGAAGTGGAGTAGGCAACAAAGCTTATAGCTGCATGTTTGGTGCCTTACTAGAGCTATCTTGATTAGTCTCAGACATTTTCTACAAGTTCAAGTAAAACAGAAGTAAGAAACTTCAATATATAGTTGTCTTAAGATTGTTGGTTTCTGGGATCAATCTGACAACTAATCAATATCACTGAAATATTAACAATCTAATTGGCCAGGTCGGTAAATTCAGGTGGGAGATTTTCTGTTCAATAGAACGTTCCTTAATTTAAGAACCACCTTTCAATTTTCTTTCTTGGTTAAACACCAATTAGACTGGTATAAATTAGTCTCAATATACTGAATATCAGTATATCCCCTGTATAAAGAAATTAATTCACTTATACAGTACTTGAGTGAGGTACGCTTAAAGCGAATCTCCTTAAGACAATTACGTCCCCCGCACCGGTGCTAACGGGTTACTGGATGCTGGTCTCCCAAGATACAACACTCCTTCATGGTATTTGGATAGCACTACCAAATCACCGTGCGGTCGAACCGCAGTTAACCAGTACCTTCACAGGATTGTTGAAGCAGCGGGACAAAGACAAATTTCGGGAGAATATTTGCCTTTACTTTGGAGGAGCACCCACTGTAGATGAAGAAGGAAGGTTGAAGAATATTCTTCTTCAGAAGTCCCAGATTCAGACAACAATTCTATTAAAGAATCCGTTGAATTTTTTGAGCCCTCTTTCAGAAAGGATTTTTGCAGAATCTCTTTTAGAAGTCGCTTCGAAAATTGAATTTTCCACTACCCGTTGGAAGTTACTTCAAGACAGAACTTCACTTCCCAGTTCAGAACGCAGAGAGAGCCTCAGTTCAGAACGCAGAGAGAGTTTTCGTTATTGGTGTTTTTTCAATTGAGAATACGGAGCGCTATTTATAGCGCTCCGGGAGGGGCAATCTGGTCTAAACCCAACGAACAATTGCAACGGTTCGGTCTGAACCGTTGCAACGTTTCGGTTCAACCGCCGCAACCGTCTAACCGCCCAACTGCCGCGACGGTTTACAGACAGCCGTTGGCGGGGCAGTTCGGATCCGGATAGCGGAGCGGGTATGTTTCGCGTAACCTATACCTGTGAGACCCAGTTCAAAAAGAACCAGGCCGGTAGGGAACCCGCACTGTAACACCCCGTTCCCGGAATACGTACTTAGTTGCGTATTCAGATTTTTCGATCGTATTTTTCGATTTACTTCTTGTATTTGTTTTGTATTATGAATTATTTATATGATCGTTTTGTCTTGGATTTGGATTCGTGGACTCGGAGTCAGCCCTAGTCTGAACCGAGGGCCCGATCCTAGAGTATTGCTTGATTTGGACATTCTGGTTATCCGATTTGACCAATTTCAGTTTCAAACATCGTTTTCCAATATTTTGGATTTTCTGTAATTTTCTGGAATTTTCCTGGATTTAATTGTAAATCTTCAAAACCGGTGTCGGCCAGTTTCGTTGACCGATTCCTGGATTTTTAATTTACGAACAGATTGGAATTTCTAATAGTGTCTTTAGACATTATTTCTTAAAATAATATTTTCTATCTAAATACTTTTTCTGAGAATTTTCAGAATTTATCAAAACCCGGCCAACCCGGTGTAGAGCGAGATTGACGGTGGACTTCAGGATTTTTAATTTGAACATGGCATTGAATTTTTGAAAACTGATTTCACCAAAAATCATTTTATAATATTTATTATTTTTGAGAATTTTTGGGAAGCTTTCTGGATTACTTTATTTTTGAGGTTTTCCGGAGTTTTTGGTGTTTTCCCAGATACCGGGATTTTGCCTTGATATTCCATTTTGTCTTTTTCCATTTTTTTTCCTTCCTCAAACGCCGGCTTCACCATCCTTGGATCTTGCATTTAATGCAAAGATCTTCTCTTCACTTCTCCCCACACTTCATTTAATGTGCTGCCACCAACTCCCATCAAGCATCATGCCTTTTGTCCTTTTGTGAAACGCCACCTTGCTTCTCCCTTGAAACGCCGCATTTATTCCCGCGTTAGGATAATTTTGGCCTAAACGCCATCTTGCTTTTGTGGGCTGCGTTTGAGTGGGGAGAACAAGTCTCACTTGGCATCCCCAAAGTCAAACTTGCCATTATTGCTCCTTATCCTATAAATACCCCTCTCCTTCTTTCTTTCTTCATTTTACTTCTTCTCTTCTTCTTCCTTGCTTCCTGCAGCCAACAGAGAAGCCACCAAGAGAGAGCTCCTCCTCTTGCTTCCTTTGTCCACCATCTCCACCTCCATATACACCACTTTAACCACCACCAAGTGCACCACCTTCAACCTCTCTCCATCACTTTGTGAGACCGGCCGACTCCTTCGGATTGGGGGCCGTGTTCCTCTTCATCACCTGCATGACTCTGGGGGCCGGCCACTCCTTTTGGATTGGGGCCGAGCTTCTCTTCGTTGGAGACATCGCCGTGGATCTTCCAATAATCGTTCGCGATTATTCCGGTGATCGTTTTGGTGATAGTTAACGACAACTCAACTAAGGACCCATCTCCTTCACTTGTGTTTTTCCCTGCTTCTAGATGGCGTTTTGGACGAGTAACTTCACTCTCCAAGACTTGGATGACTCATCAGAGCCCTTGCATTTTCATATCAGTGAACTCAGCACTTAACAGAATCCTGCTCCCTGATTTGCACTCTGTTAGTCGACTTGACTTGGTCATTAGTCGACTAATTTCCCTTATTAGTCGACTAGCCCTCCTTCCCAGTCGACTAATCCTGTGAAACGCAACCTTCTAGTCGACTGATCCTTCTCCCTAGTCGACTAACTTTCCTGAGACGCGAATCTTGGAAACGCGAATCTGGGAAACGTGCCTCTTGGAAACGCGGCCTTGGGGGACGCGACCATGTGAGACGCGACCTTGAGAAACGCGCTCTTTCTTGAAACGCGACCTGCTCTTTCATTCCAAATTGGCTAACTCTTTCTGGTGAGACGCGGACTTATGAAACGCGGATTCATGAGACGCGGACTTGTGGCAAGACGCGGACCTATGAAACGCGACTTCGTGAGACGCCGTTTTGCGAAACGCAGCAGACTAGTCGACTAACCCCTGTTCCTAGTCGACTAACCCATCCTGAAACGCCATTCTTGAAACGCCAGCCTTTTTCTGAAACGCAGCCTATCAGTCGACTTGCCCTTTCTATTAGTCGACTAACTCCCCTACTAGTCGACTAATTATTACCCCTAGTCGACTAATCTTGGCTGTTGACTATTGTTGATTCCTTCTTTGTACATGAACATTATTCTCGGGTCATGTATTATGTATATGGCTATTACATGGCTTATCACTTGATGGATGTCACCTTCTCTCCTCTTTCTCTCTCTTATTCTCTCTCTCCTGATCCCCCCTCTACCTATTACCTTCTCTCTAACGCATTGAAGCGTTGATCTCCTGGATTCCGGATACAGAGATTTCACCATATTTTAGGCGAGTGATCTCGCTTTCCTCTTGACTTCCTCCATGTTTTCATATGTTGTGGCCCTAACATTGCAGGTATCCACAGACTCCGGTCACTCACTGTCTAGTGATTGTGACCGGCAGGTCTTTCAGTTCTACAGCCTCCGGTCACTCACTGTCAAGTGATTGGGACCGTCAGGTCTTTGGCTCCGCCTGGTTATCATGATTAGCGCTCAGCGCTTTATCACTAGATTCGTCTAGGTGGGATACTGCCGGATTTCCTACTCGCACCATAAGCCGAGTTGTCCCGGTAACCTTGCCAGGCGCTCCAGTGATAAATCCTGGTTGCTATCTGTATTTCCAGCTTGCTTAGCTCCGCTTGATATGCTCAACCATTTCGCTGATGCCTATTATTTACAAAGCTTGTTATGATAACACGTACCATGCCATTACTTCATGCTTGTCATTACATGTTACTACTTAACACATGTATATCACCTGACATGCTACTACTTGGCAAGACCCCCTTGTTATGACATGACTTGCCACCGGATTATTATCAATCTCTTGACATGACTGGTTACCTGTCTAATATCACCATCTTGTCATGCTATCCCTTGACACTCAGCATGATATACTTGACCTGTGATTATCACATTTACGGGAACCCTGCCTTGTTATCCTGTACTATGTACAGTGACCTGATATCCTGTATCATGATCAGTGACCTGTTATCCTGTATTATATACAGTGACCTGAACTCCTGAATTCCTGATCATGTCTTGTTCCTGTTATTCCCGTAAATTGATAATTAACCTAATAAATCATAAAAGGAACAACTTGCATCGGGTCGGGGGAAACATGCGGCTATCAATATGTGTTCGTGTTTACAGTGGTTTTAGGAATGTTGTGCAACTACATGTTCCGGTCTGACCTGTGGGCCTCCAGGCGACCGAGGGGAGTGCTGGCTCCCTCCTTCTTGGTACCATCTTGACAAGGGCATCCTATAAGACCCTCCTGTTAGCCTTGCGGCAGGTTCCGTCACCAAGCAACGGAACAATCCTGGGCCGTGGTCCCAGGTATGTACGGGACCCACTGTAAACATAGTTCTTGATACCCCCGCTGGTTTCCAATAACAACCTTGCTTTACTCGGATATGGATCTATGTGTGCTGGGACGCTAGTTCACATAGCTAGATATCAGGGTAAGACGAGTAATAATAAAGTGTCGTAATAACCGGCTCTTTAAGTTGTAAGTAGAGGTATGTGGAATGGGACGCATACTGAAGCCTGCAGCTTAAACGGCTATGAATCTGTGATATGTCTTACCATATTTGCTTGTACTGGATTTTACATCGGATTTCCGGTTTTATGATTATTATTATATTAACTGCTCATGCCCTGCTTTATCCCTTGTATCCACCTGCCTCCTGCTCATTATCTTATCATGCCTTGAGAACAGTCGGGTTGTATGTGCTTGGATTATGGTGACATGAGATAAAGGTATATAGATGAGGGTTTCCTTGTTTGGATTATTCCTTCGACGTACCAGTCTTATGGAGCCGTGATCTGAAACCATACAATCAGATTTGCTCGTCCTCGGCTTTATTTGGTCTTATCGCTTTACATGTGCTTACCCTTGCTCGCCACTTGGCTTTTATTTCACCACTCGCCTGGGGAGTTTCATCTGACTCCCCTGGATCCTCATGTCCAGGTCATGGAGCTTGGAGCGTGTGGATTCCCTTAGTTGCTGATCAGAGTGGCGCAGCGGTAGCGTGGATCCCCAGCAGACCGCCCAGAGCTCTATCCTTCCAGGCCCCCTTGTGAGCCTCTCGAGTTTTCCTTTAGTAAACTCGTGAGTGCTCTTTTGTACTATTCATCCATGAACATCTGCTTGTAATCTCGCAATTGCGCCATTCTGGTGATGTAATATTATTGTAATATTGGATCACCTCTGGTGATAACTTTGTAATTGTACTCATATGTTGGAATGTATAATGCACCACTTGCTTCCGTACTCTGATTCTTGCCTGTACTGATGCTTAACGTATATACGTGAAGGTACTTCTGACTTGCGTATATACGTTGCAGTAATGTCTCCGTATCCGCCGGATCGGGGCGTTACACGCACCCAGACCCAGACCCGGTCCCGAGCCCGACCCTGGCCGGGCGCCAGCTGCAGCGCGCGCGTGCTCATGTGCGGGCATGGTTCCCTCCCAATCGCGCGCGAAAACTCCAAGTACCCAAAGGGTACGCCCTTTGTTCTCAATTTTCTCTATTTAAACACTACGAACTTCCATCCCATGGCCAATGTGGGACTAAATGCCTTTAGTTATTTTGAGTCCCATTTTGTCTTTGAATTAGGTTATCTTTAGACTTGAATATCTCATTCATTCGAAGTCGGAATTGAACATGTGAATATACCACGTTCATCCCCAATGGAAGGAGAACACACTCCAACCATCATCCAATTGATTCTATCAACGGATCTCGCCGTAATTCATTTCAAAGATTCACATATACATTCTTCATATTCCAACAATCCGCCACAATGAATGGAGATTTAAGGAATTGACACACAAAGAGACTGACTCTATTGTGAAAGGTACTTTAGAAAAGAAACTGCATCAGGATAGGTGAACTGGGTCTTGAACCTTCCATAACGAAAGTTTTATCGGACTTACTGGCTAATCAGTGAACTAGTGTTGAACTGTTAGCCGTTAGTGTAAGCCAAGTCAACAAGCTTCACATAGTGACTTTTCAAATCAACTTTGGTTCTCGGTTGTGTCCGTTTTGGCCCTGGACATTCTTGGTTTCAGAGAGTATCTTTAGGGAATAACAGCCTCCATAGAAATTCCCAAAGAGTCGACCCAACTCTATACTCACATAGGTGATCGTCCTATTAAGAGTAGTCTACTCTACTCCACTCGTTTAGTAACAAGATATAGGCATCATTAAAAGCGTTAAGCTTATCCTTAATCCACTTGTAGAAAAGCACTTATGTGCACCTTAGGAATGGATTGGAGTCAAGCTCCCAAGTGCTTACTTGTTGAGTCAATCATAACTAGTTTTTCCTCTTGAACTTAGTCCGTGGGATCTCCAGTCGCTAAGTAAGGTTTCCATTAAGCTGACTTGGTAAGGTTAGGCTTTTAGACCCATTCCCCTCGATGCGCAGTTTATACGCTCTCCACTTAAACCTTTAGTAAGCGGATCCGCTAAATTATCTTTTAACGAGACAAAGTCAATAGAGATAATTTCATTTGAGAGCAACTGCTTAACAGTATTATGTCTACGACGAATATGTCTAGACTTACCGTTATATATAACATTTTGTGCCCTAGATATAGCTGCTTGATTATCGCAGTGTATACATATAGCGGGCACTGGCTTTTGTCATAATGGTATATCTTTCAAAAATTGTCGAAGCCATTCTGCTTCTTCTCCGGCCTTATCTAAGGCTATGAATTCTGATTCCATAGTGAAACGGGCAATACATGTTTGCTTAGAAGATTTTCAAGATACCGCTACTCCTCCTAGAGTAAATACGTATCCGCTAGTTGATTTTGATTCCTTAGAATCTGCAATCCAATTAGCATCACTGTATCCTTGAAGTACAGGTGGATACTGTCCATATCTCAAGGCATATTCCTTGGTATGTGATACGTAACTCAATACTCGTAGTAGAGCGGTCCAATGTTGATCACTAGGATTGCTAGTGTATCTGCTTAACTTGCTTACAGCGTAAGTAATATCGGGTTTAGTGCAATTCATCAAATACATTAGACTTGCGATAATCTGAGAATACTCCAACTGGCGTATTCCAGTTCATGTATTCTTATGAAGGTGGACGTGTGGGAGAAAAGGATTTGTATTCTCTTTTATCCCATGATCCTTGAATCTTTCTATCATCTTATCCACG
This sequence comes from Agave tequilana, assembly GCA_038442645.1. Lineage (NCBI taxonomy): Eukaryota > Viridiplantae > Streptophyta > Magnoliopsida > Asparagales > Asparagaceae > Agave > Agave tequilana. Next base: position 451,750 of record JAVJIF010000806.1, read on the forward strand.
TAGTGAGATTGAGATTGACTGATTCCATCTGGTGTTCTGGTAATTTTATTTCCTAAAATTACATCAGCAACCCCCAGATCCTTCATGTCAAAACTGTTGGATAACATTCTTTTAGTGGACTTAATAATTTCAATATTAGTCTCAACTATCAACATATCGTCTATAAAAAGACAAACAATGATACATGCATTTTCAACTGTTTTAGTGTAAACACACTTATCGCATTCATTAATAGTGAATCCATCTTTGATCATGACACTATCAAATTTCTCATGCCATTATTTTGGAGCCTGCTTTAGACCGTATAAGGATTTTATCAATTTACACACTTTGTGTTCTTGGCCCTTGACTATAAATCCTTCAAGTTGCTCCATATATATTTCTTCATTTAATTCACCATTTAAGAATGCAGTCTTGACATCCATTTGATGGATATCTAAGTTATGCAATACTGCAATTGCAATTAACATCCGAATGGATGTTATTCTTATTACTGGTGAATAAGTATCGAAGTAGTCAAGTCCTTCTTTTTGTCGATAACCCTTGGCTACCAATCAGTCTTATACTTATCGATAGATCCATCGGGTTTTAATTTTCTTTTGAAAATTTACTTACACCCAATTGGTTTACTGCTAGGAAGCAAGTTTATCAATTTTCAAGTATGATTACTTAGTATGGATTCTATTTCGCTATTTATAGTTTCTTTCCACATTTGTGCTTCTAGGGTTGACACAGCCTCTTTAAATATTTGAGGTTCGCTTTTAATAGCGTATGCTATGAAATCTGTACCAAAAGATTTTGAGATTCTAGATCTCTGACTTCTTCTTGGTTCAATTTTCGCATTAACAATCGGTTCCTCGGGGCTTTCGTCCCTGAATCAATCTCATGTGTTTTTTTCCCAGAAGTCTTATCTGTTTCCCGTTTATATGGAAAAATATCTTCAAAGAACACAACATCTCTAGATTCGATAATCATGTTTATATGAATATCTGGTATCTCTGATTTATGAACCAGAAATCTGTAGGCACTACTATTCAAGACATAACCTATGAATATGCAGTCCATAGTTTTTGCTCCCAATTTAGTCTTTTTAGGTAATGGTGCTTGCACCTTTGCAAGGCACCCCCACATTTTGAGGTAATGGTAGGAAGGTGTCCTTCCATGCCATAATTCAAATGGTATAAGACCAAGTTTCCTATGGGGTACACTGTTTAGAATATAATTTGCAGTTAACAGAGCTTCCCCCTACAAGTTCTGCGGAGCTCTAGAACTTACGAGCATGGAATTGACCATCTCCTTTAAAGTTCTGTTCTTTCGTTCAGCAATTCCATTTTGCTGAGGAGTATATGGTGCTGTTATTTGATGGATTATACCAAATTTAGCACATAACTCACTAAAATCATTTGATTCATATTCTCCGCCTCTATCGGATTTTAGAATCTTGATATTCTTGTTGAGTTGATTCTCAACTTCAGCTTTATATGTTATAAACATATTCATTACCTCATCCTTACTGTTTAAAAGATACACATAACAGTATCTTGTACGGTCATCAATAAAAGTAATAAAATACTTTTTACCGCCTCTAGTTGGCATAAACTTCAAGTCACACAAATCGCTATGAATTAACCCTAAAGGTTCTGTATTTCGATCAATTGAGTGAAATGAATTTTTCGCCAACTTGGCCTCAACACAAATTTCACACTTGCGAATTTCTTCCAAGTTGAGTTTAGGAATATATCCTAGATTAGACAAGTTCTTTAAAGACTTGTAATTTACATGCCCTAATCTAGCATGCCATAAAGTAGGAGACTCGAGATTTATAAGCTTCGGGTACAAATAAACAGACTTTTTATCTACCGCTACAATTTGGCTTTAAAAAGTCCATCAACAAGATAACCCTTTCCCACATACATCCCTCTCTTAGTAAGTACAAATTTATCTGATTCAAAAACCATTCTAAATCCTTTCTTACTAAGGGCCTGTTTGTTTCGTTGCAAAACGTCACAAGTCGCAAGTCGTAAAATGAAAATGGAAAAAGTGAACTGTAGGTTGATAAAGTGAAGTGTAAATGGAAAAGTATATTGTATTTTACGGTGTTTGGTTGATAAAGTGAAAGTGTAAATAGTAAAGTATACTGTGTTTTACGGTGTTTGGTTGGTAATGTAAAAGTGTAAGTAGAAAAGTTGACCACAAAATTAACTGTAGCAGTGATTTAAATATTATAAATACTATTAAATTAAATCTACTATTGCAAATTAAATTGTATTAATAAATTTGAGATAAAAAATTAATAATCTTAATATTTTATTTATAGCAATAATATTAATAAAATATTAGTATAAATAGTAAAATATTAACTAAATAAATAATATAAAATTTTAAGAAAATCTAAAGAACATTAATAAAATTTTAATAATACTAATAAAATATAAATATTAAAAATCTTACAACAATAATAAAATATAGTTATAATATTATAATATTAAAAATACTTGAAAATTATTATAATATAAATATTATTATAATATTATTGTAATATGATAAAAATATTAATAAATTAAAATATAATTATAATTTAATAATAAATTATATTTACAGTATTATTTTACTGAATTATTATTACAATATTAACATAATAAAATATTAATATAATAATAAAATATATTATGATATTAATAAAGTAATTTTTTATATTAAAAAATAAATAATTAAATATATAGTAATTTTATATTAAAGTATAATATTGTTATATTAATAAAATATTAACTCTTAATAAAATAATAAAAATGGAATAAGTATTAATAAAATAATAAAGTATTAAATAAAATATTAAATAAAAATAGTAAAAAATTAAATATTAAAACAATATTAAAAAAAATAAAAAATTAAAGATTAAAAATATAAAATAATTAAATAATTAAATAAGAAATTGAACACTATTTAAAATATTAAATATTTAATAATATTAAATTATATATTGATTATCAAGTAACTGTTTTGAACTGTAAGTATACTACAAGTGAGAGTTACATGACCACAAAATTAACTGTAGCAACTGCAAGTGGGAAAATATGAGTGTAAAAGTGAGATTTACATGACCACAAATTTAACTGTAGCAACTGCAAGTGGGAAAAGAAGAGTTGCATTTTGCAACTTGTTTTTCAGCGAAACAAACAACGGAAAATGGAAAAGAAGTTTTACGACTTGCGTTTTGCAGCGAAACAAACACGCCCTAAGTATTGATCCAGAGATCAGATTTTTGCAGATATCTAGAATATGCAGCACATCGTTCAGAGTAAGCTTTTTGCCAGATGTCCACTTCAGGATGACCTTACCTTTTCCTTCAACCTTTGAGACGACTGAGATTCTCATGAATAGTTGCTCATCTTGCTCTAATTTTGATATTCAAAGAATAATAATTTCTCAGAGCAGATGTGTCGAGTAGCCCTGTGTCTACCACCAATCCTTATTGTTGGTGGTCAGATTCACTTCTGACACCACAGCTGAAAGGTTTGGCGATGCATGGTCGGTCAAGTTTGCCTGTGGATGGTTCTTCTTGTTCTTCTTGAGACGGCTACGACATTCATTCGCCTTATGCCCTTTTTTGTTGCAGATGTAGCAGGTTTCCTTAAAGCGCATGTTCTTGCCTTCTTGGACCATGCCTTTGTACCTTGGGAAGTCTTCTTCCTCTTTAAGCCTTTAGAAGTAGACGCTTTCCTCTTTGAGTCTTCGATCACATTGGCTTTGGCTTCATGGGAGTTCTTACTGCTCCTTTTCTCAGACTTTCTGTAACACCCCGAATTTTAAACGCTGATTTAAAAATATAATCTCGAATTATTATGTTAATTGAATGTGTAATGAATTCTAACTTAATGTTGGGAATGTCTAGTGGTATATATGAATATACCTATATCATGATATATATGTGACTTGTATTTCAATGAGATGAAATACTAGTATTATACTTGAAATACATGTATTTGCCAAGAAAATACATTCATGACAATTTATTATATTATATTTTTTTAGTGGAGGGAGTGGGTATGCATGAGATGGGAGATCAAGGGCCTAGATCTTCTTGATTTGGGAGAGTGACACTTGGATGAAAGGGGGTGGCAAACTTGTAATATTTTGGAGTGGGGACCTTAAAAGAGTCAAGACAATTTTTATTCCTTCATCCTCATCCTAGAGAGGTTTCTTCATAGAGAAGAAACCCTAGAACCTAAATGAAACCCCATCTCCATTTCATGCTTCAAAATTTTCTCTCACTAAATTTTCCTCTCTACCCTTGCTCCTTCCCCCTCTCCCCTTGGATCTGGAGGCTCGCGCGCGCGGGGCCAGCAGCGGCGGCCGGCCAGGCCGCGGCTGGGCGGCGGCCAGCCGGGCCGCGGAGGGCGACGGGGCCGGTCGATTGGATGATGGTGAGTGGGTTTTTCCCCTCTTTCTTTTTCTCAAATTGCATCTTTTGAAAATCCCTAAGTTTGATCTATTGGTTGAATGAAAATTCTTCCCTTGAGCTATTCATGCTATTATCCCTTGAAATTTCATAGCTTTTTAAAGTATGTGGTAATAAAAATTTGATCTTGAGATATATTGAGTTAATCCCATTATATAAATTGATGGGTGAGGAGGTTGCATGATGAGATATGTCATATAGAGATGGGGCTTATAAATTTTCAGATTTGGTGTAAGTCTTAAACCTAGAATTCTCAACCTCACAATTTAAGTTGATGGTGATGAAGCTTTCATTGAGAGTTTGTGAGACTAATGTTTGTGAAATTTTGTTCTTCCTTCAATTGGAATAAAAATGCTTCATAGAATCATTTGGTCTAATGCATGATGAACTTGTTAGGTGTTGCAATTCTTATAGTAGAACTTCTCTTGTGATTATGTGACTCCCTTGTAATAACATGCAACCTAGCCTTTTGGCGACAAACTATTAATCCTATATGAAAGCATAATGTTCAAAGAAGGGTTATGGTTTTGAGTTAGTTTAAATTTTATCAAGAAGTATACTCTCTTGTAAATTGTATATGATTCTATCTTGGAAAATCGATCGGAGGTTAGTATTGGTTATCATTAAGTAAATGAGGTTAAGCCAAAATTTGGGTGACATCATATCAAAAGTCCAAGTAACGATTAATGTATTATTAGAAGACAAGATTAATCCTAAGCGTGGAATTAGTATCATAAATCCGTGGATCGTTCCAATTGGGGGACATCAAGTTATAGATCTCTCCTAACCATTAGTATAAATGGTGAATCTTGAAGCTTCTTGCATTTGTGAGGGTGGAGCCTCATGCCATTCTTACATAATAACTATACAAGTAAATCAAAATTTGATCTTGGTCATGTTAGTGAGATAAAAAGTAAATTTTTACGATATAAGTTAAACTATGAAGTTGGAGGTGACTTAAAGAGGGATTTGTGATAAATCATGTGGTGATCGAACTATGAGTGCTCTTATAAAAATTTCTCGTGATCAAAAGTCTAATTACTTAAGTTCATGACTTACTCATGATCTAATTTAGATGAGAAAATAAAAGGAAGAGTTGAGAATTTGTGTAGTTCAAAGCACTTTTGTAATAACAATACAAATCTGTTAAAGTCTGTCCAGATCTGAAACCTGAAACTTGGGGTTCTTTCGTAAGGATATTTAATAGGGAATAGGTCATATGATATACCGTTGGAAAGCTAATCGAGTTTACTTTCCAACAGCGCTTACGGTGTCCTAATCTAATGTCTGTTCTGGGAATTGTCACTGAAACATAACAACTAGTCGAAAGTGCAAAGTTGCAGAATTTTAGATGTCTAAATGATTTTCTGTTTATTTCAGCTATTCGTGCGAATTAAGTGGGTCGTATAATATATTACTAGAAAGATCAGTAAATCTAAGTTTTAAGGGAAGTCCCTGTGTCTCATTCTAATATCAAAAGTAGAAGTTACAATAAAATCATCTTTAATTGTCCTGGGGGTCAAATCCGATGAAACATAATTAGATAGATCTAGGGGAAATCTAAAAAATTTATATGTAGGCATGTTGTGCTGAGTTAGAACTAAACACTTTTCTTCAGTAACGCATGTTATGAACACAGGTGTGTCATACTTATTTATTTAAATGTCGACCCTTTAAAATAATGTCTCATAACGATGTTGCATGTACACTCAGTGTGCTGGTGATTATCCTCAGACTCAGATTACTTTAATTTTACCAGAAATAAGGAATTATTGTGTTATGAACTTCAAAAGATATATTTCATCCTAACACGTAATTGCTTAGGTGGCCTAGTAACTGGACTGTGAATAGAGTATTTATTGGCACATAGTCAGTAAAAATTTCTGAAGCGCCGAAAGTTAATGGTAAGGATGATAGACCGATCAGTTGTGATTCGCTGATAAATGATCAAGTTAACGGCCAGCACTAAATTGTATGGACAATAGACTAATAGATGAGTGAACACGAATACTAATTGAAAGGAAAGATTTTCTTATTGTAATATTAAAGATTGAGAAGTCAGGGTGATAGGTTTGTCAGTATCAAGTTCAGTACTGGCAGGAATCTAGTGAGTCTCAACTTACCCATCCATTTAGCCTGGATGTTGGTGCAAGTAATACTTTTGCATACAGTTAGCATGTGCCCCATAAGGTAACCAAACTTATGAGATATTTGAAATAAACATTTTTAATCGTATGTGTTATATCTTCTCAATTCTTATTGAATTCCTTTCTCTTTTTGAGTATAATGTCTTGATTTACGTCAGGAGTTAAAGAGTAATTGTGTTGTTCACATTATTCTAGTTAAAGGGGATAAACCGATTATCTGAGACGATGATCAACTTTAATGGGCGTAATAATGAATGTTTTGAAATCTCGTATATGAAGATTTGAAAGTGAGAAATATGGGTATGTGGCATATATACATATGTACTATCTGGTCGTTATGCATGTGTAAACCATGTGAACATGGTCGTTCCTCTATTCAAATACATTTTGAGCATCACATAGAAAGCACCCATATTAAATATCTACACACATATACCATGTTACAAGAATAAAGGGATAGCTTCACCATCTTATGGTCGAAGGAGGGTTTATTGCGGTAAATTAGTACTTACACTAAATGTGGGTAGTCTTGCGAGTATTAGACACTGAGCCAATAATTAATTCATGTTCACCATGAAAGGGATAGTCAGATATGCTTAGAACTGAACACAATCTTGTATAATAAGTGTTGCATTTAATATAGAATTTTGAGAATATGGTGTACAAGGGCGTTGGCATGTGTCTTACTGAATAGAAATCATTATGAATGATATGAATATGATGGGTGTATATCACTTGATTTATGTACATAATATACATGGGTGACATTTCTGATTAAGCAATTTGCGTGAATATTCGTATAAGAATACAGTCTAACATATAAACATTAATTGAGAGTATGATTGTTTTTATATAAGAAATGGTGTGCATGATCTATGAATCTTATGAAATTGAATGCACTGATATGGTGCTGTTATGTATGTACACATTGTGTTACGGAAGAAGGGACCCGTATTTCACGGGCGGAGTGCGAAGACGGTGCTATATATATACATATGTCGGGAGGAAGGGACCCGTATGGCACGGGCGGAGTGCGAAGACGGTGCTATATATCATGTTGGGAGGAAGGGACCCGTATGGCACGGGCGGAGTGCGAAGACGGTGCTATATATCATGTTGGGAGGAAGGGACCTGTATGGCACAGGCGGAGTGCGAAGACGGTGCTATGATATACATATAATTGCATCCTTACAAACGATTGAGAATGAATGGTTATGTGTGATACAAATGTGTGTGTGTGTGACACTAGGGGTATGTTGGATGTGTTATCTATATGACGATGAAAACATCAGAATACAAGTTTAGCTGATTGAAATGAATACCATATATTGGGTGAAAGTGTACATGTGAATCCGTGCATTACTTGAAGTGTGATGCGTTATTGCATTATGAGAAATATGATATGATTGTATGTTCTATAATTATGGCTTGTGATGTAAGTATTATTTGAATGCATAAACTAGGTTTATGACATAACTCTGGTGGTTAGTGTATTATAGCGTGGAATACGAGGCACGTGAGTAATACACACTATGTACACATAAGACGAGAGAGTTTGTTTATGTAACTCATAGATCTTATCACACATAAAGATGAAAATTCAAGAAAGAAATTGGGGAGTACGATCATAAGAGTCTGATCGTCCTCAGAAATTAAAGAGATTGGGGTCTTTTTTTTAAAACTATGGGATGCCACTGATTCCTTATCTTCTTACTGTTTCAGATTTCTCTTATTGCGTAAATATTTATGCTCTCATTGAGATATTATCATTTCTTGATTTATTTCCTATCTTACTCACTGAGCTGTCGAGCTCATCCCCCCCACAGACTGGTATATTGCAGGTTGCTCGAAGGCAGGGGTCAGGGCTATGCTGCGCAGGGTTCGTTCTGAATCGATCCATCCCTTGTATTTTGGAACATTTGTGTTTGTGGATGATACATGTGGGTCTTGGGATAGATTATTAATCTTGTACATACCCATATATATATAAAGAACCTTTGTAGTGGTTTCAATTCTAGTTGATATGTGAGATATCTTTACTGGGTTGTGGTAACAAGAGGTGTATTATCAATTTGATGCCCATGAGAAGTTGAAAGTTATTATTTCTGAAACTCTATGATGCCGAGAGAGAAACTCTAGAGTTTATGTTGTTATGTTTTCTCCTTAAGTAGGCGATGTTAAGCCGAAATACTTTCATGATTGTGTGGATGATTTTGAATTCAGTTATATGGTTGGATTGAAAATAAGTAGGCCGTTGTTAGCCGAAATTATCATACTTGTATCGGATATCATATCCGACCAGTAATTAGAAAGGAGGTGCTGCTGAAATTTTTAAGAAAGTGGAAATGATTTTCATAATCGGTCGGTATAAGTGGATGTTATGTAAATTGAGGATTTATTTTTCTGGGACCGTTACACTTTCTGTTGTCCTCCTCAATCCGAAGCCTCACAATGAGATCTTTCAACTTCAGCTCCTTTCGCTTGTGCTTCAGGTAGTTCTTGAAATCTCTCCACGCAGGTGGGAGCTTCTCCACGATAGTAGCAACCTGAAAGGTTTCAGGTAGAATCATACCGGCGGCTTCTATCTCGTGCAAGATAAGTTGAAACTCTTACACCTGATTGATTACAGTCTTGCTATCCACCATTTTATACTCCAGAAATCGTCTTAAGATTGTTGGTTTCTGAGATCAATCTGACAACTAATCAATATCACTGAAATATCAACAATCTAATTGGCCAGGTCGGTAAATATCAGGTGGCAGGTTTTCCGTTCAATAGAACGTTCCTTAATTTAAGAACCACCTTTCAATTTCCTTCCTTGGTTAAACACCAATTAGACTGGTATAAATCAGTCTCAATATACTGAATATCAGTATATCCCCTGTATAAAGAAATTAAGAAATTAATTCACTTATACAGTACTTGGAGTGAGGTACGCTTAAAACGAATCTCCTTAAGACAATTACGTCTCCCGTACCGGTGTTAACGGGTTACTGGACGCTGGTCTCATCTCCTTAAGACAATTACGTCCCCCGTACCGGTGCTAACGGGTTACTGGACGCTGGTCTCCCAAGATACAACACTCCTTCACGGTATTTGGATAGTACTACCAAATCACCGTACGGTCGAACCGTAGTTAACCAGTACCTTCACATGATTGTTGAAGTAGCGGGACAGAGACATTTCGGGAGAATATTTGCCTTTACTTTGGAGACAAATTTCGGGAGAATATTTGCCTTTACTTTGGAGGAGCATCCACTGTAGAGGAAGAAGGAAGGTTGAAGAATATTCTTCTTCGGTTCTATTAAAGAATCTGTTGAATTTTTTGAGCCTTCTTTCAGAAGGAATTTTTGCAGAATCTCTTTGGAAGTCGCTTCGGAAACTGAATTTCTCACTTCCCGTTAGAAGTTACTTCAAGACAGAACTTCACTTCCCAGTTCAGAACGCAGTTTGCAGAATCTCTTTTGGAAGTCGCTTCGGAAACTGAATTTCCCACTTCCCGTTGGAAGTTACTTCAAGACAGAACTTCACTTCTCAGTTCAGAACGCAGAGAGAGCCTCAGTAGAGCCTCAGTTCAGAACGCAGAGAGAGAGAGTTTTCGTTGTTGGTGTTTTTTCAATTGAGAACACGGAGCGCTATTTATAGCGCTCCGGGAGGGACAATCTGGTCCGAACCCAACGAATAGTTGTAACGGTTCGGTCTGAACCGTTGCAACGGCTCGGTTCAACCGCCGCAACCGTCCAACTGCCGCGACGGTTTACAGACAGTAGTGGAGCGGGTCCGTTGGCGGGGCGGTTCGGATCCAGATAACCCATACCCGTGAGACCCAGTTCAAAAAGAACCAAGCCGGGTAGGAAACCTGCACCCGAACACAAGCCCGACGCCTGCCGCCGCCGCCAGCATGTGCAAGCTTGGTTCCCTCCCAATCGCGCGCGAAAACTCCAAGTACCCGAATGGCACGCATTTTGTTCTCAATTTTTTCTATTTAAACACTACGAACTTTCATCCTATGGTCAATATGGGACTAAATGCCTTTAGCTATTTTTAGTCTCATTTTGGCTTTGAATTAGGCTATCTTTAGACTTGAATATCTCATTCATTCGAAGTCGGAATTGAACATGTGAATATACCACGTTCATCCCCAATGGAAGGAGAACACACTCCAACTATCATCCAATTGATTCGATCAACGGATCTCGCCGTAATTCAATTCAAATATTCACATATATATTCTTCATATTCCAACACCCGCATCAATAATTATACATAATTATCATTTGTTCAACTGATTTAACACCTTTTTTTGTATGTTGTGTTGAAACTTGCTCTTTTTTTTGCCAGTACCTTCTATTAGAAAAGAAAACAAAATATAGAAAAAGAAAAAGCTAAATTACAAAGAAACTCCCTGAGATTTGAAGACACTAAACAGAACTCCTAAGGTTTAAAAACGAACACATTACCCTCTAATGTTTAAATATCAACACAGTACCTCCTGACGTTCAAATATGAACATATTAACTCCCTTGACACCTCATCTGGCTAGCGATAAACTAAGTGTGTAAACATTTTGACGTAAGCAGACATTTTTCTTTACTGTTCGTCATTCTCACGATATTCTCGAGTCTGAGCTAGATATATAGCGCATGCCTAACGTCGGGTCAATTTTCGGCATCCAACATCTCTTCTTGCTCGAGATCTTTAATCATGGCTTTCTTTTCTGATCACCGACTTTATTCTCTAAACTAGTTGGCCACCATGTCCCATGGTTCTCCAATGATTTCTTCTTCTTTGTTAGGCACGGTATCCTTATTCTCATCGATCACCAGCAATCGTCTCCACTTCTTTGACACATCTATCACTAACCATCTCTTTTCATAAAAACCAGCGTCTCTTCTTCTCTGACTAGTCTCATTTTCTTCAGTTGAGTTAGAAAATCTTTCAAAATCTCCACTTGACTGAGTTTAAGGACCTCTCAAAACCGTCTCTTCTACTGACTTTAGGGATCTCTCAAAACTCATCTATGCCCTATGTTTGACTGATCTTCTTTTCCGTCAATGGATTTTCCAGTACTCAATGTCCGCCAAGCTTCAAGCTAAAGCGACACCAAGGATTTTCAGACTCCACTCTTTATTTTCTAGAGATATTTACATGCTTAATGCATGCTTTACGACACGCAAAAGAGACTTAGATTAACCTTTAGAAAGTGCTCCATGTTGATTGGAATTCATCTTTCTCCTTTTTTACATGACGATTTCAATTGTCTGACATCTTCTGGTCATCACACTCATCCAAACTCTCAATGTACCATTCATCATGAGTTTGCGAGGGGATGCTTACGAATTTAAAAGTTCTGTTCATTGGTCTTTGAAGAGCATCATGAGGGATCAACATTAACTTTCAGATTTTGAAGCAGAAATTTTTAAATGTTTTTTTAGGTATTTTATATTCCTTTTCTTTTATTCAAACTAATAATTTTCTTTCACCGTGAGTTTCCGAGCAAGTGTTAAAGAGTAATATTAGGATAAGAATTTTATAATACTAATTGTATTAGGAGTAGATATTTTCTTATTATGTATTTGCGATGGCTAGACATTGTCCGCGTCAATAATAATACATAATTGTTAGTTTCTTCAACATTTAACATTTTTTTTGTATTTTGTGTTGAAACTTGTTCATTTTTTGCTAGGACCTTCTTTTAGTAAAGAAAGCAAAATAAAACAAATATAAAAAGGAAAAAGGTATTTTACGGAGAGAAACCCCTGACATTTTAAGAATTTACATATAACTCCCTAAGGTTTAAAAACGATCACATTACCCCCTCTAAGGTTTAAATATGCACACATTACTTTACATATGAACATATTATCTCCATTGACATCTCATCTTTCATGCGATAAACTTTTACTAGTGTAACCCGCTTGAAACCTGATACAAAATATAGATTTTCAATAATAATTATCTTAATACTTTCCTGGTGTTTCCCATAATAAAAGAAAATAAGTATATAAAAATCATGGAGGATGAGAGCACGTGTGTTTTATTAAATACATACATATTATAAGAGGGTTCAAATCTCGCATTGACACGTGAATAAGATGTCGAGTTTTAAGGGTACAAAATATTAAAGTCTTTAAACTTTTATAATGTCGTGTGGCTCACACACATGAACAACACCTATTGCTATGAATGGTTGTACGCTTGAAGGCAAAGCCATGACCCGACCCAAGCATATAATATGACTCATGATGCCCAAATCCAACCTAGCCCAACCGACTCCAGCCCGGACCCGTCAACAAGACCCCAATCCGACTTACATTTTCTCTGTTTGGGTTCCATTATGCTTGGGTCAGCCAATTCAGGTTCGTGTCAGGGTGATCGGGTTGATACTAACATAACCAGTTCAAAAACATTGCGTTACATGTAACATAACAAAATTACTAAGAGCAAGATCTTTTTATTAAGCAAAAATAGACTAGGGTTTTGAGTTAGACATAACTACCTATGTATATTTATGTCTAATGTATAAAATAATATTAATATTTAAATTGTCATGTTATATACAAGTGAACCCAAACCCAACTCAGACCGTTTTTGAAGCATGGGATTCCTCAACCCATGCTCAACTCAAACCGACAAAAGTCAGACCCATCCAACTCAAGATTGGGGCTGGTCTCGGGATGAGTTTGGGTTAACCCGACCCTCTTGCACCCCATTCGTTAACCGATAGATTATATTCAAAACCGATCGAATGGAGGTTTTCTCCCGTAACTACTTCACAAACTTTGTCCGTCCGTTCATCTTCATCCGCAGAGAGAGAGAGCGAGCAAGAGAGAGCCACCGGAGCAACAACTCTCCTCTATTTTCTTCAGCTTCCTCCCTCCTTCACCCGGTCTCTTCTTTTCCCTCATCTTTTTTGTTTCATTGTGGAATTCGATCGGTTTCTCATCGCAAACGTTGTATGCGCCTTTATTAGTGGATGTTTTGTTTAGTTCCACTTTTACCCTCACTCCGATCGGTCACGGATCAGGATTAAGGGCCATTTGGTAAATTACGGTGTCACTAGCTTTAGAGCACGCAGTCTCTCGTCGAGCAACCCAGAGAGCAGCTCCGAGACGTCGGGTATGTATCAATTCGTGCTCCAAATTCCTCTCTTTTTCCTTTTTATTTTTATAAAATTCTTCCTCTTTTTCATTTAATCCGATCACGTTGCAGTATGATTTAGTCAATTTTAATCGAAATTTATATATTATCTCAAGTCTTTTGGTTGCTTCTACCCATCTCGATCCGATCGGTTCTATTTCTAGTTTTTTTTCTCTGTGGAAATTTCTGAAAAAAATCTTTTGTACTGATTGATCTCGAAGAGAATAATTTTTTTTATTTATCATATACATTATAGTTCAGTAATTATCGGTTTGAAATTTTAGGGTTTGTATTAGCTATTGGTATCCCCATGGATCTGTCCTATTAGGTTAACAGGGCACTAGATTTTTGGAGAATCTCGTTAGTTATTATCGCAATGAGCTATTTTCCCTGACATGTCAAACCCCTAATTTGAGAAAAAATGGCAGCACTTGTTGCAGTAGTTTGGGATATTGATCGCAAAGGGTAAGTTTAGTTTACGGAAAATGAACCTTGATTCACTATGGGATTTTAACTGAACTTACTGCATTTATTTGAGAATCGATCCCTTTATTGTCCTTGGAGAGCCATGTATAACATTTGTGTTCACTCCTTTTGATTTAGAGTAGATATCATTTTTCTACTCGTTGGAGTGATAATGTTGTTGATTTAGTTAGTCTATTATGGTTCGGTTGAGGCTTTGATTGGATAACTTATAATAATTTATAGGAATGTTTTTTTAACTGGGAAGTTTCTATTGGTCGATTATTTTTAATTTCCATGCCCTAGTTCTTAGCAATTACTCATTTTCCACCAATCCTACTTGTGTCATTGTTGTTGCTTTTGTTCCTTGGAATACCAGTTTTCTCTTGATTGTGCAGTCTTATTTGTGGTTCCTCCCTTTAAAGTTGCAGTCTGGATTTGTATTTGCGTAGTTCAAATTTAAAGACAGTTCATTGATTTTTTTGTCTTCTTTATACTTTGTTTTGTTATTCTTTTCCTAAATTAGCTTTTGTTTGTCCATGTCAGCTGACAAGATTTTAGTGTTCGCCTTCTTGAAAGAAAAGCATGGATGAGTCAGAGCTTAGGCATTTGGAGGACGAGGACACTCCAATCATGAAAACAATTAAAGGAGCAACCATGGGTTTAGCTACTGGTACCATTTGGGGTACAATTGTTGCCACATGGTATGATGTGCCTCGTGTAGAGAGAAATGTGGCACTTCCAGGGCTAATAAGAACATTGAAGATGTGTGGCAATTATGGTCTCACCTTTGCTGCTGTCGGAGGGATCTACATTGGTGTGGAGCAATTGGTGCAAAAGCAGAGGATGAAGAGGGATTTTATCAATGGGACAGTGGGTGGTTTTGTTGCTGGAGCATCAATCTATGGCTTCAAAGGTGATTTTGTTCTTCCTTTTGGACTTTTAATGGATGTAAACTGTCATAGTATTTTTCATATCATGCATGCGTCACACAGAAGTATAGAGTTAACATAATTTTTGATATTCTGGAATGACTTTTTATTTTTGGGAAAGATAAGTATTTGACATTAATTTATAGAACTCAAATACAAATACACCGGCTGAAATGTAAAAGCATCCTGATTTCAAGCCCTGATAAGGAAGGAGAAAGGACCTAGTCATCACTCTTCACTTATCAAGAACTCAAAGTTGGATCCTCATACAATTCAGAGTCAGCTTTAGGGAAGTAAACCCCAATTACACAAAATTACTTGATGTTTACAACCATTCTTGCTCTTCTAGATACATTGCTGCATTAACACCTGGATGTCTTCATATAGTTCCCTAAATACAAATATCGTGTGTTTGCTTTGGGGCGTGTTTGTTTCGCCGCAAAACGCCGCAAAACGCAAGTCGTAAAACTTCTTTTCTATTTTCCGTTGTTTGTTTCGCTGAAAAACAAGTTGCAAAATGCAACTCTTCTTTTCTCACTTGCAGTTGCTACAGTTAAATTTGTGGTCATGTAAGGGCCTGTTTGGTTAAGGGTGGAAGTGAGGAAGTAAGGAAATGAGGAAGTGGTATTAGTTCCCTTTGGAACTTGAGAATTGGTTAGTAAGTTTTCCGGTATTTGGATGTTGTTGGGAAGTGTGATTTGAAAAATGTTATGTCTTTTCCGGTGTTTGGATGGTAATAGAAAGTGGAAGTGAAAAGTTGACCACAAAGTTGACCGCAAAATAATATTAAAATAAAAATTAATTAAGAAAAATAAAAAAATGGATTGTACTTAGAATGCAAGTCAGATTTACATGACCAAAAAATTAACTGCTTTATGCTACAACTTATTATAAATGAGATTTACATGACCACAAAATTAACTGTAGCACTCTGGAAGTGAGGAAATGGTTGTGTAAAAGAGAGAAGAAAAAAGGAAAATGGGTTTTCTTATTTTTCTTTTCCGGTGTTTGGATAGATGGGAAGTGAGCAATTATACTTCCCCATTTCCTTCCTTCCGCCCACTTCCTTGCAACCAAACACACCCTAAATCTCACTTTTATACTCATATTTTCTCACTTGCAGTTGCTACAGTTAATTTTGTGGTCATGTAACTCTCACTTGTAGTACACTTACAGTTCAAAAAGTTACTTGATAATCAATATATTATTTAATATTATTAATTATTTAATATTTTAAATAGTTTTCAATTTCTTATTTAATATTTAATTATTTTACATTTTTAATCTTTAATTTTTTATTGTTTTAAATATTTTTTTAATATTTAATATTTTACTATTTTAATTTAATATTTTTATCTAATACTTTATTATTTTATTAATACTTATTCCATTTTTATATTTTAATTAGAGTTAATATTTTATTAATATAACAATATTATTCTTTAATATAAAATTACTATATGTTTAATTATTTATTTTTAATATAAAAAATTACTTTATTAATATAATAATATTTTATTATTATTATATTAATATTTTATTATGTTTATTGTAATAATAATTCAGTATAATAATACTATAATGATAATTTATTATTAAATTATAATTATATTTTACTTTGTTAATTTTATATTTCTATAATATTACAATAATATTATAATAAAATTTATATTATAATAATTTTCAAGTATTTTAAATATTATAATATATAACTATATTTTATTATTTTGTAAGATTTTTTAATATTTATATTTTATTAGTATTCTTAAAATTTTATTAATGTTCTTTAGATTTTCTTAAATTTTATATTATTTATTTAGTTAATATTTTAGTAAAATTTTACTATTTATACTAATATTTTATTAATATTATTGTTATAAATAAAATATTAAGATTATTAATTTTTATCTCAAATTTATTAATACAATTTAATTTGCAATAGTAGATTTAATTTAATAGTATTTATAATATTTAAATCTCTGCTACAGTTAATTTTGTGGTCAACTTTTTCACTTACACTTTTACATTACCAACCAAACACCGTAAAACACAATATACTTTACCATTTACACTTTCACTTTATCAATCAAACACCGTAAAACATAATATACTTTTCCATTTATACTTCACTTTATCAACCAAACACCATAAAACATAATATATTTTCTCTGCTACAGTTTACTTTTTCCATTCTCATTTTACGACTTACGACTTGCGACGTTTTGCAACGAAACAAACATGCCCTTGATGCTAGAAAGTTCTGTTGTTCCTCTCCCTCAATATATGTCACACCCCGCTTCCTAAAATACGCTGAAACGGAGTCGCGACGAGAGTCAGCGACCCGTCAAAGTATCTGTACTGTAAATCACAACTCAGTAGATCAATAAATAAGTTCTCTCCTTTCTATCAATCTACTCTAATCCTTTATATCCGTCGGTCTGTCTGAATCTCAAAATAATGGAATAAACACTCAGTTACCTCTTAACTAATCATCACTATCCAATCCGATACAATATCATCAATTTACTCCCACTTCCATCAATCTCAATCACAGATCCAAAATAAAGTAACAAATCTACTACATATCTGTAAAATCCACTAGTTCAGGCAAATTCATACGCATATTCTTTAAGCCAAGTCAACTCACTCCAATCGAGACTATTGATAATCCAAGTCCAAATTCCAATTTTTTTTATAAAGCTACATCACTTTTAAATATATACTCAATATCCAATTAAATTCTCAGCTAAATATTATCCCAAATCCAATGTAAAGAATGTAAATTTCAGGTCAACTCCAACTTTAAATAACTACACACACATATATATATCCGAGCATCAAGAAAACTAGTCTTTTAATAAAACGACATCATATTTAATCCTTCCTCAATATCCAAAAGGATTCCTATCTAAATCATCATCAAATATATGTCTGATATTTTATTCACACAAAATCTTACCATCTATCCACAACAACAAACCAGTGAACTCAAAATCAATCCAACTTATATGCTTAGATTATCACAACTAGATCTAAATCCGAAGTGGTAAATATCTACACATGAAATGGTAGAACAATAATATCTAAGTGGTAAAACAACAAATCCATAAGCATATAAATGTTAAGATACATCTGATCAATCATCTGTAGTATATCTAAATCATCACTTACAGAATAATTCCCCGATCAATATATTTAATCATCGGTGCCATAAAATAACTTTAAGTATTCCAATTTAGTCGCCTCCCAATATTTTGTACAAAAATGGTATAATCGAATATCATTAATTGGTAACCATTAAACCATTAGCAAGTCAGGTTCAAATCATCACTAACTCCCATACTATCCAAATCCTAGATCCATTATTAAACTCATCAAGAACTCATCTCTCACATGTAATAATAGATCAAACACTTCATTAACTCACATGAAATGATAGAGATAAGCACTCAAATAAAACAATCGAATAAAAGGAATACTCACATGCAAGTACATAATAGAAACACTCATGATCAATTTAAATAATGATAAAAAATATTCAATAAATATTTACATGAAATGATAAATTAAAACGCACAATTAAATGAACAAATAAGACAAACACTCACATGAAATAACGTGGATCCGGATTTGAATCCCCATTAGGTCTGCACTGCACGAACTGGTCCGGATCTCTGAATCGTCTCGCGTGTCGGGTTTTCGAATCGCCTAGCGTATCGGGTCCACAACGAACACGAATCTGAGTCTTCTGTTACTGGGTTCGGATCTGAAAAATTCGATCTGGTTCATTGGGCTTGGACGAAAAATGAGAAAATAAATGAAAAGGAGAAAGATTTGAGATGTTAGGCTCTGGGCTGTGAATGAAAGGAAAATAGAAATGAATTCGGAAATGAAGTCTTGGGCTTGGCCTAAATTGCTTAGGCTTGGGTTTTGGGCTTGGCCATAATTAAAACTTACAAAAGAAAGAAAGAAATAATAATAATAACAATAATAATAATTATAACTCATACAAAATAGTAGTTAATCTCTTGATACAAATTACATCTACATTTTAAAATACTATTTTTATTATTAAATCATGTATTTGAAAATATGGGTATTTCAATATATCAAGGTTCTAAATATCAGATATCGAGATCGTATCAGATGGGGGTTTTCATATCGGATATCGGATATCGGGGGAGATATCGGGGATACGCGCGCATATCGGGCATTTAAATCGGACACTATAGGTAATGAAATATTGATAATTAAAAGTTAGATTAGTGTTATAGATATCATCTACCAAATAAAAATGATGCAATATACATGCAAAGACAATAAAAAACAATGTACATTTGCAAGCAGTCGTGCAATAAATGAGTTATTTCATACCGGGCGATATTTCGGGCGATTCATGTCCCGATATCGGGCGATTCATGTCCCGATATCGGGCGATTTATCGGCCAATATTTCAAATATTGATCGTTTTTTGTTGCAAAAGATATGGCAAATGATTTTTCTATATCGTATCGGCAGCAGGTAAAAAAGGAGATATCGGCCGATATCTCGGCCGACTCGGTCGAAATTTAAAACAGGGCAATATATGTCATATAATTGCAGCAAAGACTAATTTTGCTTGTAAGAATGCTCTGGCTTTTTTCCTGAATTGTTTTTGCAGAAGAGTAGGTTCATCATGCAATGATCCAGTTGTAGCTTGTAGACCTAACTTCAGCTTACGCACTTTTCAGAGGTAGGCTGTGAAGGGGCATTGAAAATAGATATGCTCCATAGTTTCAACTTTTGACATGCATAAAACACAATTCTCCCCAAGTGTTACCCCAGTGGACTTAAGAAAATACCTGGTAAGTAGTTTGCCATGGAGAGATCTTAGCAAACAAGTAGACATTTTATGGCTATGTTCACTAAACCAGATCACTAAGTGGAAAGGAAGATAGAATGTTTAATCCTTACATGATCCCAACAACTTTTGAATTTTTTTTTTTGCCTTGAATCATTACCGGTCCATGTATGTGCATGTGAGGACTAGTCGCTAGCTATGGGGTCCTTGACTTTGAACTCATTAGGAATTTCCAAGTACATCAATCTGTCAGTTCAGCTTCAGCATTCTGAATAATATTATTCCTCAAATAGTGCTCTTTCATCTGTTTAGCCCATAAGAAATCTCAAGTACAAAGCATCCAGAATAATTTGATACCTAAGGCTTCATTGTTATCCTTAATCATTCTTATTTCAACACCCCCGCTTGTTTAGGTCTGCACAAATTCAGTAATGACCTCTGCGTGTTGGTAGTTGTTCATAATTCAGGAAAATGCTATTGTCCATTGATTGTGATAGGGACGATGCTCTCTTTTCTAGTGCATACATACTCTAATGTTCATTGTTGATGAGTATCCTAGCCCTGTGGTATTCTCTAACAACTTGATCATTTAATGAAGTTAAGGAGAAAAATAAAAAAAATCAAAGTCAATAGTTCTTTTTTTGCACCATGGCTTTACTTTTGACCTTGAAGAATTTTCCATAGATTGATAAGTGTCTTTTTATTGTTTTTTATGCACTTTGGTCCTGTTCTTGCCACAATTTTCTTGCATCAATAAATGCGTAGCCTCCAAATAAATTGGTTTCTGAACTCTATCCCAAATTTGACTTGAATCTGAGATCACTTTCACATATTGTAAACAAACAAGCAAATTTGCTAGACCTGTATCCTAATTCAGTTTGAAAATAGAAATGGAATCCATAGATGGTCAAATCTGAATTTACAACCTACTTTTATGGGGTAAATTCAGATTCTTTGCACCTTTAACTGGAAGGTTTTTGTATATTTTCTTGAAGAGCCTGTGTCATTGCCAAAATGTTTCTGAACTTTGAATTCGAGTTGCTTTAAACCATGGATCTGTCTGCATCATGGTTGGATGCCGGTTTTTTCCTTTATAGCCTCCTACTTTAGCTGGAAGAAATTCTTGCTTGTGTAGTTGAAAGCGGTTGCTTTTTGTTGTTTGCAACAATGTTATTTTATGCATATGCATTATGTGTCTGCTCAGGTGGCACATAATGGATAATGGGATTATGTGCTATTATACGGAAAAGTATTTCTATATGTATATATATTAAATGCAACACCTCAATAAAAAGAAGAAAAATTTAGAAATGTTGGAGAAAATTTATAAAAGAAGTTCAAAGTGAGCAACTTACATTTAGGTATCACGTAAGAAACTAACAACAAATCTTAACACCTTAACATAATAAAACGAACACCTAACTTGAAATATTAAAGCAATTAAACAAGTTTTTGTTTAGCTTCTCTCCTATATTTATCTAATATCTCAAATGTACGATCGGTTAGGATTCTGGCAAGGCACATGAATTGGAATATCAAGAGTACACACACCCTATACAACATAACTGCAAGGGAGTGATGAACCCAAGGTTTTTCCTTCATGTCATCCGTGATGGCTATGACCAGAGCTTTTGAGGGGTATTTTATATCATGTCCTTTTATGTTTCCTTACTTTCTACTTCTTTTTCATTATGGTTTTATTAGTTAAATGCAGGCTCAATGAAAATTTGAGAACTACTACAAAGAGAAGGTTCAACTGTAACTCATAGAATTTTATCACACAATTAAGTACAACGATCTGGATTAGGATGTAAGAGGTGCATTAAGAGTGGATAGAGTAGAAATAGGTATCATATTTTTATAGGTTTTTTTTCAGCATATGGTTCTATATATTGGTTTTGTTTGAATATAACTCTTTTTAAGACATATTGTTAATAAAGAATTCCCATTCATCTTGAGTACATAGTTTAGCCAAAAGCTAGTGTGACATCAATGTAACGGACTAAGAACTCAAAAGAGAAAAAAATGATTTTAACTTTCTTGTATGGAAATATTTAAAGCAATATAATATCTCAGCTTAACTCATGTTAATCAAGATATTATGTCATTAAATATTTCATGTACTTTCAATATTTTATGCATCCAGACGCATTCAATATATTTGTATATGAATTTGGATATCTTTGCTACTACTATATTCATGTCCATATCTTAAACAGATGGGATATCTATCAATATTCGCTAAATTATAACTTTTGTTTGGTTTTTTCCCCTTTTCTTTGTACTTTTTTGAACAAAAAGCATAGTCGGTCTTAAACCTGGGAGCTCTCATAATTCAATCCCACATTTCTTCATTAGCCAAGCCTCAATGGCAATATTCCAAAAAACTAGGGAATCTAAATAATATAGTCCGACTTATTCATAACAATTCGCACCCATATTAGTAGCTGAATTTATTAAATCTTACAATTATATCTCCAAAGACACTGTAGTCTGTGCGCGCGCGGCAAGCATTATAATAGTGTTGGAAAATTAGTTTCATTCCCCCTTTGCTGAATTTATACATCTTTTAGTTGCTAATATAATTTTAGAAGTTGTGAGGAAAGTCAAGAGGCATGTGAGAAATATATTTCTATATCTCAAAATAATTTGATTGTGCCTGTACATGTCAATGATATAGCTACACATGATACACAGTATATGCACATATTAACTTCATATTGCTACACTAGGAATGCCCATGCCAGTGACACCAGGGTTTGAGAATGGCTTAAGTCACTCATAAGGGACAATGCCAGGTGCACATCTATTTTTGAGATTTTGGTCTCTACCTGCTCATCAATTATCGTTTCAATCTCCCTCAATCTCTCATGAAACGTCACATTTACTGTCCTAATCACAAAATCTCCCCCCACCTAATTGTCCATACCTATATCAGAACTGTACTCCACATCGAGACGTGGTTTGACAACACATCCCATCCATGCCATAACTTGTGTTGCCTGCAATGACGAGGTTGGTTGGAGTTTGTTTGGGCCAACAGGGCTCGTCTTTTTGTCTGACATTGTCGAGTTCTTAGGAGGTTTGTGTCAAATGCGTGACATGGAGCTTCTAAGGGATATGATCATTTGTCTCGTGTTCAATGTGGAACATTTGATACTATTTCATAAGCCTATTAAGTACCCTTTGTGTATCCCAAACCTTGCATCTTCATCATATACATTGCCATCCGAGAAGAGATGTATGAGAGTTGAAATTAAGGACATTCTTGATGACGAGATCACGCCATCCAGTCGAGGTTACCAGCAATACTTAGTTTGCTAGTGTGGATGGTCCAGTTTATATTGTTCATAGTTGAGGGGTTGAGGAGTTTGAGCACTCAACCCGAATTTGCTTAAGGTATGTTATCACCTTTAATTTATGAGGTGAATTCTTTCGAGTCAAGAGTGTTGATGGGATCATGCTATCATGCCATTTCGTTTTTAGAAGCAAATCTAGGATGGTTATTTTCAATGGAAGTTCGAAAAAGTATATTCCTATGTTGTCTCTAGTACTGTCAAAATTGCATTGCCTTTTAATGTCTGGCCAAGTATAATTAGACATTAATAAAACCGCCCAAAGTCTGCAAAAGATGATGGAAGACACTTTGTGATGGGCCTTATTGTTAGTTTTTCTCTTAGTTTAAGAGGTCAAATCAGTATTGAAAGCAATCAAGTGAAGGATTTTATGCATGAATTCAACAAACTAAGCAAGTTCAATGAGATGAAATGGACATGCATGGATGAGAACTTCAGCTCAATGTGTAGAATTCCCCCTAGAGGGACTAAAGATGGATCTAAGAGATTACAGGGTATGTTAGATAAATTTGCTGCCTTGAAGTGCTTTAGGGATATCTAAACCTCCTTCACATTGAAGAGAGAAACATGATGGGTTATAATAGAGACAAAGAGAAATAAGAGAAAGGGTGAAATCTGAGAATTTTTGTTTTAAGTTTTTATTAATGAAGCGTCATTTACTCTCTTGAGTAGCAGGATATGTTTTGGACCGTTTGGCTTTTTGGACCTTGAATCTCTAGTTGGAGAATGAATGAACCCTGAACATGTACTGTACTAACACCAATGCATTCGTAACATTTCGATAATTGGAAGTTAGAGATTATGCCCGTTGTAAATATGAGTTTGTGTTGTGAATATTAAGTGCTAAACTGTACAGTCATGTCCATGAGTAATTTTGCTTTTAAAGGAAACAAGGAGAAAAATTTAAGGGTTTTTTCAATTGTTGCATTCAAAAATTTTCTAGAGTTCTACTTTTCTGTGATGGAGACGTGATATTGTCTTGGGTGTAGCTAATATGATGCGAGGGGACAACCCTAACCCTAATCCCCCAGATCCTGTATCCTATCACATGTCTGCTCATTCAATACTTTTTGTTTCAATTGTTGTTTGTTGCTGATTTTCAATTGCCACAATCCTGCCAAACCATTATTGTGCTCTGCGCAACTTCATCTTCCCTAAGTAGTCCTCTCTTTCAACTTTAAACCCTAATTTCACTCCAATTCGTAATCCTTATCCCTACCCAGTCATTGCATGGAAGACTAGATAGCTTCAGACTTCCCTTTCCTAGGCATCGGCAAAAGATTTAGCTTTGTTATCTAATTGCTTGCTAGGTCGCTCTCCAGATTAGCTAAAGTTTTCTTATCCAAGCTCTTTCAGTTGTTTGCTATAGCTCTAGAACCAAATGTGGGGCCCTGTCAATCGTGGTTGTAGTGTGAGGGAATATCCCACACCTGATTTACAACCTAATTTACAACAAAACTATAGAGGGTGACTGGGTGAGATAGGATTTCTACACATCATAACAGACCATCAAATTGTCAAACGTTTTCATTTTCTGTGGTTAAAAGAAGCTCTCCAAACAAATCATAGTTAACTGATGCATAAGATGATCTTTCTAAGTAGTGGAATGATACTTCTCCTTCAACTTACATTTCATCTCATCCCACTACTCGATTATCAGATTTCTCTAATTGTCTCTTAACAAAGATCTAGAAGATTTTGGTCATCCCTTGTAACTTCATCTTTGCAATTCTACGACCATGGACTTCTCATGCCACTAGAAGTAATGATCCTTTTCTGTCACTAATCGTTAAAGGCTTGAGTGTCATGTCTATCGTCAAACCTCCTCTACATTAACCTTCTTTGTGATATCGTCTTCTCTATCTCTAGGCCCGCATGTTTAAGGACATAGTTTGCTCCCTCGTCGCAATCATCTAGGTAATCATACTTAGCAGGAATGTGTCTCCTAGGAACTTGACCTTTTTTGTAGTCTAGCTGACTGTTGAGCGTCCCGATGTGCCTTTATTATGTCCTTTTTTCCTAACAAGCGCATTTCTACGAACATGTCTATTCTTCTTTCTCACTTCTTTGTTCTTCCTATTGGGATCATTGGTCCCTTTGGTAACTAGTTGTTATGGTCAGGTTGCCATTTTGGGTGGTGAGATATTTAGTGCAATGCCATTATTGTGGGAATGGGCCTCTATGATTTCTGCGTGGGCATTGATGGGTCTTACTTGGGTTACAAGATCATCATTGTTTTTTGTAAGACCTTCTAACTTTGAACAATCTGCTTGTGGAGCTCTTCTGCTCATTAGACATCCTAGCCTTATAGTTTAGACAACTACATGACATACACTAACCAGAGCCTAGTATTGTGCGCCATTTCTATTGATGTTGGTTTCAAATGCAATGCTCTTGAAGCATTGTTGGCTAGTAGTACATATTATTTCTCTACACTCCTTGTTTCTCTCTCTATTGCTTGTTACCTTTGAATTGAGTTGCATGAAAACTACATTGTTCTACCTCTTAGAATTCGGTTTGTTTCTCTTAGCACGAAGTAATTAAACAAAGCCCATTCATTTAAGTAAAGAGTTTGCATCTTAATGCATCCACAACCGCAAACCAAAATACTCCATCTATCTAATGATAGTCCATCGATCTAATGATAGTATATCTTAGCTAGTAATAACCAATCCAAAATATTACATCTTTGTTATTACACCCTAAATGTTACCCAACAAACACAACATAAAAGATAATAATTGTCACTTCTGAATATGTTAATTTATAGCTATATCTCAAAATATTACATCTCTTAGCATAGAGAAATAAAATATTATAGTAATCCTTAATTTCACTGAATGTTTTCAATTTTACCATGTTCTCTTAACCATGTTCTCTCAATCATCATCACAAGTCAACTAATTTCTTCATTGACAAAAACTATAGCCTTCTGTTATCTACTACCTCTACTACATTGTTAGCATTGTTAAAGTTGACTTTTCTCCCATTACATGTTTGAAAAATTTATTTTAGCATCATGTGTATATCAAAGACTATAGTAGAAAAATACAATCAAAATCTTGATGTGCATAAAAGTATAATTAGTTTAGATGTGTTTCAATATAAGAAGTGAGATACATTTACTCCATTGAAACTTAAAAGTGTGAGGGCCTATTCTCTCTACAAAGTCATAAAATGTATGGATATTAAAATTTTAGCATACATATATTAATTGCATGTTATATTATTAGATGTTCAGACTTTGGATGACGGACATGTCTATGTATACGTGCTCCCTCTTATTACTTTTATATATTCTAGTGTTATGTCTCTGAGTCCTCGTGTCCTACCTTTTAAGGAATTGATGTATCCTGTCTGTGTTGTGTTCGTGTTGTACCGGTGTCTGTGTACAAGCTTCCTAGCAGTTCACACTTCAGATCATGCCATGCAGTAAATAGGAAGACTTTGCCTTGCCTTATCCCACGGCATCGTGCATTTAATGCCAAATATTAATCTTGTTCATCCACATGTCCTCCACGAGCCTTGTGTCCTAGATTGCAATTTTGGAATTCTCCAACAGAATCTGGTGTAATTGAACTGATCTAATGTTTTATCCATCATGTGCCATCTATTCGCTACAAACTTTTCTATGTAAACTGCAAGGTTTGAAATCTCGATATCGTTATTGGTACCAGCCATTGGTCGATATCAAATTCGGTAACATCAGCAATAATCAGATGTATCGTCTTGGTTATATCGGCAATATCCGTGCTGTCTTGATCATATTGGCCATATTGGTTCAACTCTACATATTGGTATGAGATGTGATTTCAAACCATGGTTTATGAGAAAGGCAAGATGTTTCTGTAACTTATTATTAAAGGAAGATTTTGTTAAGGTTTGTTTTGATTTAGAAATTTTAAGGTCACATTTAGCAGAATTCATTCGTGTCAGTATTTGAAATGGACATTTCAGGATATTTACAATTTACTTGGCAGAAGGAAAACAAAAAATCTACTGACCAAGGAAGATTGGTTTTCTTGTCTGGTTTGGTTGGTATTGATATTTGTCCTTAAGCTATGCTCTTCTGTTTGTCTCAATCCCCCTATCTGTCATAAAACTACTTGTTCAAGTTACTGGAAGGATTATTTTCGGCTTGATGGAAACCAAATTCCTTAACCCTCGATGATGTTCTTTTGACTGAATGGCATTCATCTGGTTATTAGCTTTTAACTACTTGATGCAACATTTCTTGCCAAGCATTATTGTTTTTTAATACGAGTATGCCTGCCTAACTGTTATTGGCTGTTAATTGCATCATCACTCCATTTCGGGATAAGGATCATATGTTGTTTGGATATACTTTTTGGAGGGCGTGCGCACAAAAGTTTTTATCTTGAAATGATATTCAGTCGTCAAATGATATCTAGCTTACTATTGGGGTGAGAGTTTGTCTTTGAAGGCATACCCGAGATTACGTACATGCGATGCTCCAAAATCCGAATACCACCAATACTCCATTGGTTTGTGTTTGTGGTGGTTGCGTATCCACGTCTCGCAAGAATCCTATCTTCAGTAACCTTTTACGAAATCCTATCTTGGATATGCGAGTGATTGAGGCGAAACTTCCACAGAAAAAACTAAGTTTAGAAATGATAAAGATATTGTGCTAATGTTTCTTAATGCTACTGTTGTAGCAAAAGTGGCTAAGCGGGTGGTGATTTATAAGGAGGGAATGCGATAGAAGCGTTTTAGTATTCTTATTTAAGTTACTAAAACCAGTTAAAATATTTCTTCTTTGTTTTGAAAAAGAAAATAAAACTATGTTAAGTTAGAAAAAAAGTAGAAAGAAAATAGAAGAAATAGAGAAAGAAAGAGTTGGTATTTTTGAAGTCGTTTTTAAAAGAAGAAAATAAAGAGAAAGCAAGAACGTGAAAGTGTACTTGCCTATTTGGCGATTGCTTTACCTTGGCTCCGTAACGACGACTTACCTTGGCTTGAAGACGATAACTGCATAGCCTATAAGATTGGATTTGATTTCCATTCACATCACATCATCAAAACTTCGAGGAGCACTATGAAATGATACAGACTTAAAAGAAGTAATATATCATCATGAGCTATCGGTGACACTCACAATGGTAAGGCTATTCCGATGCTTTAAGATTCATATGGATAGCAGTCTAACCTAGGAGGGCAAATACCAAAAAACGAGAATAAACACAAAAAGTAAGCTTCGATTAAATTGAAAAACAATGAAAGAAAAGAATAAGATTACATCGGTGTCACTCTCAATACAATTCTTTCTCTCTTTCTCTCATGAATCTCTCTCTAACCTAAGTTTACAAAGAAACAAAAATTACATTTAAAAATAAAAATAAAAAGAAAGCAAAATCTATATAAACTAAGAGTCAAAACCCTAGCTTGACTCTCTCTGCCGTCTGCTCTCTGAAATGTGCAGTATTTATAGGATAAAATGGAAGTGGGGAAGAGTATGAAGATAGGAAGAACAAACCCTCCTTGAACTGACTCAACAGAGCCGCGGAAATGCGGCTTTGAGCGCGTGGATCAGTGTTCTCTATTACAATTTGATCTTCAATTAGTTTTTTAGTTTGATGTTGGGATCTTCAGTATATATAGCTCAATCCTCAATTGTGAAATAAATCCTCCAAAATCTGATTTAGTTAGATTAGATGTGGGATTATCTTCTCCTTCTCCATTAATATCACCTGCACAAAGTAGACGTTAAGACAAGTTAAATAACAGAGTTTATTACACAGTAAATGTGAGGCTGTAATAATAAATATGCAAAATACGTGTACAATCAGCGAGCATAACATCACCAATCATTAGGTGTCAAGAATACCTGAACGTTCTTGTTGGTTCGAAGATGGACTTCAAACCACATGAATGAGATTTAGCGCAAGGATTATGTACTTTGTGTCCCTACTAAGAGAAAAAAAGGGCATTTGTGTGGCCTGTCCCTACTGCTAATATTTTATAGAGGCTCATTCCTTGATAGACGTTTCATACTTTTATGGGGTTGAAGTAAAAAAGCAAAGTCTGTTGATAATTTGCCTGCACTCCTGTAGTTTCTTCGTTCAGTAGGCTGTCAGCTATGGTGTTCTCATATAGTTGACTAAACACCAAATCATTTGCATACATGATTTTTTTTTTCCGTCTTATCTTCTCCCAGTGCTGTTCACAATTGGCAGTCATGTTTTGGATTGTTTGCGATGTTTGAAATTCCCCTTTCCTTGTGGAATTGTGTATGATTCTACCAGCAGAAATATGACCAGAGGACTAGAACACATTTTATGCACAATTCAATATCAACTTGAACCAACAGAAGAAAATGATTTCTGCTTTGTGTGCCTAGTGATCTTTCCTTTGCCTTTGTTAAAAATAATAATCTACATCACTAAATAGTCACATCTTAAGGTGTGTAGAAATGCCCTTTGATTCATTTGTATAATTGAAAAGGAAAGAACAAGGCAAATTACATAATACTAGAAGAAACTGTTAGTCCATTCTGAGTTGTCTTACTGCCACTATTGCCTTAAAAGGCTTAAATTCAAAGTGATCTCACCTTTGTTAAGGAAGGTGGTTGAAATCTGTTTGCACATTAGAGATTTGTATTACCGTTTCACCTTTTTGTGCTCACTTTATTCTTTACATGCCGCAAACCCAACCCCACCCTGCCACACAAACACACAAACACAATAACAATCCCAACAACCACACACAGACTCACTCGCTCACACACGCACAGAGCACGCGCACAATCTAATCTTTTCGTTTAATTCATGTCCAATCATAAGCTAAAAGTGTTTCAGTAAGAGGGTTAAGGCTATGGCTTCTTTCTTCAGTTCATTTTACTGTTGGATTATGAACTACGAGTGTTCATGGGTAGTGGATCATGGTAATGGATGTGATGAGACTGAGATGAATGCTAAACACTGGTAAGTCAGAATTAAGATGAATTAACAACATTAAGAAAGCCCAATAGTATTACTAATTTATTTGACAAGGGTTATACTTGCGAAGGATGATTCCAATTTCTGGGTGACAAGGTTCTAAAATGGATAGCCAACAAAGAACATGTAGATCAAAATAGTAAAAAGATCTCTTGATGTATCTTATTTTAGCAGGATAGACTTTTATAGAAATAAGTTTGTACATGAAAATCATGCAGAAGAAACATAAAAAAGATTAGCTAGTACTGTGTTTATGAGGTAGTAGGAGAAAATCATGCATGGAATCTTCTTTCTGATTTTTGAGTTTTCGCGTCGGTATAAAGTGTTTCCTAGGACACAATGTACAACTGTGGTGCTCCATGCAGCCATGTATTGAAGAGAGATCACGGCATTCTCAAAACTTTCTGTAGCCAGTTTGATTGATAGCATCCTCAGGTCTAGAGCATCGATGCTGGAGCTCCTGAGCTGGATTTGGCCAAGTTTACTTAAAGCTTTATAGCTTCAAGACATTTAGACTGCCTCAGTTATTTCCCTGACATTCTATTGCTGCCATTGTGTAAATTACTAATTTTGCATATAGTTCAAATCTCTTATTATTTGTTTTACATCATCTTCTTCATTTTCCCAGTTGATCATAAAGCCTTCACCTTGCTCTTGACCTTTGCCAAACAATATTGTTTCCTGCTTTCAATTCACAGGAAGAAGCATGTCCTCTGCCATTGCTGCTGGATCTGCTTTGGCTTTCACTTCGGCGTTGCTCGATATTGGTGGCCGGACTACAAGAACCGATAACGGTAAAGAGTACTACCCTTACACAACCGGGAAAGGCCTGACGTGCGTTGATTACGCGACCGCCTCACCCAGAAAGAAGCTTTAGGGGGGAGCCTCTTGCTGATGGCTTATGGGATTACCTCAAGTAGCATGCTGATTGTCACACTTTGTTGTCGCTTTATCTGTTTTCTGTCATCTGGAATCTCAAAATAAGTGTTGGCCTTTCATTTGGTTTGGCGTACAAATGATATGCTTACAGTACCTGAAAGAGGTGCTTTAGTTTCTTATAAACTGTATAACTTCGAGAGTTGTATTTTGCATTTTTGGTCCAATTTACCTTTGCACATTTTTCTTGTTGAGAAACTTGGTGGCATTTTGAGGTTGTTTTAATGGTGTTTTCTACAACTCGCATTTTGTCTCAGTATTGATTTTTAATAATGATAATAATACGGAGGGATGATTTTTTTTTTTTTTTTTTTAAATGCATGAATTCGATCTGCTATGCTAGCAGGGTATTTGCAAAAGAAGCTTGCATTTTTGGTCCAATTTACCTTTCACAGAACATTTTTTTGTTTATTGTGATAATCATAAATTATAAGGTGGAAATTATCCATTTTCGTGCTTTGGGGTGCCTTGGGGCCATATTATCCAATTATCCTATTCATAGTCAAGTTGAATTTTAAATTTTGGATCTTTAAAATTATATTTGAAAACTTTTTTTTTTTTTGTTGGGGGGGGGGGGGGGGGGGGGGGGTGGGGTTGGGTGTTTTAGGATATGCATCTTAAAAGTAATTTCCTTATTGGATATAAATATGGAACATTAATTAAATATTAGATTTTGATGATATTAAAATCATAGATTCAAATCGGATTACTTATTGGCTCTTGATTCAAAAAAAAAATAATAAATTTGATAATTTGTATGATTTGGATTCTGCATGTGGATCTTGTTTCTATTTGGAGGATCCGACACGAGCCCCACCCATTTCCCAATCGGAATCATTTATCAAAATTGATTGAAAGGAGGCTTTCTCACGTGACTTCTATAGAAACTTTTCAGAGTGTCTTTTTCTTCTTTCTCTCGCTCGCTTTATTTTCTTTTTCTTCTCTCTCTATCTAGCTGATCGATCGATTTCCCATCGACGGACAACGATGTACTAATCATTGCTGCACACGCTTCTGGAGAGTCTGAGTCCTCAACATACTTGTAGACTAGCTTGGTATCTCTCGGGGGAGAACCAATATTTCTTGCAGAAAAGAGGAGAGAAGAGCGGGGAGAAAAAGGAAAAAGAAAATGCCTCTTAAAACTTTTGATGCAACCGTCTCCAACTTTGCCTCAGTATTCGAGAAATTCAAGTCGGAGAACTCCCAAAATCAACCCAAATTCCTGCTTTTCTTGGCTGACAACGACCCATCTACAAATCGTAGCTGGTGCCCTGGTAATTTCTCCTCTTCGATTTTTTTTTTTTCCTTCTGTTTACTTGTTTCTCATTAATTCATGGACCCATATCAATTTTAAGCATTAAAATGACCAATAAAGGAAAACCCATATTATATAATCCATTGATTTTGGGCTGCTGGCGTCAAGAAAGAATTTTGTGTCGTTTGGTGATGTTTAGGCTTGAAGTAATTTTTTCCCCTCATATTGTTTTTGTGAATATATGTGGCATGGACTCTGATCATTAGGTTTCAACAAGCATATAGTTTAAAATAATGGATGCTGGCTTGATTCTCATCCCTTTTGGATGGGTGATTTAATTTTTTGCAAAGTTTGGGCAAGAGGTTCTGATGTGATGAAACCTATGGGATTTTCGTGGAAAGTACTAGGATTTGATTTCTGTTTATCGAGACTCCATAATTTAGACTTTGCATCTGTGATTTATGTTTCTTGTACTGAACATTTCTTGCCCAAAAAAGCAAACAAAACAATTGTTGATCAAATATTTCGGGACAGTCTCTCATAACAATAAGACAATTCTATGTTGAAAAATGCGAGGTCGATGTTTTCTATATACAGGTTGAATTGGCTTATGTTGTTTCATGGTTGTAAATGCTGTATCTGATCCAGAGGAAAGGATAACAACTTTATTAGTTCAATTTTCACAATCTAGCATTTTCTGTTACAGTTCACATTCTCAAAGACGAAGATGCTTATTTAAGATTACCTAGTTCTAGAATGACATTATTTCATATGTGGCTCATTGAGATTGTTTTGTTCATAATACACTTAATGAGTGACACCATATTTATATATGGAATGTTGTATATGGCATTCTTGCTGTGTTTTATTTAATCTTTCACATTCTAATGTCATTCTTCTTATATAATTTTTTTGTTAAATATTGATTTGCGGTTTATTATTTGAGTTTCACCAGCCTTTTTTATTCTTAGATAGATATAGCATTATGATAGATTACTTTAAGGTGAGTGGTGTTGGTCTTGCTTGTTGCTTCTCTTTGTAAGTTATGTCAGGGACAGGAAAAAAAAAAGAAAGAGAGAACAAATGGAAGATAGCAAACTAGAAAGTGAAAAGAAGGAAATGAAATAAAGCAAGAAGAAAGTGAAAAAGAGATTCTCGGGACAGCTTCGAAGAGATAAATTTTTTTTCTGAGGATAAGGATGCTCTGAAGCAACATGCCACTTTACCTATATTACAGCTCTGCTCAATAATGCAAGGGAAGGGATTTGCATTTGGTGCATGTGGACCTATAAACAGGACCACTTGAAGGATGCCAACTCCTAGCGATAGCGAGAACAGAGAAGCGAAGATATAGAGAGAAATTTTGGTTAGTTGAGGCTTATTGATGTAAATCTGATAAGGTGTTTCGAAAAACCTAAAACTCTTCAATTTCATTTCTGCAAGAGCCTTGCAGACTTTGTTTTACACTCCTTTTGCAGAAAATGCCTTGTAAAGTACTGATCCTTATATTTCATTCTCTCCCTGCAATAGTAGCAGTCCTACATCTCATTAACTATCTATCATTATTTGGTTATTGAGATCTTACCTCCTTGAATATCAGTATTTAGAATGTCAAGCCCAGATAGGATGTAAATTTTGTCAAGGGAGAATGACACTGGCTTCTAGAAGTAGTAGAAACTCTGTACAATTATTTTTTCTTTAATTGTCAAGCTTAAGGGCCTATTCTCTTGGAAGATTGTGATGTGTGTCTGGCAATAGATTTGAAAATGGTCACTGGCCCTCTAGAAAGAGAGAGCACATGAAATCTAAAAATATATTGTATATGTCTTCATCATAAAATTTTAATTTTCTCACTATTGAACTTTAGAATTGAATTTGTCATTTATATCCTTGGCATATTCCATTTCCCTTCCCCAGAAAATGGTAGGTAGGGCTACAATATTTAAGTGGGACATTTTGG
This sequence comes from Agave tequilana, assembly GCA_038442645.1. NCBI lineage: Eukaryota > Viridiplantae > Streptophyta > Magnoliopsida > Asparagales > Asparagaceae > Agave > Agave tequilana. The sequence continues at coordinate 486,196 of JAVJIF010000806.1, forward strand.
GAACTTCCAATAGGTTGTGAGCATTTTTCATACTTGGGCTTGGGTGATTTATGAGAGCCTTCTTTGATATTATGAAACTGCTAAGTTTTTTTTTCCCAAAAAGTTGAAATTCGTTTTGGTTGCACAATTCTTAACTTACGGAAGTTATTTAAGCTATTTTTTACCATAAAAAAGAATTAAGTATTTTTCTTTTTTTTGATTTAACTATTTTTCATATGATACTGATATTGTAATGATTTTGAGTAAATAAAGTTACTGGGATATTTTCAATTTGAATTCAGTTAAACTTGGCACAAATAAAGGGATCGGAACAAATGGGTTACTAATTTAACCTATCAAGTTGGGTGGGACATCTCTTCATCTTATCTTCTGAAAACATGAGTGATTATCTATCCCTCCTTATTCTTTAACAAGCGTAACACTATACAAGGTGGAAGAAGAATAGAACAGCCAACTGTATGAAGCATAGATGCTCAGATGGAGGTGCCATGCCTTTTGGATATGTACTGGAGAAATTGATACTTCTATACTATAAAGGTACATTGGATTCACCTTTATCAAAAAGATTTAGAATTCATATCTGAACACACCAGAGATTTTGACATATTTGTTAACATTAAAGCACTATAATTTAATAATGATGCTTGAATGTCTAGGTTCTTTATCTATTATATAGTTTTTGGCACTTTTTAGTCATTACTAACAAAAAATTATGATTCTTCAAGTACTCATTAATTTATATAAGTTTCAATCTTAATTTCTTAGGATTTTCATTCAGTGCATCTTAGGACTTTTGATGTATATCTTCATTTGTTCACTTCTTGATGATGTAAACACAATACACATGTATGCATAGGCCTTATTTGGTTGCAAGAGTTGGGAGAGTAGAGTTAAGGGTTATACACAGAAGAGTTGGAGATTAGGGGTTATTAACGCTTGCATCAATTTGAAATTGGTGTAAGAGTTAAGATCTTGCCCCCAAAAATAAGGGGCAAAATGCATATTTTTTTCTCAAAAATCTCAAGTTTGTCCTTGACAAGACTCACCATAATTACATTCTTACTCTTGCAAAATTTGGGTGTTTGAAAGAGTTAGCAAGAGTTAGAAGCCTAACTCTTGCTAACTCTTGTTGCCAAACAAGGCCATAGTATTTCTTACTTGCGCACGTTCATGCTTTGTAGTGGCACACTAAAGATTAGCATAAGAAATGAGTGGATTCTTAAGAAGTTAGGGTCGCTTAAATGGTGAAGAAGATGAGAAAGAGTTGTCTTAGATGGTTTTGTTTCCCACGAGGACCAATGAGTGCGTGAGTCAAGAGGAGTGATTGGATGGTAGTTGTTGGAGCAACAGAGATTAGGGCTAGACCTAATCGAACAAAGACTGAGGCAGTAAACTAGGATATGTTAGACGAGTATGGTTGATGGCCCTTAGATGATCTAAGTGATAGAAAAGGAGTAATGTAACTGCCCCCAGTTTTGGTATAAAAGCTTTGTTGTGAGGGGCATCCATGTACAGGCTTAGTTTCTCAAAATGCCGAAGTCTTCTTGTTCCCTCTCTTTCCCATTATCATACCAAGGTCACAGTTGCTGAGGTACCTCGAGAGAGAAAATTAAAAGGGAAACTGTATTACTGTATTCTTATCGTCAACTCTCCAAAGAGAAAAAAGTTTGTCGAGACAAAACTTGTCTTTGAGAACTGTTTACTGTGTCAGCTAAAGCCTGGAGCCTGGACTGAAAAGCAGCCTCTTATGGGAGGGAGCCACATTGCAGCTCCCATTCAACAAGGAATATTGTGCAAAGATGCGAATATATTGCCCATGGGAGTATTTCACAGAGTCTAGTGATATACTACTAAAATTTTGCAACCGAAGGTTTGGTGGGATAATGACTTTTGAAAACAGGTTCGCAGCTGGTGAACTGTGACATTAGAGGTTTTAATTGTCAGATCACTTGAAAGCCCTCAGCTTGTGTCGATGCTTATGGTTTAATGGGGGATAGATTTTTTCAAGAAAATTACGGGGTTTTTTTAGTCTCTTCTGCATCTTCCTTTAGTAACAATTGCCATACTCCTGTAGGATCTTGTATATGGCACAACTAACGCTAGAGGGGGGTGAATAGTGTTTTAAAAAACCTTTAATAAGAAATGTTAGTAACTTGAAAAGTATAGAACGCAATTACAGTATCAAACCAGAAAATCAATCGCAAAGACAAGAGATTTTATCCTGATTCGGTTTTTCAAACCTACATCTAGTCCTCAAGCAAACTGGTTGAGTTTTTTCTTAACCATGATCTTGAGAACTACAAAATCAACCTTGTACACCAATTACCAAGTTTCTATGTTAATTGTGTACACCACCTCTCTAGAACCAGAGAGATCTTTTGCTTTCACCGAAGTACATGAAATTACAAGCCTTGATTGTGATGTGAATGTGTATCTATCTTTGGCTTATAGGTTTTCTCTTCTAAAGAATGCCTAATAGGTTATTTGAATGAGGAACTAGGCAATGGAAGAGTTTTGATTGTTCTTAACAGAATTTCAGAATTTGGAGTCAAGAACACGATGTGTGAATTGATGATACCAATTGAGGAATGCCCCTCTATATATAGTCAAAAATCATAACTGAATATCAGTTATTAGGGCAGTTATTGGACATTCAAATTCAAATAAAATAGCTGTTGGAAAAGGATAAGAAGTTCAAATAATCAAAATGTTCAGAACTTCTGTAACATCTATAAACTGATAGATTAGTCGACTAGGAGAGTCTATTAGTCGTCTAGTGAAGTGTCTGTTAGAGACATAAGACGACTAGGTTAGTTCATTAGTCGACTAATCCAAAGATACAAAGAATGAATAGGTTCTGTAAGAATTCAGTCGACGTCTAGATATAATCATTAGTCGACTAGGCCATATGCTTGGGCTATAATAGTCCACTGGTCAAGGGAGTTAGTCGACTAACCCAAAGATACAGAGAATGACCACGTTATGTATAATCTCTGTAGTCGACTAATCAAATGTAGTAGTCGACTAACCTGTACTTATTAGTTCAATTTGATATCTAAACGAATATGCATCAAGATGTTTGGGTCTGATAACTTCTATTAGTCGACTATATGAGGCTATAGTTCAACTATTATGTGTGTATGTGTGTGTATCAAGGCTTTTACATCAATTCCTATCAATACAAGAAAAATTACAAGTAAATTACATATAAATACAAAATTTTCTTCATCTTCAAGTAGAAGCCTTGTGTTGTGCTCATTGTGTCTCCATATAAGCTTTGGCAAACTCGTTGTGAGCTCTTTATGAGACAACTTCACTGTAAAAATATGTTAGCACACATAATGTATTTGTATCGTCAAAATCATAATCCAACATTTCTCTCTTTTTTTATGATGACAAATATGTTAGCACAAAAGTTAACGCGCATATCTCCCCCTTCATCAAATGAGTTAGCACAGATTTATATAAATCTTCCCTTGCATCATAACACACTCTATATACTCCCCCTTGTCATTAACAAAAAGAAAGGAGACAAAAAAGAGAATACTAACAGAGAGATATAACATCGATAATGAAGATAATAAAGAGTTATTACAACACTTAGATAAAGGAAACACAGTTTTAAACCATACAGAAAAACATTGTTTTTAGAAATAACAAATTTAATGCATAACATCACAAATCATCAAAAATTAGATCAATAGGGAGGTGCTGGTGGTGAAAAATGGTGACGAAACATCTGCGTGAGATCATTTTGAGTTTCATTCATCGCATCCATCTTGAGTGACAAAGATAATTTTATAACACTTGTCACATAATTGACTAATACTCAAGAGGTTGTGTTTGAAATCACTTACCAAAAACACGTTTTCAATAAAGGGTTTATTAGGATTATCAATTATGCCGATAACAATAACTTTCTTTTGTTATTGTCTCCGAATGTCACTATTCCTCCATTCTTGTTTTGTATGGAAGACATTTGAATATGTCCAGTTATGTGTTTGGAACAACCACTATTAAGTATTTATTTATTTTTTCGGTGTATCTGAAAGATATGAACAATTTATTTGGTACCCATTCTTAATTGGATCCGAAAGGTTTAGCTTTTAGGAACTCAAATCCATATGTAATTTGGTTTTCATTTATTGGAACAAAGCATAATCTTTTGAATAGCAAATGTCATTCATATAAGATGCAGTATAGACATTTTCATCACGAGCATTCAAATCTTTTGGAATCCAAATATATTTTTATATTTAGGCTTTCCAAAATAAGTATTTTTAAAAAATTTGAAATTCTTTTCATATTTTTGAACAAAATTTTTCTTTGTATAAGAGTCAACTTTTTCATTGGTAAAACAACCAATACCAAATCTATTATTTGAAACTCGTTGATCAGATAACATATTATTCAAATTCTCTTTTATTTTATTAAATTTAGAAATATTTTTCAAATTTCTTCATATTTGCCTTTGAAAGATGAATTATCTTTTTCCAAATCCGATATTCGAGAATTCAAAGAAGGTGTTTCTGATTTAAGTGAAATTTTCTTCAATCAATTTTCAATCTTCCTTTTTCAAAAACTTGTTTTTCATATTCTCCTTGTTGAATTCAAGAAATAATTCATTGAAAACATTCAATAATTCATCATAATTTTAAAATTCTTGTACGTCATTTTCTTAGGCCATGAAATACATATTCGCTGTTTTTGGTTGCTTCTTCTTCAGAAAATGATGAATTATTATCATCCCAAGTATCTTTAAAAGCCTTCTTCTTGAAATTGTTAAATTTGTTGAAGTTAGCTTTGGGCTTTACTAGGGGACAATCTTTCTTTATGTGTCTTGGTTTGTTACACTTAAAACACAAATGAGTATCATTAGTATCTTTATTCTTCTTAAACTTGCCTTTTCTCAAAATTTTTTTAAGTTTCCTTGAGATCATGGTAATATCTTCTTCATCATCATCCGAATTTTCTGTATCCGATGATGCTTTGAAGGCAATGACTTTCTTCTTGGGTTATAGTTCATCCTTCTTTCGCTCTTTTGTTAAACTTCATATGCCATCAAATTTTCAATGAAGTTCTCTAATATAAGCGTTGATAAATCGTTGGCTTCTTCTATGGCGGTTGTTTTCTTTTTCCAATCAGATGTGAGTGCTCGAAGAATCTCACCATCTCTACTTGAGTGTACTCCTTTCCAAGGGCTACAAGTGAGTTTAGATGTTGGTGAATCGAGTAATCATTTCAGCAATAGTTTCGTTCTCATTCATTCTTAAAAATTCAAATTTGTGCACAAGAATAGAAATTTTAGATTCCTCAACTTTGTTTGTGCATCCATGTGTTACCTGTAATGTATGTTGTATTTGATGCACTTATGTGGCTGTATACAGACGGTTGAATTTTTTCTTGTTCAGTGCACAGAATAGAACATTTATCGCCTTTGCATCAAGGTTGACCGACTTCTTTTGATCACCTGCCATTGGTTATAGTTGGTACATTGCTTCTCATATGCCGTTTTGAAAATGTTCCAAAATTCATAGTTGATGGATTGCAAATAGATCTTCATTCTGCATTTCCCAATAGTTATAATTGGAACTATCGAATAGTGGTGACTTTTGAGTAGAATGTCCTTTGAACTATGTTGACGGGAAGTTGTCCGCCATATCTTAGCCTCGTTATGGTACCAAATATAAGATCTTGTATATGACACAACTAACGCTAGAGGGATGGTGAATAGTGTTTTAAATTTTTTTAACAAGAGATATTAGTAACTTGAAAAGTATATAATGCAATCACAATATCAAACTAGAAAATCAATCACAAAGACATGTGATTTTATCTCAGTTCGGTCATCCAGACCTACATCCAGTCCTCAAGTGAACCGCTTGAGATTTTTCTTAACCTTGATCTTAAGAACTACAAAATCTACCTTGTACACCAATTAACATGTCCTATGTTAATTGTGTACACCACCTCTCTAGAACCGGAGAGATACTTTGCTTTCACTGAAGTATATGAAACTACAAGCATTGATTGTGATATGAATGTATATCTATCGTTGACTTATAGATTCTCTCTTCTAAAGAATGCCTAGTAGGTTAGTTGAATGAGGAACTAGGCAATGGAAGAGAGTTTTGATTATTCTTGACAGAATTTCAGAATTTGGATTCAAGAAGGCAATGTGTGAATTGATGATGGCAAGTGAGGAATGCCCCTCGATATATAGTCAACAACCATAACTGAATATCAGTTATTAGGACAATTATTGGGACATTCAATATAGCTGTTAAAAAGGAATAAGAAGTTCAAATAATCAAAATGTTCAAAACTTCTGAAACAACTATAAACTAACAGATTAGTTAACCAGGAGAGTCTATTAGTCGACTAGTCAAGTGTTTGTTAGAGATATAAGTCGACTAGGTTAGTTCATTAGTCGACTAATCTAAAGATACAGAGAATGGACAGCTTTTGTAAAAATTCAGTAACCAACTAGATATAATCATTACTCGACTAAGCCATATGCTCAGGCTATATTAGTCGACTGGTCAAGGGAGTTAGTTGACTAACCAAAGATACAAAGGACGATCAAGTTCTGTATAATCTTAGTAGTCGACTAATCTAATGTAGTAGTCGACTAACCTATGCATATTAGTTCAATTTGTTATCTAAATGAATATGCATCAAGATGTTTGGGTCTGATAACTTCTATTAGTCGACTATATTAAGCCATAGGTCAACTATTATGTGTGTATGTATGTGTATCAAGGCTTTTACATCAATTTCTATCAATACAAGGAAAATTACAAGTAAATTACATACAAATACAAAATTTCCTTCATCTTCAAGTAGAAGCCTTGTGTCGTGCTCATTGTGTCTCCATGTAAGCTTTTGGCAAACTCGTTGTGAGCTCTTAATGAGACAACTTCACTGTAAAAACATGTTAGCACACATGATGTATTTGTATCATCAAAATCATAACCCAATAACTCCTTATTCATATTTTATTGTAACATGTTTTCAGATCCATAATCTTGCTTCTATATGTGATGAGGACATGGCATCAGCGCGCCCAAGGGGGAGATTCGATCACGTGTATCAGCGTAGGAGGCGTCAAGCTGCTTTTATTTGGATTTAGCTGGAGTCTGTATTTTCAGCTAGAGTTTGTATTTTTTAATATTATTCATCTTATTTATTTTCAGTGTTTTAGTATCACATCGTTGTGTGGAAAAACTCTAGTTATTGTAAGCCTATTTAATTAGCTTTGATTGAAATAAATAAATAATGCACTCTTTCATGAAAACAAATTGTGAATTTTCAGTTATGAAAATATCCTTTAGATTTGAATGTGAAATTCATTTTCATTGAGGATTAGAGTGTGAAACCTTTTCTAATTACTTTTATCTTATCTCCATTCAAAAGTCAGATTTCAACTATAAAGTCTATCCTTTTACCCACTTACATAATTCCAAACGCATTACAAATATCCAATTACAAATAGTGCAACCCAATCCAAGTCTACAGAAACATATTATCTTTCTCCCTGCCATCCAATTCAAAACCGCAAGCATTAAAATTAAACCCTCCTCCCAAAGTCACCGCCTACTTCCCAAATCCAATTCACCCAGACGCCTCGCCTCCCTCCCTCTCGTTGTGTGCGCCACCTCCACCAGCAAACAAACCCATAAAACACCCACCAACTCTCCCACCAATCCTGCTCATCCGTACCCTCTTCAACACCCACCTGATCCATCATTCTGTCAACAACAAACCCATAAAGCACCAACAACAACAAGCCCCTCCTGCCGCCCTCTTCCTTCCTCCGCGTGCGACAGCACCTCCAACCAACACCTCCACCTATGTCCCTCTCCCTTTGTGTGCGTGGACAGCGAGCAATGCCACATCGAGTCACCTACAACAACAATGCGATCTCTGTTCCATTTTCAACAAATCAAAGCAGGAGTAAAGCAAAAATCATAATCACAAGGAGAGCCCGAGAACGAAACTTTTCGGCAGGTACTTTTATTTTCAGCAAAAATCAGAATATCTGTAGGATTACACCGCTTGTTTTATCTCTAGAATATTATCATGAATTCTCTGTTGTCCACAAATATTGGTGAGCGTGTGTGATTCTGTTATCCTTGTGTTATACTGCTTAGATATTGCAAGTCGGATTATTCTTTATAACTAAGTATTACACATGGTTTGTGATTGTTGGAATTTTCTACATTGCGAGTATAATAATTTTTATTTAAAACCATCTTGCCATGTGATTATTTTTAGATTTATTCTTACTGAAGATCGTGACTTGTTGTGAAACGTTAAAAATTTAGCTCTATCACTGAATTCTAACATCATCCGCATACTGTTTCATATCATTTTGGTATGGAGCATGATTTAGGTAGGAATATTGCATTAGCATCTAATTTATTTTTACATAAATTTAAAAAAATTGCATCTAGGTTCTACTTGTATTCATCTAGATCTTGTTAGCGCATGCCCACCCGTAGTGGACACCCTTATTTGTTAGGAGAGTCTAGTGAGTCAGGCAACACTATGGATCCCCAACAACTCGCCGATGCAATCGCTGTCATACAAGTCCAACTAGCCAACCTGTCCCAAATTGCAGCACAGACTGGAGATAGGTTAGGTAGAGTTGAAACTCGTCTCGAGAACCACAATGAACATGAAAGAGAACGTAATCGAATGGTACCATACCAAGGACGCGGTGAGCGAGACCCTGAGAGTCAACTTTTAAAAAGTATCAAGATCGATGTCCCAACATTCGATGGACGTCATGATCCACAACTTTTTCTTGATTGGACTCAACAACTTGACAAGTACTTCATGTGGTACGATCTCACTGAGCTCAGAAAAGTTAAGTTTGCAGCAATGAAATTAACCGGTCAAGCTAACCAGTATTGGACTAATTTGGTGAATATGCTATTGCTCGTGACCAAGAACCAATCGATACTTGGAGAAGAATGAAAGATGAACTTAAAGGAAAGTATGTGCCGCCATCATTCAGTGCCCGTCTCATGGACAAGTGGCACTGATACACTCAAGGCAACAAATCGGCACAGTAGTATGTGGAGAAATTTGATGAGTTCCTCATCAGAAGCAATGCCATTAACACTGAAGGCAAGCTCAAATTATGTCCAGGTTTAGAGCCAGACTTAGGGAAGACTTGCGAACTGAACTTTTGGCTCGTGAAATCACTGAGCTCGAAAAGGCCTACGCGTTAGTCCAAGATTTAGATGCGGCCAATCTAGTTATGTTTCTAGAGTCACGTACAAACAATTAGGCCCAACTCTGGTTCATACCCCACCGTTTTCAAAGTCAAGCTTCTTCCCACAAGGTAGATACTAAAGGCAAGAGCATCGATAACAAAGGCAAAGGCACTGATAGAGAGTTCTCTAAGATGACTCCCGCAATTAAATGATACAAGTGCCAGGGATATGGACATGTAGCTGCCAATTGTCCAACTCTGGTCAAAATTGCCTTAGTGAATGGGGAACCTGAAGTAGTATCAGAATCGGAATCAGAGGAATTTATTTTTCAGGAAGAAGAAGAAGAGTCTGATATGGACGGTGATACCACAGGTGATAGTATTGGTCTTAACTGCATTCAACCAACGACGTCGATTCATTTATTCGTCGTCAGATGTGCCTTATCTCAACCCAAAGAAAAAGATAACTGGAGAAGAACACATGTTTCACATCATTATGAAGATTGGTGGTAGAAGCTGTAAGATAATTGTAGAAAGTGGAAGTTGTATTAATGCTGTGTCGTCTACAGTAATTGTCAAAATTAGCCTGAAGGCTGAACCCCATCCGCATCCCTATAGAGTAACATGGATTAACTCTTCAGTACTGGAAGTCAAGCAGAGATGTCTTGTCCAATTGACTTCGGTCTCTACAAGGACAACCTTTGGTGCGATGTTGTATCTATGGATATGGGTCACGTTATCCTTGGACGACCATGGCTATACGACAAGGATGTTTCCATCTACGGTAGGTCGAACATGTGTCAATTTGAACACGAAAGAAAGAAGATCATTGTTACCTCGTGAGCCTAAGCTGAATCATCTGAACCTAAGCTTACTACAGTAAAGAAAACTAATAGTATAAGCTTGATTACTGCAAAAATCTTTCAGTCAAGATGTAGAAAAAGAAGCTCCCTTCGTGATCCTTGCGACCAAGGAAATTACTAAGGAATCCAGCACCGCGATCCCTCCCGAAGTCGCATCAGTGATTGTGGAGTTCGCTGATGTGCTTCCTGAAGACCTCCCAGGCAACCTTCCACCGATGCGTGACATACAACACACTATTGATCTTGTCCCAGGAGCTAGTCTTTCCAATTTGTCCACTATAGAATGAACCCCACCGAGCATGTCGAACTCAAGAGGCAAGTTGATGAATTGATGAGAAAGGGCTTCATCCAATAGAGCATGAGTTCTTGCGTAGTTCCCACTCTACTGACGCCCAAAAAAGACGGATCTTGCCGTATGTGTGTGGATAGTCGTGCCATTAACAAGATAACGGTTAAATACAGTTTTTCATTACTAGACTGGACGATATATTGGATATGATGTCTGGTGCCACTATTTTCTCCAAGATTGATCTCAAGAGTCGTTATCACCAAATTCACATCTGTCTTGGAGATGAGTGGAAGATCGCCTTCAAAAGAAGGATGGGTTATATGAGTAGATGATCATGCCTTTTAGATTGACCAATGCTCTGAGTACTTTCATGAGAGTAATGACGCAAGTACTACGTCCATTTATGGGCAATTCTTAGTGTACTTTGACGATATCCTCATCTACAGCCAATCTCGTGAGCAACACCTCGACCATTTACATCAAGTTTGTTCTGTATTGATGAAGGAAGAGTTTACGCTAATCCTAAGAAGTGTACCTTTCTTTCTCCACATGTTAAATTCCTCAGATTTGTAGTATCTGCTGATGGAGTTTCTGCGGATCCTGAGAAGATCAGAGCCATTGGGAATGACCCGAGCCTGAGACGATTCGTGATGTAAGAAGTTTCACGGACTTGCTACCTTCTATCGTCGTTCATTAAAGAATTTAGCACTGTCATGGCTCCAATCACCGACTGTTTGAAGAAGGGAGAATTCAACTGGTCTAATACTGTCACGAAGGTATTTGTGAGATCAAGAAGAGAATGGTCAGCGCTCCTGTTATGCGTCTCCCTGATTTTTCTAAAGTCTTTGAAGTAGCGTGTGATGCTCAGGAATTGGAAAGGCGGAGTCATCGCTCAAGAAGGTCATCAGTTGCTTACTTCAGTGAAAAACTGAATGATGCCCGACAACGATATTCCACTTATGATAAGGAATTCTATGCGGTGATTCAGACACTTCACTATTGGTGACATTACCTTTGCCGCATGAGTTCGTTCTCTTCTCTGATCATGAGATTCTAAAGTACATCTACTCTCAAAAGAAGCTGAACGCGCGACATGGGCGGTGGATTGAGTTCCTTCAAGACTATACGTTCACTCTACGCCACAAAGCGGGAGTAAAAAACAAAGCCGCTGATACTCTCAACCGTCGTATTTTCATTTTGACCAAGATGTCTACGGTGGTAAACGGCTTTGAGAAGATAAAAGCTGAATACGAGTCGTGTCCCGATTTTTGCGATATATACGCCATATTGATAGATGGGTTGACTCAAGAAGTAGATGGTTATACCCTGCATGATGGGTATCTCTTTCTAGGCCAAAAGTTATGCATCCTAAGAACCTCTCTTAAGAGAATTTCTTGTGTGGGAATTGCATGTGCTGGTGGTCTAGCCGGGCATTTCGGGAATAAGAAGACCATAGAAGCCGTTGAGTATCGGTTCTATTGGCCAGGGTTGAAACGTGACGTTGCCAAACATGTTGGAAGGTGTCACACCTGTCAACTCACAAAGCAACAGAAACAGAACACTGGTTTGTACACTCCACTACCGGTCCCAAATTGCCTATAGGATGTTAGTATGGACTTTGTGTTAGGACTCCCAAAAACTCTAAGAAAGCATGATTCAGTCCTAGTTGTCGTGGACCGTTTTTCTAAAATGGCCCACTTCCTGCCTTATTCCCGTACTTCTGACACTTCTAGAGTGAACAAAATCTTTTTCGATGGCGTCGTTAAACTGCACGGTCTGCCTAAGACCATTGTGTTCGACAGAGATGTTAAGCTCACTAGTTATTTCTAGAAGACCCTTTGGCACATGTTAGGGACGAAATTGAAATTCTCAATGCTTTTTCACCTTAGACCGACGGCCAAACTGAGGTTGTGAATAGAAGTCTAGGAAATTTACTACGTACCCTTGTTGGCGAGCATATTGAAAGTTGAGATCTAAAGTTGTCTATTGCCGAGTTTGCATATAATTCATCAGTTAATAGGTCAACAGGTAAAAGTCCACATGAATAGTATATAGTTTTAGGCCTAGGCAGTCCATTGATCTCATTCCCATGGTTGACCATTATAGAGTCTCTGAGTCTGCATCCTCCTTTGTCACGCATATGCATGAGTTGCACAAAGTCATCAGTGATAAAATTAAATAAAGCAACTTTGACTACAAGCTATGAGCTGATGTTAGGAGAAAATTTAAACTTTTTATATTGGCGACCTTGTGATGATCCGGATTCGTTCGGAACGGTTTCCTCCGAGACTGTTAAAAAATTACATGCTCGTAGTGCTGGACCATTCAAAATCTTAACAAAACTTAATGACAATGCTTATGTTATTGATCTTCATGAAGATTTGGAATTAATCCTACTTTCAATATTGAGGATCTAGTAGAATACAAGGGTTCAAATTTAACCCCAGTAACCCATTGGTTGATGAACCTGCCCCTGAGCCATTTTCTGAGGGACCTCCACTTCCACCACTCCCAGATATCAGTTCTAATACAACAGAGAATATTGATAAAATTCTAGATGATGAAATTATCTCCACAAGAGATGGTGGAACTCGACGGTATCTGATACGCTGGAAAGGGAAGTCACATGCTGAGGAGACAGGGCTGGATCGCAGTGAGTTTGCAGCAGATTGATTCAGATCTGTTGGAGTACTATGAAAGCTTTTTCACACGTGACTCGACGGAGTAGAGTTCTCTTCCATCTGGGGAGAATGATGAGGACATGGCATCAGCGTGCTCGAGGGGGAGATACGATCGCGTGTATCAGCGCAGAAGGCGTCAAGCTGCTTCTATTTGGATTTAGCTGGAGTCTGTATTTTCAGCTGGAGTCTGTATTTTTTTATTATTATTCATCTTATTTATTTTCAGTATTTTAGTACCACATCGGTTGTGTGGAAAAACTCTAATTATTGTAAGCCTATTTAATTGACTTTGATTAAAATAAATAAATAATGCACTCTTTCATGAAAACAAAATTGTGAATTTTCAGTTATGAAAATATCCTTTGGATTTGAATGTGAAATTCATTTTCATTTAGGATTAGAGTGTGAAACCTTTTCCTAATTACTTTTATCTTATCTCCATTCAAAAGTCAGATTTCAACTACAAAGCCTATCCTTTTACACACTTACATAATTCCAAACGCATTACAAATATCCAATTACAAATAGTGCACCCAATCCAAGTTCACAGAAACATATTATCTTTCTCCCTGCCCTCCAATTCAAAACCGCAAGCATTAAAATTAAACCCTCCTCCTATAGCCACCGCCTACTTCCAAATCCAATTCACCCAGGTGCCTCCCTCCCTCCCGTTGTGTGCGCCACCTCCACCAGCAAATAAGCCAATAAAACACCCACCAACTCTCCCACCAATCCTGCTTATCCGTACCCTCTTTAACACCCACCTGATCCATCATTCTCGTGAACAACAAACCACAAGCACCAACAACAGCAAGCCCCTCCTGCCGCCCTCTTCGCTCCTCCGCGTGCGCCAGCACCTCCAGCCAACCACCTCCACCTGCTGTCCCTCTCCCTCTGTGTGCGTGGACAGCGAGCAACGCCACATTGAGTCACTGCAACAACAACAAATACGATTTCTGTTCCATTTTCAACAAATCAAAGCATGAGTAAAGTAAAAAATCATAATCACAAAGGGAGCCCGAGAACGAAACTTCTCGGCAGGTACTTTTATTTCAGCAAAATCAGAATATCTGTAGGATTACACTGCTTGTTTTATCTCTAGAATATTATCATGAATTTTCTGTTGTCCACAAAATATTGGTGAGCGTGTGTGATTCTGTTATCCTTGTGTTATACTGTTTCGATATTGCAAGTCGGATTATTCTTTATAACTAAGTATCACGTGGTTTGTGATGGTTGGAATTTTCTACATTGTGAGTATAATAATTTTTGTTTAAAACCATCTTATCATATGATTATTTTTAGATTTATTCCTATTGAAGATCGTGACTTGTTGTGAAACATTGAAAGTTTAGCTTTATCACTGAATTCTGACATCATCCGCATACTGTTTCACATCAATATGTCAGTTAAAAGTTCTAAAGGATGTTCGTTCTTGTACATGTATATCTGAGTGTGTGTGAGCATGCACATCTGTATTTGCATTCACGTGTGCCCGTCCATTCACTCACGAACTATGCTGATGTGTGTCTGTAAGACAACCTGATTATGGCTAACAATTACTCTGTGGCCACCGAGACTGACCTGCATACCGAACACCACAATGACCCTTTTGCTTGACTGAGCAGCAGGTTTCGCTATGTGCAAGTTGAATTCTGTTGTGGTTTCTGATTTATTTTGATAAAATGAGTTTTCGAGCCAGAACTGATCAATCATTGTTTTGGGTACTAAAGCCAATTGAATCATCTTCTGGTAGGTAATAGTCTAGGTTATTTAAACTCAGATTAGGTTCAACCAACTTGACCTTGCCAAGATGGTTCCTGAAGTCTTATGTTTGAACTAAGATTCCTGCACAAATATTCACTTTTTGTTCAGATATTTTATTGATAACAGAAGAGCCTTAGAGTTGATACCAGCTAAGCTAACCGGTTCATTGCTGATTGAACACCAGAACTAAATCCTTAAATTATGAACTTGATTAAATTTTCTCATCCGAAAGCTTAAGTGTGCATCATTTTATTTTCGTATATAAAATATTTAAGCTCTGATTTATATGCTTTTTTGTTTCTTTTTCTCCTCTGTCCCATTTTGCTGGGAGTAATTTATCTTTGTTACCATCTGTTAATCGAGATTACTTTCTCTGCCTTTGTACTCGGAGTTGATTGGACTATTGACAGGAGTGTTGTTTTGTTTTGGACTTTCCATTTTCAGAGTAGGAGGTCTCGAAAGCTTCCTACTTTGGAATTTTTTTTTTTTTTTTTGGTTCTTTTGCTTCAGTACTCCATTTATGTTGCTATTCCCAGATATTTCATGATCCATAAAGGATCTTTTATTATGTGGAAGTTATTCTACTTTATGTTAAATGTGATAAACCTAAAACTTCTTATATGCGTAGACCTTCAACTTGTAGATGCATGCATATGACAATTGCTCCCTGTTTAAGTGCAACATCTGAGAATATTCTTAGCAAATTTCCTTGTAACTTACATTCTTATGTAATAAATAAATGGCATCTACCTGATGGCGTCCTTCTCTTTAGTAGTTACTTTTGTGCATTTTCTTGTTGTTAGTTGATAAGTTGAATGATCATGAGTAGGGGGGCAAATGGATACCGATAAAGCCGATCCGTCCAGATCTGTATCCGCATCAATCGCAGATACGATATGAGTTTCCCTTATCAAGCCATATCTGCATCTATGATTGAAAAAAGGATATGGATATAGTAAATGCTTTTTCCAATGTATATCCCGTTGCACTCTTTATGTCGAGGCTTTCCAGGTGATTATGCATAATTTGTTAATGAAAAAAGAATCATACTTTGTTCATTATTGTTTGGGACCAAGTTGACATATCTGGTCAATAAAGTTAAAACCTTTTTTATTCATTTAATTGGTTTATGTTCTATCACTACTATATCACTCATTCTTTATTCATACACTCGATGCATGCCTTTGGTACGTTTGCAGTTTCTCGTAACTTGTTTTCTTAGGCAATTCATGTTAGGTAAGTTTTTTCAGTCGGTAAGATAAGTGGAACTGGAAGTGATTTGTTTTGTTTTTCTGATGAATAGTGATATAATCTTTTAGTCGATCTGTAATTGTATCCATCTCCCTCATATCCGATCCATATCTGGGCAGGGATTTGAGTTATCCTTCCCGAACCATATCCGTATCTGGATCTATATGCGTTTGGTAAAAGGTTACAGGTATGGTAGATGCCATCTCTGATCCATATCCAATCCATTATTCATGAGTTGTTATAACAGTCAGCATAGCTACCATGAAAGACATTTTTAACCATTAAGTTTATGGCTATGCAGCATCTCTTGGCTTGGGTTGCAAATGTGCCCTTAAAC